>JBBMEF010000003.1:302827-328187 GCA_037832685.1 Sicyos baderoa | reverse complement strand
TGAAAAAATTGATATTTTTTATTATTAAATTTGTGACACCTCATCTAAAATCAAACCATACTTCAACTTTTTTTAACTCAATGACCATTCTTAAGCTTTTAGGACTAAATTTAAACTTTTGAAAGTCTAGGGACTAAAATGGAACCAATGAGATAGTTGAGGGACCAAAATGGTATTTTAACCTTATTATTTAAAAAATTCTCAAATGAATAGACTTTCCGTTCGAATCTCCCACCAAGTGTAGTTTACTAAAAAAATGTTGTTGATCTGAGTTAATACTTTTGAAGGGATTAACAGGGATATTCAATAGGTTTTTCATTTTTTTTATGGGTTCTTTTTTCTTCAAAATATTCCTTGAGTTCCAAATTTTCTTGATAGCTAATTATTAGTTATTATCTACTTTAATTTCATATTTTTATGAAATATGCACCCGAATGACTCTTGGGTTATAACTTGAAACCTCTTTTTGTTTTAGGTCTTACTCGAACAACTTTTATGCGTGTGTGTTTTAGTACACTAAATGAGAATTAAAATGTTTTTAAACTTTATAAATGTTTCATCTTGATGAAAATTTTAATGTTAAAATACAAACTTTACATGAATACTAGTTGAATTAAGTTCTTAATATCTCCTCTTAAAATACAAATCTAATTTTGAAAAATCCATTTAAGAGATAAATGATCTAAAAATGATTTTTAAGTGATTAACAAAGAAATTTCAAGATATATCGTAAGAAAAACATATTTATATCGAATAGAATCAATTAACAAAGAAATTTCAAGATATATCGTAAGAAAAACATATTTATCTCATAAAAAATATTTAAAATACTTTTTAAATAGGGAATTTGTTTATATATGATTAAAAAAAATTAAAAAAAGAAAATCTAAAATAACAACTTTTTTTAAAAAATTATCCATTTGGGATGGAAAAATCACAAACTCTTTCGTAATCAATATGTAACTATGATGTTGAACTGAATTATCGTATAAATATTGGATTGACAGGATGACCATATCTCTAAATATGAATGGGGTTGCTCTTATCTATACATCGGCAACTTTAGCTGCAGCAACCACTAATTGTATTCCTGTCATTACCTTCCTTTTTGCTCTTCTATTTAGGTAAACTTAACATTTTAATTCTACGTTTATTAAGTTTAGCTTTTTCTTTTTTTTTAAGTACATGTTTCCTTGTTAAATATCTTAATTAAAATTTAAATTAAGATCAGTAATTTAATTATCTTATTTGATATTAATTTATTTCAACTTCACATTATTTGAGAGGGTTTTCTCTCTTCAACTTCTAAATACAATAAAATTACTTTAATAAAGAGTCAACAAATTACAAAATAGGACAAGAGGCTTTAAAGAAAGTTCAATAATATAGTCACTTTATTAAAGTAGTTTTTTATAGCTTTTTCAATTATTGATACACTTCTTTATAACTTTTCATCAAAGTTTTGTTGTTTCTTATGAAATTTTAAGAATCTCTTTGTTAGTTTTAGAAAAAGGAATCTCTTTGATAAATTGTCATCTTAGTTGAAATAAAGGTAGTGGTTTATGCATGCATAATAACTATATACTAAAAAGAATATTATTTTGTTTTAAGGTACAAACTACTTGCAAAATATGAAGAAAAAAATTGATAAAAATATAAAATATAAAAAAAAATTGTGAAGAGTAGATATGTCATCCGATTATACCTTCTTATACATGGGCATCCTAAAAACTCATGGTACAGAATGACATCCAAATGACTTTCAACTTAGAATGCACGAGGTGTCTGAATATTTTTTCTTACCATAAATGAAACGAAGTAATCTAGATGCATACCCATCTTATGAGAATTTTTTATTACTACAAAAGTGAATGGAACCTAAGCGTAAATAGGACAGAGAGGCACTAGTTATAATCTTTCATTGTAAATAGTAAATTCTAGTATCCCTATTTTAATTTTGGACTTATTTTAAAATATTTCATTTATAATAAAATAGTTCAACTTTCGGTCTCATTGTTTCATTTAATTGACTTCAATCAATTGAACTTATTGAAGTCGTTCAATTCACTTGATTGAAACTACTGATGTTGAACTAGTTTACAACCAAAAAATGAAACCATTGCACTACTAACGCTTTCGGTAATATTGTACAAAGTATAAACTATATATTTAATCAGGAAAGATTTTTTATTATAAACACCTTGAGTTATTACGTCAAAATCTTTCTTCATATATTGCAAATCTGAGAATGAAAATTTTGTAGTACATAATCATAAACTTGCGAAGTTGAGGGTTGGAGCCAAACAGAGATTTTTATGCATTTATCGAAAATGTGAGAACTGAGAAAGTTCTCACCCGTCTTTTTATTATCTAACATGATATCACAACTTATTAAACTTAAATGGATATTTAATCTAAATGGACAATCGGTTCACAAAATGGATCCAACCTAAGATTGGTGTGTACTAAACCATTGTGATAAAGCATGGGGGCAGGGCGGGGAATTTTTATATTAAAAAATATACAGATACACTGAGCCAAAGTATTATTTTATTAAACTACATTAAACATATAGTATTTATGAGTACTAAATATATAGTATTTATGTATATTTATAACAAGATTCAATTACATTACGATATTAACTTAAAAAATTTTGGGAGGTCATCACCCAGGTTCATCTTGTCTTACATAAAAAAGGTCACTCTCATCATTTTATAAGAAGTGTAGATTATTCCTTTCGATATAAATTGATATTGAGGTGGAACTTCATATCATCTAATATCTTTCTCATTTTAGCATATTTTGATTTATTTTTTCTTTTATTAAGTGATAGGAAAATGGTTTTGGTCTGTCCATAGGAGGTCCTTCTTCAATCTTTTACTCAATTTATAATTGGAAGAACAAAACATTAATTCTGATGTCCTTGAGTTACTATAAATTTATGTTTTAGTTATAGTTCTAATTTGAAATTAACCCTCTCAATTCATCATTTACATGTGAAATAAATTAATAATTATTTGTTGTCAGGGTGGAGGGTTTAAAACTAAAGTCAAAAACAGGAATAGCAAAGGTTGGAGGAATAGTTATTTGTATGGGTGGTGTAATGATTTTGGCATTCTACATTGGGCCTCAACTCACAATCTTTAAGAATCATCACATTATTGCTACTCACAATATTCATCATAACCAACATGTTGCTTCATCCAACACTTGGGTAAAGGGTACCTTCCTCATGTTGACATCAAATATCTTTTGGGGTTTATCACTTGTATTTCAGGTACCTTATAATTATGTTTCTTTTTAAACAAAAAAAAAAAAAATCTACTTAAAATTTTCTCTATCAATACACCTTTATTAAGCCAATCAAATAAAAGGTTTTTAATTTTTGTTATATTTTTCAACATCTCATTTCTTTTTTTGTTGAAAACAGAACTTTGGGTTCAAAAGTTATCCTTCAACACTTCTATTCACTAGTGTTCAATGCCTCCTAAGTTCATTTCAATCCTTTATTGTTGCTATTGCATTGGAGAGAAATCTTGAAGAATGGAAATTGGGTTGGAATGTTAGACTTCTTGGAGTAGCATATTGTGTAAGATTTTCCAAACTCTAATTTTTTTTTTTTTCTTCTAATTTGATTATATTATCCATCTTCCTAGCTACTTAGAATTAAAAGTAGTGATGCTAAAAATTAAATATGAATGAGATTAATAATTTGGTGTAGGGAATAGTGGCAACTGGAGTCACATATTCACTTCAAACATGGATTATTCAGAAGAAAGGACCAGTTTTTCTAGCCATGTCAACACCAATTATTCTTGTCATTACAACTCTTTCTTCTGCTATTTTTCTGGGTGAAAGTATCACCCTTGGAAGGTAACTAATTCAAAGCTCTTTTATATGTATATTGATTTTTTTATATAATGAAATTCTAATGTTAATTTTCTATGTTGTTTGTAGTTGTTTAGGAGGGCTATTACTGATTGGAGGTCTCTACAGTGTGCTATGGGCAAAGAGCAAAGAGCAAAAATTCAATGAAGAACTAAAAGAAGTTGACAAAGAGCAAAAGGTCAATGAAGAACTAAAAGAAGTTGACAAAGAATGCAGTTTGCCTATAAGGGAAAATGAGAGAACTGAAAATGATAATCTACCATCTTCCTTGAGTAAAAATGTAAAGTTCACATTTTGAAGAGAACATTCTATATTCATATTAATGTGACAAACTCATATGTCTACATGCAAAGCAAATGAAAAAAGAGTGTGCAACTTAATGAAAAACCAACAAATGATATACAGCAAAACAATAGAAACAGAGCATCTTAAGAAGTTGGCTTGAAAACCACATAACAAATCTAACCTTTGATAATGGCAGATAGGCAAAGTTTCTCCCACTGAATAAATTTAAACAGCCAAGAAGAAAACATTTCCTTTTTACTTTCTTTACTTCCAACTTAAATATGCCACACTTCTCATCAACTTGTTTTTTCTTCAGCCGTTACCTTCACTTCTTCGATTTTGTGCAGCGGTTCAGTACTTGTTTCAGTTGGAATAGCAGGCTTTGGCACGATTTCTTTCGGTGTCTCTGTTACGATTTTCTCGACATTGCGGATATCTTCTTTTATCTGCTCAGATGTTATGCTATCTTCTTTTGCTGGTATAGCTTCAACTAATGTCACTACTTCAGGTTTCGATGTCTTTTCCTTGGGTGTTTCACTTCTCAGCGTAACATCAGATAGTGAAGGCACAGTTATTTTTTCCTCAGAAGTTGTAGGAACGTTAGTGATCGGAATCTTTTCAGCTGGAACTTCAGATTTTTCGATCTCTACTTCGGCTTGAGGTGCCTTTGGTTCAGCTTCTTCTGTATATTTCTCAGGCTCTACTACAGTTTGAGGTACCTTTATCTCAGCTTCTTCTTTATGTTTTTCGGTTTCTACTACAATTTGTGGCGCCTTTGTTTCAGGTTCAATAAAATTTTCGGTTTCAACTACAGCTTCAGGTGTCTCGAGATCTACTAAAAGTTCAATAAAATGTTCGGTTTCAACTACAATTGGAGGTGCCTTTTTCTCTAGTTCTTCTATGATTTTTTCGGTTTCAACTACAGTTGGAGGCACCTTTGTCTCAGGTTCTTCTATGAATTTTTCGGTTTCAACTACAGTTTGAGGCACCTTTGTCTCGGGTTCTTGTACGCATTTTTGAGTTTCAACTACAGTTTGAGGCGCCTTTGTTTCGGGTTCTTCTATGCATTTTTCGGTTTCAACTACAGTTTGAGGCGCCTTTATCTCGGGTTCTTCTATGCATTTTTCGGTTTCAACTACAGTTTGAGGCTCGGGTTCTTCTATGCCTTTCTCGGTTTGTACTTGAGTTTGAGGCCGGATCTTTGTGTCAACTTCGTTCGTATCTTTTTCCCTCTCTTTAGGCTGCTCACTTTCAATTGATCCTCCCCCTTCTTTCTGCATAATATTCAGAATTTATGTTCAAAACAACAATTTTAGAATATAATGAAGGGCCCCTTCAAGATCACATGGGAATGAAAGAAAGTTGTTCAAGGATGGAGGCAAGACATGAGCAGAAACAACAGAAGAAAGAGGGGCAAAAAAGGAAGGACCCTTTTGTTTGTCACCACCAAACCAATGTGTTGTGGAATGTTGCTGCATATTATATTATACATTGGAAATGAGGTCAAAATAAAATACCCTAATAACAAAATCAAATTTATGATTAGATATCATTCAACCACTTCGTAAACCTAAAAACGAATAACAAAATCAATCAAATTTGGATCGGATTTTTAAATCATGAACCAAATGGAAGAAATACCTCCTTAAACAAGTGGCTAAGAGAGCGGTGTTCAACAACCACTTCCTTTCCTTTATCGCTCTGCTTCCCCTCTCCGGCGATATCCTCCGCCCTAACCTCCAGTTTCTTGCCAGATTCAAAAGCGACAACAGCGTCCACAAAAGCATCCTTCTCCTCCACCTTATTCTCCGGCGCCGGCGCCGGCGCCAGCTTCGGAGCCTTGGAACCAGCGACCTTTGGCTTCGACGCACAGGCTCCCATTTCCGTTCTCGTGTTGATTGGATTTCGCCTGTGTTTCGTTTTCTCTTGGATTCAGGAATTTGGAAAGGAGAGAAAGAGAGAGAAATTTGCAGAGAAATTAGGGATTTATAAGAATGAAATTGATTCAGTGTTCGTTGTTCCGACAATTTTTCTACGGCGAAACAGAGAGATGGGAAATGCTAGTGTTCAAGCCAGACTTTATATATATTTATATATTTATATATGAATTGTTTTTATTTAATTATAAAATTATATAAATTACACCGAGGCATTGCCGGTATCTGAGCTGGCTATACCATCGTGGAGTTTGTTAATTCCAAGTCGTCCCTATATACACCTCACCATATTTTTTTAAAGAAAAATAAAAATTCAGCTTCTATTTGACATTTGTTCATTTTCATCTAAATTTCAAATTTCTAGTTTTCGTTGAAAAAATCATTTTTTAATGCATTATTATTTTGTTTTTAGATGTTTATTATTTTGTTTTTAAATAGCAAGAAATCAAAATTGTTAACCAAATTGAGGGAAAGTAGTAATGATTTTTTTTTTTTTAAATAAATAAAAGCTCCTTAATTGAACTAACTATAAATATAAATATAAAAAACAAAAACTTCATCACTTCATTTTATATTTTATTATAGAAATTCATAACTTTTGGATTACATGGAAATCGTTAAAAGCACACTTAAACATAAGCATATATTATTTATAAAAAAACACGTATAAATATTTAGAAAGTAGTTTATCCAAATATTTTGGATGACTACTTTTTTAATTTAAATGACAAAATATTTTTTAATAAACACTAGGGACCTTATTGTTGTTGGGTGGCATTTTCAACAGGAAAATAGAATAATGAAATATATAAAAGGACTAAACTATTTAGGATACAAAGAAAATTGTGCAGTAACTATATTTTAGGTTATTTTATTTTATTTCAAACACTTGTTTCACACTTAATTTGTGCATTACAATATTCCACTTGATCCAAAATAATTGACCTACTCTGTTTAAATCCAAATTTATAATTTATTATATAAACCAAAGTTACATGCTAATTATACTTTGGAAAAAAAAAGTTACAAGCTAAAACATTCTAACTTAATTAAGTTCGGGACACACAACTTCTATTTCAATCCTACATTTAAATTATAATACTTCACATTTTAATCATACTTAATTTTAATTTTTAACATAACAGAATCATTAGTTAAAAAATAAAATGTTGAATGAGAGGGAAATTAGACTAATTTTAAATTGTAATACCTGATTGTTTTTTATTTTGATATAAATTTAACTTTTTATAAGAAAATAAATATTTAAAAAAAAATCATACGGCTTACCTAACTAAAATTAAGCATAAATGATAAAACTTAGATACTAAAAAACTTTTTCCCCTTAATCTTAAAGGGCATGTTTGGATGTGAGATGATGGGTTGGGTTGGATTGGGTTGAGTTAGAATGGGAAGAGAAGATAAGTGAAATAAGTTTATGTTTGGAGGAAATAAAAGAAAAAATAAAATTATGTTTGATGCGATGGAAAAAAAATGATTGAAGTTTTTATTTAAATATAAAAATATATATTTAATAGTTTTTTAATAATAAAGTTAGGTTTGATGCGATGGAAAGTGAATTGTTGAAGTTTTTATTTAAATAAAATAATAAATATTGAGTAGTTTTTTAATATTTAAATAAAAATGTGGGGCCTATGGGTGGAGTTGGATAAGAGTTTGATGGACTTATGGAAGTCTATGGGACAAACATGAAATAGAAATCAACTCAAGTCAACTCCTCCGTTTGTCCTGGGGCAAACATGCCCAAAAAGTCTTATCCCTTCTCCCAAAATTCTTATAAACATGTTTATAAGACTTCAAAAAGTAATTTTATAAATGAAGTTGCAAACATGTTCCAGTAGTTTCTCTTTCTTTTAAGATTTTTTCTTTGATCAATATCAAACGTTCAACTATGAATCAAATATCAAAATAAAAAAAAATATTAGTAGATATCGTTCAAAGTCATAAATATTTATGGTGGGAAATTGATAGATATCTAACCATAAAACTACAATATTTAGAAAACACTTGTTATTTAATTCATCCACCCTTCTTAAAAAATAATTTCAAAACACTTTGGACAAATTATATTAGATGAATTCCCCTTCCAAAATAATTATATATTTAATTAAATTTTAAAATATTTATATTCATAATTATTAATATATTTAAAAAAAATACTTATTAATATCAATATTATGTAAGTACTTATTAATATTTTTATTTTGTATCATAAATATTCATATTTTATATCAATATTCAAAGAAAATATGTTCCCGATTTGAGCAGTTTTTTGTAAATTCCAAAAACTAAAGAGGATAATAAACTATAAGTAAGCCTTAAGGAGAAATTCATATGGTCGACCCTTCAGATAAAAGAAAAGACTTGACTTGAATGTATAAAGCTAAATTGCTTTCAAGTCTCAGGTGTTTGTTTATTATGTTTATTATGTTTTATGGAACATTTAAAATGAATATTTACTCATTATTTAAAAAATATATATATATATATATATATATATATATATAAATAAATTTTTGTAACTTATCAAAATAATTCTTCATTTTTTAACACTCATTTTAATTATTTATTTCTAATTTTTCAAAATAATTCATTTTTAATTAATTCATTATTTTTTTAATTATTCATTTTGATCTATATTTAAACAATCAATCATATATATATCACAATCAAACAAGTTTTTGATTACTACTCTCAATTTTTAACTATTCAAAATAATTCTTCAAGCTAACTCATTCACAATTTCATCCAAACATCTCCTTAGAAATGGTGCAATGGTTGAGCGTCTAAATATTGAGGATGTACGTAGTTGTGGAGATTAACACGACCTTCTATATGACTTTTAATCCTACATTATTAATATTTTTTTTTTAATATTACAAAAATAGTTAACAACTCAATAACATTGAAAACAGTGGATAATATATTAGTTTTATTGTTTTATGGTAATCCAAGTCAATACTACAATCACGAATTTAATTTTGAAAATGGATGTTTATCTCTCATAAACTATTTTTACAGAATTTGGAGTCGCTTCTCATTTATACTAATAAATAGAGAAAAAATCAGAGTTATATCCGAAGTGTATTTGAAACAGATACGAATGTTTGATAAAAGTAATTAATTATTAATGAGTCGGTTCCATTGATTTAAGGAGTTATGAAATGATTGGGAAAGTTTGTGGAATGCTTGTTAATGAGGTCGTGTCCTCCATTATTATTATCAGCCCTTTATTTAAGTCAGACACCACATATTTTCATCATTAATGTTTCACACATAAATGTCAATTAAACTACTTATTCAATTTATTCCCCTAATCATTATTATTGGCTTATTCAAATTTAAAAGTTTATCAAAGTAAACAAAACTTCATTAATAAACAACAAACTCCAAATCAATTGGAAAAAACAACTTTAATGACATTATGTTTTGAATATTTATAATACATTCTTTAGATCCAACAAATAGGAGGAGCTACTATCAAACAAGGACAAAGCCCAAAAGTTTCTAATCTCAAGCAAAATATTACTAGATTCAATAAAATCTTGAAAATAACACAGATAAATTTCATGAAACTTAAATCATCTATTCCATTGAAAGACTTGTTAAAAATATTCTTTCTTATTTTTTTGAAAAAAATACAATTTCATTAAAAAATGAGCAAGCGAGGAGCAAGCTTAAAGTTCAAGCTCTTCAATTTAGAACACTATTAATAATATAGTAGTTACGAAAATAGCTAGATTTGAAGCACTAAAAAGCCAAAAGAACAAACATATTTTCGAAAAGAACAGTTGAGGATGTATCGACATAAAAATTTAAAAAATATTTTTGATTTAGATGTTATTTTTTATATTGTCTATTCTAATTGAAACTCTTTTTAGATATATTTAATATAGAATAAAATTTTGAGTATTTTTTAAAAAATATATATTTCAATTATTTTAGTTATTATCTCTTAATTGAGAACTCTCTACTCAGAATAATGAGTATTTGGGATATTGATTGAAAATGGGCCTACAATATATATGGATCATTGGTTGGCGGCCCATGTGTATGTTTGTTCCGTTCCATTCCATTCCGCAACGAATCCGGTGAAGAAGGAGAGGAGAGGGTTTGTGTCGTGATCCTCCCTCCGCCACCGCTGCTGAGCCAAATAGCCAAACCCGGTGATCCTCACATTCCAATTTCCAATGCTAAAATCCAGACTCAGAACTTCCCCAATTCTTCTAAATTCCTTCATTGCCTCTACTTTCGCCAAAACCCATGTGCCTTCTTTCCATTCCACGCCTCCCTCTTCCCACAACTGGAACAACAAATCCAAATTTTGGGTGAATTCATCTTCTTTCTATCTCTTTTTTTTTCTCTATTACCAATCCATTTACTAAGTTTAGGGCAGGACACAAATCTTCTTTTTTTTTTGCACCTCCACTATATTCGCTGTTCACTAGATAAACCGTCTGACCCTACAATATTTTGATCTCGAGTAGTAATCTATGATCATTTGCACCATTGAGTGCATAATACTTTCTGAATTTTTCTTTTCTAATATTTTGCAGGGTGGTGTGAATGAAAAGGAGCCGTCTAAGGTATGCCAGATGGAGTTTATTTTTTTCAATTGCTTCTGCATTTTGAATATCCTTAATCTCTATCCCATTGCATAGTTGCATTAAGTGTTATCTTGGTTGAATTTGTCCTTGTATTGATTCCAAATTGATAATAAAGCTGCTTCTTATCATTTACATCCTGAACTATATAGTTCTTAATGAAGCCTATCCATTTCAATTAACTTTGCTTTTCTCGCTCTCTCCTTTATTTTTTCACTTGTATTTCAGATTTTTATTCAATAGTACCAGAACTAGTCGCTTATTATTTCTGTTAATGATTCTAATGTTGAAAATGATAATACTAGAATCATGTTAGATTTGTAACCCGTGAAAGGCGTGCTGATGCAAAAAAGGCTCTAAATGACCTCCTTTACAACAGTGGATCTTCCTTTCAGGTATGCCTATGCACAAAAGGCACATATTAAAATTTAAATTTCATAAATCTAGCAAGCCTGTTCATATTATACTGCATGGTGTCAAGTGCCAACACTAGTTTACAGATGTTATGGGTCTTAGGGTGCATAAGGTGATGAGTTCAATCCTCATGGTGCCCACCTATCTAGGAATTAATTTAATTAATTTCCTACGGGTTTCCTTGGCATCAAAATGTTGTAGGGTCAGGCGGTATGCCCTGTGACATTAGCACGGATATAAAAAAAAAAGTTTACAGATGTTATAGTTATTATGAACATGATGTTTCCTGAAGTAGCAATGGTTCGTGAGGGTTATTGGGCTTGTATTCAGAATTAAAGTGTGTAATAGAGCTATTTATTATGATGTCGAATTGGTCACTTCTTTCTTTCACTGCATAATAATGAAATGATTAGAGTTGATGCCATTGAAGGTCGTGGATGCTATTTATTTGACACAACGGTTGAAGAAACCATTTAGATGTCTTGAATTCCAAAGTAAACCTTTTTGGTTCTTGCCTCCTAGTCTTAGGTTTTCCCCCGAATTCTTGTCCTGCTTCTTGGTTACATTTGAAACTCATAGGCTGTAATGTATGAGCTACGGGTTATCTCTTTTCCTAGGAAGCCGGGAGTTGGATGTTCAGAAATACCATTCAAGTTCCTACATTTAAGTCCCAGGTTTACCTTGATAACTTTTTTTATTTGGTTCATATGAAATTCAACAGAATAAGGAATCAAAATGGTGTCTTGGTGGTGGCTGGTCTTCTGAGGAGTCATTCGATCAACCGAGTAACTGTGGTAAGAAAGGACGAGCAAAGTCTTCAATGCGAAACCCTGGGAAATCCCAGAACAAGAGAGCAAAACGTGAGTTCCCTATCCTCATAACATTGTCTACTGCTATTTTATAACAGCCCCAAGAGTCTAAAGCAGAAAAATAAAGCAATAAAAGAAATGGATTTATCACCCTGTTGATCTCTAGTTCTGTATTTCTTTTTCTTTTATTTCTACTTTTACCATTTCATTATGCTCAATCTCATTTCATGTTCACAGACATTTTGAACATTACTTTTTCTTTTCTTTTTTCTTCAGGCAAGTTTAAAAGAGAGTTTGTTAACGACTTCGACAATGATTCTGAAACAGTCTTTCACGCCACATTCGGCAAGAGATCATATGCATGGTCCTTTGACTCATCTAAGAACTCCTCTCAAAACTCAGCATCTGGTTTCAAGTGGACAGTGCCTCCAAACTGGAAGAACGGAAGAGCTACGGAAGGGCTGAATTCAAGTGATTGCGAGTCTGAGGAGGAGACCACTGATGTAGGATCATGCTCGGATAGAACTATTCTCGGTTTGCCGAAAACAGGTCCCATAAACATTGAAGAAGTTAAAACCGCGTAAGTCAATAAGTTTTTTCACCCAACACGGAGCCACTTATGATCTGTTTATCTTAAAGTCATCTCCATACCCCTGCAGGTTCCGCTTGTCTGCTTTAAAATGGCATCCTGATAAGCATCAGGGATCTTCACAGGTGAGTTTGGAATAGTATTTTTCTTTTTTTTTTAAATCTAAATATATAGCATTCAGTGTATTCAAAAAGTTGAAACTGGTTGGCTCAACGTTTCGGTAAGCTTAACAAGTTACCGATTTGCAGTCCAGACGCTCGATTGACCGTTTGTCTTTTTGAGTTTTCAGGCAATGGCTGAAGAGAAATTCAAACTTTGTGTTAGTGCGTACAAATCTTTGTGCTGTGCACTCTCTCCAGGTTAAGCTGCAGGTGTGCTCTAACTTATAACAACTTCAACTTCAACCATGGATTTCAAGTGATTTAAGATTTTCAAAATATAATTTATGTAGAGAGGTTAAATATAGTTTATATTTTCAATCAAATTCCCTTACCTCCCTGAGGTTGGTGGAGTGGAATAATGGATGCATTTGCAGTCTTCAAATTTTTGTACCAAGAAGGTAATTCCTTCTTCATTTTTCACCTATAGAGCACTGATCCATTGCATTCTTTGAGGATATTCTGGAAATTTACAGAACCTTTATGTTTAGATCTTTATGTTTAGTTTTGTTAGAATTGTTCTACAAGATGTGATCTCTGTGAGAGATTATTTATCACCCAACTCTGCTGTTCTTTTATGTCTACATAATACACATGCTACTTTGGGCAATTTGAGGATTTTTTTTGGTGCAATATTAAAATAATAATATCTTTTTGGAAAATTCTGCTGCTTAATTTTTTTAAAAATTGGCGAACTCTTCACTTATTTATAAAGTAAAAAAGTTTATCGCAAATTACCTCCTTAAGTATTAAGAACTATTGATATAAGTTAAATTCGTCGGTCAACTTTCTATGTGAACTTTTTTCCTTTATTTTTTATTAAAAAAACCTATTACAAAAAAGAACCGGTGAGAATTATTGTACTAAAAAAGGATTTTTAAATATTGTAATCGATAGACTTTTCACAAAATAATTATAAATATGGTTAATTTTTAAAATATTTGTATTCATGATTATTTAAATATTTTAATGTTGTATTATAAATAGTCATGAATACAATATTATATATATTATTAATATTGCATTATAAAAAAAAGTATGTGATAATACTTATTATCAATGATTTAATTTTTTTAAAAGGATTTATAATTTTTTTTCTAAATTTGATTAAACTGGTAAGTTTCCATAAAAATTGTACTCCATGTTTAATATTGTTGGTTATCCTAATTTAAAAATAAAATGGATACTAAGTAGAGGATTAGTGTTAATGGCTAAAAGTGGAAACTTTTTCCCTAAATGTGACCTCATATTGGATAAGATTGAAGTTCCTTATCAACTTTGTTGATGTCTATGTCTCAGCAATAGTTGATGAAATTAAATAATTTCAACCAAAATGATCCTCCAGAAATTAGTGTCATTTCAACCTCAAAAAAAGTCTTCAATATTCAAATTCAGGATATACTAGTTATAAATTCTAATAACATTTGGGTTAAAAAAAAAAAACTAATAACATTGATGTGACTTGTCTTCATCAAAACTTGATTATTTGTCATGGCTTATAAATTAGATGGTTAAATTAAATGTACAATTGGGAAATCTAACTGCATTTTAGTTTTATCTTTTATTTCATGTTGAAAATTTTCAAAACTTATTATTATTATTTTTTAACTATACATTAGTAAATTTAACAACAAAACAGCAAAATTTTCAAGTTTGAAAATCAAACAAATTAGGTCAGAAAAGTAAAACCAATACAGTATCTAAACCACAAAAGTAAAATAATTTCTAACTGAAATTAATTTCGTTACCAAATTAAAAAATTCGTTAGCTTTTCCAATCATCTAAACATTTTTCACGACGAAAAGAAAGAACGAAAGCACTATTTTATCCTTGAATTATTTCTCACTTTTGAAATTAGTGCAAAATTGTACAAGTCAATGTCATTTAGCAACTAAATCCACTTTAACTAATAAACAATAATTTTTTCAAACTAAAAAAATAATAATAAATGGCAATTTGTCAATTACAGAGATAACTGTAACAGGACTAAACTCCAATGATTAGAATTGCAATGCACGAGTGACTCAAAAATGTCAAAGGTTTATCATTTTTCTGCTCCTTTAACTCCCCACGAGTGCTATGATTATTAATATTGTCATTCTGTTCTGAATTTTCTCTTCAAAAACAACAAAAGAAAGATAGAGAAAATGAAATGAAAAATCAATAAAGCTTTTGCATTATCATTAAACAGGCTACACTACAGCATTTTACCAGCACTTGCAATAGCAAAATAATGCTGGTTTCTTTTTCTTTATTCATTCAGAGACAAACAAACATAAGAGCAACCGAACATTTAACACACAATAAAAAATTCAAAGTCCCCCCCTTATTCTCTCTCTAGCCTACAAGTATCATCATTCATTGAAGAATCTATTCAAGAAATAAAGAACACATATACATAATTTATATATATATATATATAGGCAGACAGATTTCATTTCTTTTTCTAGTATCTATCAAAACCAAGAGCTGAAGGATCTGACCTTGAGAGATTTCTGAATAGGATGCAAATTTTGAGGCATTTGATTTGACTGGTTGTCTATTTTTCAGCTGGCTACTTCCATTTGATTACTGTTGTTGTTGGCTACAATCTGATAATCTTCATCCTCTTCGTCGTTGTCGTCATCTTCGCCTTCGTTTTCTTGATTCTGATCAGCATTCTTGGCTTCCTTGTCGTCTGTTGCTGATTCAGGTTGGTGGCTTTCTTCTTGCCCACCCATCATGTGCATCAATAGTTCCTCAGGTTTGAGTTCGAGATTTGGATTTGTTGGATTGTCAACGGCTTTCTTGGATTTCTGTTTGTACAATGTATCGAGCTGCTGGAAATAAGGGCATGTCTTCGAATCCTCGGGTCGTTTTTTGTTACTTTCTCTTACTCTCTTGAAGTATTTGTTGATGTTCTCCCATTTCTCTTTACACCTCTTTGCACTTCTATCATACCCATGTTTCTTCATGGCTAGTGATATTTCCTCCCAGAGAGGACCTTTAGGTCCATTTTCTTGATACTTCATTTGCAGATTAGTCCTAAGTTGAATCAGAGCATCAATCTCTTCTTTCGGCCACCTGGACGAGCTAATCTGATTTGAATTCCCATTGTTGCTATTTTCTTGATTGCTTGTGTTTCTGTCAACACTACCATCATCTCGCCTCCCTGTTAAGTTCTCCATCAAAATTAAGCTCTCGGGAAACTGCGCCGTGCCAACCTGTTCAGAGAACATCTTCAAGAATGCAAGAACGGCTGCATCCTTTGCGGCTGCAATTGATCTCTCTTGATTCAAACGCTCTCGCTCTTTCTTGATTCGAGCTAATTCTTGCACCTTCCATTCTTCTTCTCTAGCTAACCTCTCTTGTTCACATTTCTCCAATGTCTCCACAAACTTCTTTTGCAATTTCTCCTGTTTCTCAATCACCTCATTCATTAACCTCTCAAAGAACTCCACAAACTTCCTCTTCTTCTCCCTCGTCTTCCCCGACTCTTTGCTCGAGCAAGAAGTCGTCGATGTTGATATCGATGTGGTGGTAGTTTCAACAAAATTAGAACCCGGGTTTACAACGGAACATGGAATTGCATTGTGAACAACATTGTTTGGGATAATCCTTGGGATTTCTTCTATTGAATCAGCTTGAGAAGGCAATAATGGATGATTGTTGAAAGCTTCTAATTGCTCGAAATACCTATAATTTTTCCCACTCGATTTGCCTGATCTGCTTTCTTTAGTCCTTTTGTGATACTTGTAAATGTTCTCAAACTTCTCTTTACATTTCTTCCCACTTCGTTTATATCCAAGCTCACCCAATTTCCTAACATGAATAAACTTAAGATTCAGTTTCAAATCTCCATAGCTATTCACAAAATTCAATCAATTCCAACTAACAAATTACAAAGAGGACAAATAATCAGGAACCAAACAATTTTCCAGGAAAATCAATCAAATCAACAGAAGCAAAAATCCAGTCCAAACAATATTTCCAGTTCAAGAACAATCGCAAACCACAATTCTCCAAAATTTTCTCAATAAACCAATACAAAATCTCATCAAAATCGAACTAACCTGGAAACTTCTTCCCAAAGAGGAGCTTTAAGGCTTGCATCTTTAAACGCAGAGTCCATACTCGACCTCACCTTAAGCAAAGCGATGGTTTCCTCTCGCGGCCACCGGTTACCGCCCAAACTCCGGTCAGCCTCCTCCGCAAGTCCAGCGGCGGCCGCCGCACCGTCCTCCTCGGCGACGGCGGAAGAGGTTTCCGGAGAAGGCGGAATTTCCAGCATGAGTTGCAGGAATTTTACAGCTAATGGAAGAAAGTAGAAATGGATGGGTTGAAACGAAGAGATGTAAAATAAATAATTAAAAAAAAAATCTAGGGTTCTGTGAAGATGTCGGTAAAGGGTAAATTCGATGAAGAGGATTTTAGGAAATTGGATTCCATTTCCATAGCTCACTCTTAGCTTCAAGCTTCGTGTCCGCCATTAATTTTCCTTCCTTACCTTCATTTTCACTGGTTCTATAAAGCCAAGTAAATTATAAATATTTTATAAACCGGATATGGTGAATTAGGGTTTTTATATATAAAAGTTTTTATTATTAGTTAACAAAATAATAATTAGCATCCAAATTTGAATTTATGACATTTCCACGTACAGGAGAAACCTAAATTAACTGGCTTTTTATCCAAATTAATAATAATTAACTCTATCTAATTGATTATAATTTGTTTGTTTAAATTTATAATCTCTAGGATTCTCGCAACTTTTCTTTGTCCAAACTAATAATAAGTAACTCTATCCGATTAATTCACAAAAGGCTTGTAGCTTATTAGTTTAGTTGGTCGGTTGTAATTTAATTTAAAATCATATTTTAAAAATTGATATTTAATTTGTATCTTATTTGAGATAAATAATATTTTTAGGTAGAATGTGTGGTTTTAGTTTTTAATTTGAACTAAAATTATGAAACTCTATTAAATTGTTGAATTTTTTTTATTTAAGAAAAGTTTGAGGTAGATTTGATTTATTATTTTTGTTTGGACACATGTTTTTCTATGTTGATAATCCCCTCTTCAAAATTATGGTTATGGAATAAAAATTCATAGTGTTGTTTGGTTTTTTTTGGAAAGAGATAATGATATAGTTTAAGATGAAACTGAAAAATCAAATTGAAGATGACAAAGAAAGAAAAAAGAAAGACCACTACCATATTGAGAGGCACCCCCATAACTACCCAAATAAAGAAAACAGTCAAGTTTTTTTCACCTTTTTTGAAGATAAAGTTTTTTCCCTTAATATTTATTTATATCAATTATGAATTTTTCATTCTTTTTACTTTTACTTTTAATCTTACCTATTTTTCCCCTTTTATTTTAGTTCAACAAAACTCCTATTTATTTTCTTTATAACTCAACAATTTTATTTAAATAAAATAAATAGTTTTAGGAACTAAAAATGGATTTAAATCAATTCTAATGATAAACATTTTTGTTTAATTAGAAATAAATGTAAATTACAGAAATGAAAGTATTATTTAATAATTCTTAAAAACAATAATAAGGGTATTGGAGTTATGGTCAAATGTGAACAAGTACAGCTGTAGTTGATTTGAAATGTCAAATATTGATTGGTGGATACCAATTTGATTGGTTATATAATTGCCTTTTGACTTTTTTCAGAATGGATCCAAAATCACCGAGCAGTGACTTCTGGTCAAAATCAAAAAATTAAACTAAAATTAAATACTGATACTGAGAAAATATATAGATTTAAAAAATAAGGATATTGATGGAAAATTTAATTATTATTTCGCCAAATATAACCAAAATTTAATGCCGTAGACAATTACTAATTTCGAACATAAAAATTACTTCCTCAAAAAAAAAAAAAACATAAAATTAAAAACAAACTTTAAAATTGTAGTTCAATTGTATCATGGCAAACGTAGCAAAACAAGGTAAGAAGTTTTTTTATTTTTTATTTTTAAGTCAAGAAATTACCATTGGATAACTATTTTATATTTTTGGTTATTAATTTTTAATTTATTTTATTTTAAAAATAAAAATTATACAGATATGATAACTGTTTTTTTTTATTAAAAAAATAAAAAATTAAGGCCATTTGATAACAATTTCGTAGATTTATTAGTTTTTTTTTTTTTAAATCAAATGTGCCAAATAGATGCAAATTACAAGTTTGCAAAATTATAAATTAAAGGATAGATTAACTTTTTTTAAATTTTTTTTTTTGAATGGGTTAACTATTTTAGGTTTAGAGATTTAAGACATAAAAAATGAAATTTTATGGATTAATAAATGTAAATTTAGAAATTGAAAATTAAACATGTGGACAAGGGAAAAAAACTAAATTTGTAATTGAATATAATATTTGGTATTTTTAAGTAGGTGATAATAATATAGAAGAATGATTATAAAGATCGAGATTAAAATTGATAATTCAATATTTTTAGAGGACGATTGGATTAGTCAACTAATATTTTTTTTAATATAATAATACATATAATCTCATGATTACTGGATCGTACAAGATGTCAATAATATTATGCTCTTATTGGCATTTAGTCAACTAATGCTTATCATTTAAGATTGGTAGGAAGGTATGCTAGTTATATGTACATGATTTTTCTCAACAAAAAAAAAAAATCTAATTATTATGAGTTTGAAAATCCAGTTCAGCTGATGGGCCCCAGAGTCCATCTTTCACTTTTGGGCCTTTATGTTTTCCCACTAGATACGGCTCTCAGTGCAAACCATTTTACCTTCCTACCCTTTTTATATTTGTATAACTTTTTTTGGAAAATAAATAATTTATGTCGGCAATAATTTTTTTAGGCCAATAGTTAATTTTGAAGAGTTTTTTTACATTTTTTTTAAGAGTTTTCCGTGAAGATTAAGGAATTTTGCTTCTACAATTGTTTCTTGAAACTTCGTTCACGTTTTGTTCAAAATTAATAATTTAATTTAATTGAGGATTTATTTTATAGAAAAACATAGAAGAATATATATATATTGAAGTACAAAGCTTGTAGAAAAACTTGAACTACATACTAAGATTATTAACACATTTAATATGTTTAATTCATTTTAGCATTAAATTGTGAAATTTGTGCCATTTAAAAAAACTATTTATCAATCCTATTTGTAAGTATAAAAGCCTACCTTCAAATACTCTAAAAAAAGGCTATCTTAAAAAGGAAATACATGTATTGAGACACCACACCAGTTCTTGTACTTTTGTGTCCTTTTTCTACATTGCATTTTGTTTGGAAAGTAGTTTTTGTTTCCAAAAGCAGAGGAAGAAGAAAAAAAACAATTGTTTCTATTTTTGTCAATAACATTGGGATGTTTTTTTTATTAATGCAATTGTATAATTTCGTTTTAAACCAAGTCTCCAACCTTATAAAATTTGATTACTTCAAAATTTACATTCAAATGGAGAAGCAATATTAATGAAAATAAATAAATAAAACGAAACAAAAACAATTTATATGGGAAAAGGTTAGAAAGGTAAATGGGTTGTTCATATTTAGTTTTGAAGAAAAAGGGAAAAAGAGGCCACAATGATAAAGAATAATATAAGAATGAATAGTTTTAATCAGAGTGTGGAATTTGTTCACGTAATTGAGAGACACTTGCATGTTTTCCTGTCATTTTCAGTCCCGTGGCTCAAGTTTTTTCCTTCTTTTTTTAATTCAAACTAAATTTCTATTAGAGATGAACATGAGTTGGGTTGAGTTGGGATGATTTTCAACCCAACTCAAAAATTTGGGTTGGTCAATTCTTCAACCTAATTCAATTCAATTAAAGACACAACCCAACTCAACCTTTTATTTTCAGGTTGGATTGAGTTGGGTTATCGGGTTCATAATTTACAACTAAGCTAAAATTTAAAAAGTTCACCATGATAAGTAATGTACTTAATAAACAATTTCTAACGCGCATCTTTTTCAATTCCTATAAATTTAGGACTAATATTAGCATAAGTATACTCTTGTTACTAATGTAAAATTCAAGTTTACCTAACTTCAAAACCTTATCAATAGGTTTAAAATATAAAAGTCTAACAATAATAATTAAATAAAATAAATATGCAACCTATAATATAAATAATTAAATAACATAATAATTATGTTATGGGTAAAAATATATATTTTTTAAAACTAAATATGAAATTCGGGTTGGTCGGGTTGGGTTGGGTTGATTTAGGTCAACCCTTGACCCAACTCAACTCATGAAAATTCCGTAATTTTCAACCCAACCCAACCCAACCCAATCCAACTCGACAATTTGGGTTGGGTTGGTTTGGATTTCCCGGGTTGTCGGGTTAGTGTGCACCCCTAATTTTTATCCGAAAAGGAAAGGTAAAAAAACCTGTTTTTTTAATTATTAATTAATTTATTTATTTTAAATTGGTTAAAAGTCTCAAATATTATCACTTTAGTTTAACTCTTTATTTTATTTAATATATAAACCTAATTATGAGGCTAGTAAATTTTATCTTCATGCGTCTGAGTTATGCTTAGATGTAAGGCCCTTAGTTGTTGGATCACGAGAAAAGCTGCTACTTGACTTATAAGATACAAAAATTCAAATCAACTTAATTTGAATTAAATTCACAGAAAAAGGAAAAAGAAAACTTTCATAACTACTCCATGAACAAATATAAATTTAAATGAAACAGCAAAAAAAAAAACAAAAAACAATAATTTAGTTAGAAACTCTAAATTGAAGAAAAAAAATCAAATATTAGAATGAACTTCGATACATCATTATTTCTGACCAAGTATATACCACTATTTATTTTCATAACTTACATTACCTTCTCACACTCTTTGTCTCATTATCTACGAGAAAATACAAAATGATTTTAACTAGAGTCGGTAGACTAAGCTTTAAGTGCTTATGTTTTGGACGTTTTGACAAACCAAAGCCACATGCTCATTTAATAATGTTTAAGGCACAACACTTTTTATACCTTTTCGATTACTTAAATCTTTTTTATTCATGCAGTCTTTCGATGTAGGACAATCTTCTTCTTAATACTTCACAAAAAATCCAAGAAATTATACATTTACGAGATATTTGAAGAATCCACATCTACCATCACAATATTATTTTATTTGACAATCATAATTCTTAACTCTAACAATCATACCTTACTCCACCATAAAGTACCAAACTTGAAATCTCACGTTAACCATGGGCCAAGTGTTTATATTTGATTGATATTTAAAAAGTAAAAGTGGAGTAATGTAATCCATTTTGCAAAATGGGCTGAGTTGTTGTTAAGAGTCCAGTGGGCTGGGCCTGTTTAAAATAAAGTAGTGGGCTTTAGAAATTCTATATAAAGCAAAAGAAGAAGATTTCAGAAATATGGCGATGGGAGTCTCAAAGGAGCAACTCGAATCCACTTTAACCTCCAAGTTGAATCCTCACCATCTGGTCTGCGTCTTCTCCACTCCATTTCCTTAATTTCATTCTGTGTTTTGTTTTCTCATATGATTTTCGATCTTTGTTTATCGATTTCGATTGTTTTTCAACCTAATTAAGTTTCAGTTTAGTTCATTTATGAACTTCTGGATTAGTATGTTTTTGTTTTCTTCTGATTTCTTATATCCAACAGTGGTTGAGCTCTACTTTGAATTTGATCGCAACCGGTCTAACCCTAATATATTCGCCTCAAAACAAATTCATTGGATTTAAGTCTCAACTAGCCGCCGCCATAATTTCAAGTCTTCTCTATAACTCCTTTACTTTTTTTTTTTTTTTTTGAGCTAGCTTATGCTAAATTGACTATTCTACATTATTGAGGAAACTTATAGAAAATTAATTTCTAGGCACGTGGTCACTATAGATTGAATTCATAACTCTTTGGTTTTCCAAGACCCTCTTGACCACTAGGTTGTTCCATGTTGATTCTTTACTATTTTCTATTTACATTAGCTCTCAATAGACCAACCCCTTTTTTTCGTATAAAAAAAAAGAAAAAAACATTTGGCATACCCACCGTAGTTTTTAGTGATATTCATTGGTCTCATTCACACTAATCTAATCTAGAGATCATTCATCTTTAAAGTGGCTGTTTTTGTCTTGGTAACAGGAACTTTTCATAAAATGAAAAAAAAAATGTTCGGAATAAGCTTTTGTTTAAGTTTTCTGTCATTTAAGATGACTTACCGATCATTTCTCTGTTTTTGTTGTCTACTTTTATATATTACCGTTACTATTGTTCAAATTTACTTAGCGTCTCTAGAAACTAGATCACAAATAAAAAATATTGTTAGTATACAAATTTATCATCTTAAAGAAATAGAAAACAACGAAAGGTAAAATAATCGTCAAACTGACCTTAAAGGTTGTATTAGTGATATGGTAGGATTTGTGTTGTTGGATTACAAGACCGAAGACGAACAATGAATGAATCTTTCATGAAATAAGTCTGGAATTAAGAATACTCAACTATCAAACTTGTACATTTGGAGAGTAATTTAGCGCATGAAAACTCTAAGATTAGAAGTTCAAAACTTCAAAACCGGAGACTGCGTATGTGAATAAAGGATTCTTGGCTTTATAAGCAGTTTTATTAGAGTTTGAAGGCTGAAAGTATAGCAGCAATTTAATAGAAAACCAAAGCTGATTCACGATGCTCGTCTGCAATAGAGTGTCATGACTTTGGTTAAACATTTTTTCTACCATTAGTGGAAATAACTAAAATTCAACCTAGCAAGATGTTATGGATTTCTATAAATATTATATTGCATTCTCTTTCCATGATATACAGATCTGGCAAGTGAGATTAGTTAACAAACAAAAGTTTAGCTGAGCTTTAACTTCAGGATAAAGCTAATCCTATTATGAAGTTAATTATAAATAGCTCGCCATGTTATATATATATATATTAGTTACGCTTTGTTAATGGAGAAATATATCTAGTAAGATTGTAGGATGATAACGAAATCTTAACAGCATCAAAACTATATTCAAACCAACGTTCAAGCATAGGGACTATTACTAACCGTGTAACATGATCTTAATGAAACTGCCAGAGAATGCATTTCTATGCAAGTTTTTTTTTCTTTGATACACCTTGCATATATATCATTTAAAGTGTTTTTTTTTCCTTGTATATTGAAATATTAAAGGAAAAATAAAAAGTGCAAAGTCAGCATCTTGAATCACTAATAATTTCATTTATTATTTCAGGAGGTAACTGATACATCAGGAGGGTAAGTTCTAAACCTTTCATGAATCATGATTAGAATCTTACAAACAAATATTTCCCCCCCAAGTATATGATAGTTTCTTCGTCCACCAGATGCGGGGCGAGTTTCGTGATTGACATTGTCTCGGAACAATTTGAGGGGAAAAGGTTGCTCGAGCGACATCGGTTGGTGAACGCTGCTCTGCAGGAGGAAATGAAAGAGATCCATGCTCTCTCCATCAAGAAGGCCGTGACTCCACAACAATGGAAGCAACAACAGGAACAATCTGAAAAATCAAAATCTGCAGCTTAGAGCATGATTTATAAGTAAGAGATACTAATGAAAGGATAAATAAAGCATACCATATAGCGCCAATGAAATACTGATGCATAATTCTGATTCTGCTGTACTTATGTATGCAAATTTCTGCTTTTGAGTTTGTTGTGATTGGTGCCTTTTATTTTCCTTTGTGTTTTTTTGCAGTTAGTTTGATCTTATCTCGGAGGTGTAGCCTAAGATTTTCATTCATAGGTCAAGATTTGTACGTGTTTCCTTTACATCTAAATAGGTATGTCAGGTGAAAATAGTCGAAGTGCGTGTAAGCTTAGAAAGTGATCAGAGGGATAAACTAGTTATTGGTATCTATTGGGATAGATGAAAGGCGATGATTAAGTCTTACCAATTAGAAGACTATAGAGGCCTTCATCGATAGGTATATTATGAAACTCAAAGGTCTAAAAGTATTTTTAGGCTTACAACCTGATTCAGAAGAATTCATTAAAAGACTAATTACACTAGGCTAGATAATTATTATTTGTATTTGAAATGAAGATAATAATTCAATAAATAATCATTATTGTGAGAAGGTTATACAATTAATGATTTAATAAATAATCATTATATATGTGTAATATTTTTGTTCGACTAGTTAGTTTTCAAGTTATTAATAACATGTATTACTGTATATTACATTATTTAAAATTCACTCATGGTCATGAATTAGTTTAATTGAATATCATAAAATAAATGAATTGGAATGGAATTGTATAATTAGGTAATTGGGTTAACTTGAATGACGTTATTTTTAATGTCTTAATTCATAAATTTATGTACAGCGATTAAAATTAAACCCTAAAATAATGATATGCAATAATATTTGTTTTTTTAAGGAAGAATTGGAGTTATACCAAAGTAGAGCATATGGATCCGACCCTCCTATGAATGATTATGTGAATTGAATGATATATAAAAGACTATTTATTACTAAGGAATGTCAACATGAACGGTAGCTCAACGACATTAATGTACACTTAACAACCATAATTATAGTTCGAAAACTCCATCTCCAAAATGTTGTAATCTCAAAAACACAATAATAATAATAGTAATAATAATAATAATAATAATAATAATAATAATAATAATAATAATAATAATAATAATAATAA
>JBBMEF010000003.1:235596-302727 GCA_037832685.1 Sicyos baderoa | reverse complement strand
CTAAATTTGTTAAATGGATATAAAACTTATATTTTTTTAAACCTAAATATAGATATTGAGTTAAAATTAAAATAAGTGATAAAATATATAATGATCAAACATATTTATTAAATGAAGAGTACATTTAAAAAAAAATGAAAATAGAAACTCACATTTACTTAATCCCTCCCCCAAACAACAACATTCAGTTTTACTTAATACAGCTTAACTTAATGCATGCACCAGACACAAATTAACTTAATCCCCAGACTAACTTAATACTCAGACTAACTTAATACCTATTAACTTAATCCTAATCCCTCCATCAAATACGCCCTCAATATTTTTAAATTAATATTACTTTCTTTCAATATGGGTTTTGGTTTATCTAATTTTATCTTCATACTCTAGTTTTCAAATCTATTGCATCTTGTTACTTCTTTTTACTGTTCTAAGAGAAATAATAACATGAGTGTGTATGACAGTAATTGTGGAGTACATTTTGCATTATAATGTCTTCACAATCAAAATTTTTCTTTTAATTTCAACATGTGTTTTTTAAGATGGCACGTTTTCGAGGTACATTGCGATTTGACAACAAAAATAAATTGAGTCCCTTGTTTTTTGGTTCTTTAAAGATATAAAGGATTGATGTTGTAGCGTATCAATTGGTGTTCTTGTTATCACTTTCAAAAGTGTATGATGTATTTTTACGTGTTCATGTTACGCCAGGACATAATGAATCTGACTTATGAATTTTGAACCGTTAAACCTAAACGAGGACTTGAATTTCGAGGAGAAGACGGCGCACGTATTTTAGCTTCAGATCGAAAAATGTTGCTAATAAAAAAAATAATTAAGTAAAAGATCCAAGTTAGTGAATGTAAGATGTTAACTGTTAGTGCGAGGATCTAATGCACTTTCTCTTCTTTTTTTTATATAGGAAATGGTAACTTTATTTAATAATGAAAATTACAAAATATGGATCGAAGCATTACAAAAGACGATGTCAATGAGCAAATAAAAAAAATAGATCATAGTTAAAAAAAATGAGAATGTTTATGACTAAGTGATCCTTGTATGTATAGTTGTTTCAGTGAAGGAGGTAAGGATGTGATGCACTTTTGGTATCTAGCAAAAATAATGTCTACCAGAATTTTTTAACAAAAATGAGAGCAACACTAGTTTTTTTAGATTACAACAGTTGGGAGTGGGTGACTGAACCCAAGATCTCTTGGGCTTTGGGTATACACCAATGCTCATAAGCAACTCGCACAGCAACACTAGTTAATCCAACAATTTTTTATCATTACAAACATAAATTGATCCAGCAAAAATAGAAAAATAATGTATACAGTAAACTTTTAAGAAAAATAAGAGTAGCACTAGTTAATCAAATAAGAAACACTTCATAAAATTTACTACCATTTTTTTGAAAACAAATCATATATCATACACCGGAGACATCGAAGGAATATGTCACAGGTGAGTTTCGAACCTGAGACCTCGAAGGGAGCATACCTTCAAAGCCCAAGCCTCCAACCACCACTCCTTGGGGACCGTGATATATTTATCTAAGGTAAGCGATTAAAATATAAAAACAAATTTTAAAATAAACCACCTAGTATCCATAATAATAATAATTATTATTATTAAACTACTAAAAAATAGATTTTACAAAATATAAAATAATGGTGGTAACTTCTCCATAAATTTAATGTCAAAATAAACTTTGGATTATTTTTGTCAAAATAAGTTTAGATAATATAATAATATCATTCTACAAAATAAAATATTTAGTATAATTCTAATTTCTAGGATTAAAAAAATATTATTATTTTTGTTTTGAGAAGCAAAAAAAATTATTATTATTAATTAATATTTTATGTTTAAATACGTTATTAACAACCTATAAAAATTATGACTGATTCATCATCACATTACAAATTATAGTTATTAGATTGGTTTTTTTTAAAACATACACATGTATATGAATTTTACATGTGCATATTTTTAATTAATAACTTTTTGTGTATTTAATATATTGGATAATTAGTTTGTTGTACTAATTTTAAATATACACATATAACTTCTCTTTTTTGCTTTCTCAAATCAAATAACCAGTCAAATCTATTACTAACAATAAATTGTTATTGTTTTGGAAATATTTGGATAAATAATTAAAATCTAAATTTGAATGTGTTTAACTTGAAAATGTTCTGATAAATTAAAATCTATTTAGAATGATGAAATATAATTTTAAAATTTAAATTTGAAGGGTAAATATGCATTTAAGGAAAATATACATTATTTTTTATTAATTTAAGGAAAAAACAGTAGAAACCCCCTTTGTAACAAGATATATATATATATATATATATATATATTTGTTAAAAAATAACTAACACAATTGTTCTCAAAACATTTACATGTGAATTTAATTTAAAGTAAATTACTAAAAACTAGACATTTTAATTGTTTTTTTTTTTTTTTTAAAAACTAGACATTTTAAATAAACACAAGATTTTATTTTATTCTAACATTTGGTGGATTGGATCATACTAATCTATAACCTTTTGATGATGGTGTTCTTTATTTTTATATACAACAAATTTAAAATCTATTTATTCTTATTAGTTATACATGTTTTAATCACAAATATTTATAACGGAAAGGGTTTAGTGGCGAAATGGTTTTGTTGTTTGGTTGGTTGTAAAACAGTTAGACACTAATGTCACGTTCAAACTCTGAACAAATCGTTATTTTAATTTCTTTCCCCAATTTATATTAAAAAAAAATCACAAATATTTATGAAAAAGTTAGGGCTTAATTGCTTTAGCAAAAGAATTATATATGTGTAATCAACAAAAACTAAAATCTTAAAATAGATGAGAATTGGGTTTTTTTAGTCATCACATCTATTATTTTTTACAAAATTGACTACAATTTACTTTGTTTTTAAGAACATAATAAATTATAAAAAGTGACGAAAATACCCTCCATATTTTAGAATAATTCTCTCTAGAAAAAGAAAAAACCCTAAACCCTGATTATTAGAGTCAAAAGCAACTCCACTAGGCTCACACAGAACCACACCCACAAGCAAGCGGAAGCATTCGAAGTTGATGCCACTGGAGAGGTAATATCTCTTTCTTTGTAATGCTTTTCGCTATTATTTGATGTGGATTTTGTGTTTTGTAGCGATTCGTCGTTTTCCGGCTTCAACTTCGATTCGAACTTGTACATCTTTTCGATTTCACAGTTTCTTTGTAACCTCCGCTTCTTTTGGATTTCAGAGTTTCTTTCTAGCCGATTTTCTTCCACTTCTTCATCAATGGCGATCAGAGTTTTGGACTTGGTGTCCGGCGGCGCCTCGCTCAATTGTTTCCACTTCAAAAATACAAGAGGGCTTGTAAAATCTAGAGATTTCACTATCCGATGCTCTGCTCCTCTCTCTTCCCAAGGGGCTGCCACCATTGGTACTCTATCAATTTCCCTTCTTGTAAAATCTACAGATTTCACTATTACTGTTCGAATGGTTTTGAATTTGTTTGGTTGTTCTAAGATTTGGGAGAGAGGCCGTGGAAGGTATCGGACGCTCGGTTGGTGCTTGAAGATGGCTCAGTTTGGAGGGCCAAGTCTTTTGGCGCTTCTGGAACCCAAGTTGGTGAAGTGGTTTTCAATACTTCCTTGACTGGGTAAGAATTTACTTAATTTATGTTTCACCTTGACCCTTGGGTTTCCCTCCTTCGAAATCACGAATGAGCTTAATTATAAAATTGCTTGTTGTCTTTTGGGTGTGTAGCGGAGCTAAGCTTCGATTCCCGGTTATTAAAAGAAAAGATATTTGAACCAAGTCCCCTTCATATCAGCTAGTGGGTTGATAACAGTTAAATTGTTACTGTTCAAATTGAATTTTGAGATGTATGCTGAAATAGAAGATGCTAAAAACAAAGCATAAATATTGATTTGAACCTATTTAATCGCGACTTAATTACTTGGGTTCCAATTGGGAATGTTTTCTCTTTGCCAATTCTTTTGTTTCCTATGAGTTTAGCAACGATTATCAAATCTTTTTTTTCACGTCTTGGTAGAAAATCACTGAAGTTTATTGATGCTTCTTGGCACAATGAATCATCTGCAGGTATCAAGAAATTCTAACAGATCCCAGCTATGCTGGGCAGTTTGTCCTGATGACAAATCCTCATATTGGCAATACTGGTGTCAATTTCGGTAGGCTATGTCTTCAAAATCTCTGCACTGCCTTGTCTTGTTAACTTTTTTTTTCTCATAATGTTGACTTTGAGTATCTTTTCCAATTAGATGATGAAGAAGCTAGGCAATGCTTCCTCGCTGGCCTGGTGATTAGAAGCTTAAGCATTAGGTGGATTTCCTTATTTTGCTCTATTTTACCAAATCATTCAAACAGTCAATTAGCCTAATCATGACTTATGGATTTGATTTTTCCCCTTAATTTCCAGCACTTCGAATTGGAGGTGTAAACAGACGCTTGGTGATTACTTAACAGAGAGAAACATAATGGGAATTTGTAAGTCAATTCATGTTGGGATTTTTTTGAGGACTGTATGTTTAATCATTTAAATTCGATAATGTTGTTTTTGTTTCCCTCTAATCTATAAGAGTATGGGTTTCATCATGGGGCAGATGATGTTGATACTCGTGCTATTACTCGTCGGTTAAGGGAAGATGGAAGTCTTATTGGTGTTTTAAGCACTGAAAAATCAAAATCCGACGATGAGCTATTGGAAATGTCTCGGTCATGGGACATTGTTGGTAAGAAATAAGAATTGGGTGTAATGATGCAATTTTGTAATATTCATAAAATGTTGGAAGGCATGAGTGATATTCTAGTTTTGCTTTTGTTTGACAGGTGTTGACTTAATTAGTGGTGTTTCTTGCAAATCTCCTTATGAATGGGTGGATAGAACAGATTTGGAATGGGAGTTCAAATCTGGTGGGCAAGCATCAGATACCTTCCATGTGAGTGTGGAAGAACCTTAAGATGATATTATTTTATTATTTGTCACTATGCTTACATTGTTATTTTGTCCTGTAAAAGGTTGTGGCATATGATTTTGGTATCAAGAGTAACATACTTAGGCGCATGGCTTCATACGGATGCAAAATCACTGTTGTCCCTTCAACATGGGCGGCGTCAGAGACCTTGAAGTTGAAGCCAGATGGGGTTCTCTTCAGCAATGGCCCTGGTGATCCTTCTGCAGTTCCTTATGCTGTTGAAACAGTCAAGCAACTACTTGGGAAGGTGCCTGTTTTTGGAATTTGTATGGGCCATCAATTACTTGGGCAGGCCTTGGGTGGTAAGACCTTCAAAATGAAATTTGGTCATCATGGTGGAAATCATCCCGTTCGCAACTTCCGGAACGACCGTGTAGAAATTAGTGCTCAGGTGTGCCTGACGTCGAAACTTACAAACTTCAAATCTGCTTTCCCTGTTTACAGTTATCTAATGATCTAGACTTCATTGTGTTTGCATAGACTTATGTGTTCTTTGTGGCAGAATCACAACTATGCAGTTGACCCTGAATCCCTTCCAGAGGGTGTTGAAGTAACCCACATCAATCTTAATGATGGAAGCTGTGCTGGTCTTGCTTACCCAAAACTAAAGATTATGTCTCTTCAATACCATCCTGAAGCATCTCCCGGACCTCATGATTCTGACTCTGGTAACAAACATTTTATTTTGAATATTTGTCAGTTTCCTATTTTTGTTTTTGAACTTTTGATTCTTTAAATTTTTATTCACAATCTGTTTTGGCATTTTTTATTTTTTTTTATATCGGTGACTGTCTGGCCCAGCTTTTGCGCACCTTGACTAGTGTCACGGGACATACCGCCTGACCCTACAACATTTGGATGCCAAGGAAACCCGTAGAAAATTAATTCCTAAGTAGATAGCCACCATAGGGTTTGAACCCATCACCTTATGCACCGTTTGATAACCATTTGGTTTTTTGTTTGTTGCTTTTGAAATTTAAGACTATTTTTACTCAAATTTCCTTTTCCACCTTTCTACAATATATCTATCTTTTTCTTAAGAAAGCATGTGAATGCTAACCAACTCTGAAAAACAAAAACAAACTTTTGGAAACTACTTTTTTTGTTTCCAAATTTTGGTTTAGTTTCTACGAATATAGGTGAGAGGTGGATGGCCAAGTAAGAAAAAATATATGGTAAAGTAGTTGTTCTGGCTTAAATTTCAAAAACTAAAAAAAATATTCAAATGGTTATCAAACAAGACCTTAGGGTTTATAATAGATAATGAGTGGAAATTTATGGACCAAGGCATATTCAAACAATAAACGAATGTATGGAAATTTGTTTTCACTTAATGTTGATAGAGGATTCTACAGATTGCAGAAGAATACATTCTTTTAAATCATATCCTTATATCCTGTCTATTTTGCAAATCACACACTTCACTTTCAAATTGCAACCTCCTGTTAACTTCCGAATATAAAGAAATCTCCATTTCTGTTAAACTTAGTCGTAACCGGTACATGCGCGTCGCGCCTTACTGTTTACACCTGTCATATGTATTACTGTTAAATCTAATCAACAAAAAGGCATTATATGATTTGCAAGGAGATTTTGAAACTAGTCTTAGGCAGTGTATGAATTGTAAAATGAAGTAACTACAAATTAGAATTTGCAAATGTGTGCAGGCATCTAAGTTGATCTTTTAAATTATTTGGTTGCAGTTTTTGGAGATTTCATAGAGATGATGAAGCAAGAGAAGAGAAATGGTTAATGTGATGAGATGAGATGAGGGTTTGCTGTTGGTGGTAGTGTTATGAAAACGGGATGTAATATATATTTGCCTTTTGCTAAAACCGTGAGCCAGATGGTTTGTTTGAAATATAAAAATAATATCTATTTTAATTAAATGAGAAGATTACAGTATTTATCTTTTCATTTTCTTGAAATTTGAAAAAGAAATAAGAAGAAATATGCTCATTGTGGAAGGCATTTTGATTTGACTATAGTGTTGCATGGGAGGAGTGTTCTTTTTTTTTTTTTTTTTTCTTTCAATCCCATCTCTTTTAATTTAATATTCAAATTTATTTGTAAAATCAAATCCTGGCCACATTTTTTTTAGAACGGTCACACTGAGTTATTTTATGAACTTTTTCGTTTTGAAACGTTTATGTGAAAATTGTTTTTAGGTTAAATTATAAATTTAGTCTTCTAGTTTGAATTATTATCGTTTAAAATTTAATATAGTTCATGTTTGACAAAACTTAATGAGGATTTCTTTCTTACCATGCAAATTGCAATCCATGGATATGAATGAATATGGATTAATTAAAAAAAAAAACAGTATCATTTGCCTCAAATGGATGAGGATTAAACCACCAAAAATAGTCCCCACAGTGTAGATAATAAATTAGATGGGGTATTTCATTTTTGGTTTTATGGATGAATTACAAATGAGTATTTATATCTTCTCGGAACAAAAATTACATTCACATGAGCTATTATTACAACTTTAAATTTTTAATTAGTGAAAATAATTTCTTACTCTAATCCCTCAACTCATAATCCAACTACTCATCCTAACATCCCCACAATTACTCGATCTATTATATTAACTCTCTTTTTTTTCCAAAAAAAGAAATTAAGAAATAAAAAAAAGAAATTAAGAAAATAATTATGGGCCTAGAGTTGGGGCATTTTATAGGCGTGGGACTGTATTTGGTATTGCTGTAACCATAGGATTTCGATTTTGGCGGGTCATCTCCTTCTTCTCTCTCTCTCCCTCTCGCGTTGTTAATGATCAAATGGGCGGAAATGAAGTGAAAGCAAAAAGCTCCGGTAATCTTCTTCTCTTATTCGTATGTTATTTCTTAGAAACCTGAATCTGTCTCCATCCGATGCAAATCCTGGACTCGTGAATTCAATTCAGGTACAAAAGATTAAGATAGAATTTCATAGATTAAAACCAATGCGGAACTCTCATGCAAATAAAAACATACTGCAAATCTGCTTTCCGATGATTACTTGTTCCATTGTTTGTAATTGAAGGAGATTTGATTGTTTCCGTGAGAACTCGAACGAAGATTTATTACTTTGTTATTGTTGTTTCACTTGATTTCCTTCACTTGTGGGAGGGGACAATGTATTAGTTTTGTCGTCTTCGATTGCTTTCGGTTGCGGATGTGTTCAAACTTAGTCGACTAGCATTATCACAAGCACTTACGTTTTGATGCATTTCTTCACCAGCCATTGCACAATTTGTTGGAACCATAACTTCTCGTCTTTTTGTCTTAGCTGTCGAATTGGCTTGATGATTTGAAAAGAAAATTGATCCTGATGATAAAAGAAACCTGCGCAGTGGTTTTATAAAACTGGACTTGGGTGCAAATTGTAACCATGTCAAATTTCTCCATGTGATGAATAAATGCAACATGTTAATACAAACTTTGTATACAATAATGGTGTTTCACAAATGCAGGTAATGGAGTTTGTCTGATGAGCAATATATGGAGAGATGAGCAGCATCCATCTTTCATCAAATTTATGTCAAATTTCCTTTCCACAAACTCATTTCGCCTCAATTTTGTTCCAGTTGCCCCAGTAATATCCTTTTATCTTCGCGGCGATTAAATTCCATCGACAATCATTTCGTACTCATGAAAATCATTTGCAGGACATGATATTCAATTGTGGGGGATTATCAGTGGCTTTTGCTTTCGTGACAACTTGGGATTGCAGCGATACATCAGCGATCTTCAGCAGGTACCGTGGGGTTGTTCATGATTTTTCCTGGTCTTGCTATTTGTTGTGTTTGATTCAGTGTCAGCTTTTGACAGAGTTCAAAAGTTGAAGAAGCAGTTTGCAAATTTCTATGTTGTTGTTGCCCTTCCAACCAAGGAGCAGAATGATTCGTTTGTTCAGTCATACCTCAGGTATCTTCAATGGTTCTTGCTTTATTTTATTCTTTTTTTCTTTTCTAAGGAACTAATATTTTCCTCCTCCCCTAAATCTCCCTGAGAAATGGGATGGAGATTGGTAAGCCGCCCTTCGTACAAGTTCAGGATATCGAAATGGGTTTCGAGAAGATTGTAAAGATAGCACATTCTCGTGGAGGTAGTAGCCATTTTAAATTTGGATTGAATACTTTCCTTTCCTTAATCATCTTCAATAATTATATAAAAACTACAGCATGCAAGCAGCAAGATGTCATATCAAAACTGAGGACCGAGGTGAATTGGTGTAGAGATTATATTCTACTTGAATTTATAATGATGATCATATGGTGTCTTTTTACGAGAGTTTTAATCACCATTTCCCCCTTTTGGGGCTCTTGTTGAAGAGGAAGAGATCAGTGCAAGCCATGGATGCTTTTCGCAGAGTCATGTCTTCTGTACCAGGCATTGATGATCATGATGCAAATTCCGTAAGTTTACTCGAACAAAACGATCTCGCATTCTTCATTTCCTGTATTTGTTTTCTTATTTCTTCATCTTCTAGTCGTAAATAAATCTGATATAACTTAGAACCGTTCTAGCTTGAGTTATTGACCATTAGAGAAAATGCAATTGCAATCCACTTGGATATTGATTTTGAGACTGAAAAAAGAAATCAATTGAAGTTTTTCATCTTTCATTCTAGATTTGCTTTCACACTTTTCTGGCATCACATCACTCATCAGAAGGCCTTTATCACAATATTTTGTGATTGCCATATTCCTAATAATTTAGCATCGGTTTATAATATTTAAATATGAGAAATATTTAGGTCATACCCGGGCATGACCTAAATATTAATGCCCACATATGTGACTCAATATGGGCCACAAACTACTTTTCTTTTCTTTCTCTTTTTATTTTTTAAGTTTAAAGTAAAGTAATGTGTAGTTTATATTCATGGACATTATTATTTAGGTCATGTCCGGCCATGACCTAAATATTTCTCTTTAAATATTAGGTCATGAAAGCATATTTGTATCTTAATCTTAGTCTAGACCTTGGCATGCAGTTCTTACTATTTGGAAGTTGGTTTTTTTTTTTTTTTGGAAAGATCCAAAATGGTTCTTTTGCTTAACATTTCTTCCATAAATGATAATCACCTTATTTCAAATACCTCTTGACTCTTCAGCTAAATCAAGCTATTGGTTCAATTGAGGCAATAGCCAAAGCATCCAAGGAGTACATTTTGGAGAACACAGATCTGCCAGCGGAGAAGGCAGAGAGAATTAGGGCATTTTTCAGGGATCCAAAGTTCTACCTCAGCCCCAAAATAAATTGATTTTGCCCGGATGAGTTTCGAGGTCAGTCGAAGTTTAACAACTTTGCTTTTGTTTGCCTACTTTAGAATTCATGGTCTAAGTTTTGAGCGAACACAAAACCATACATTTCCGATGATCTATTGTTTGTTTAGATTGAGTCTCATTTCATTTGCCAAAGGTAACGCCGTATAATGAATGTAATATCCTTAAGAAATGATTGTCTCAAACAGTTTGAGTTTTCATGTTACCATGGATGGAGTCAATCCATGTGATGATTTTGGGTTCTGGGTTCCACGGGGAGCACTTGTCATTTCATTTGTGAAATAGAAAAATCGCCACTCATGATCCCACCTCAAATTTAGATGTGTAAACTTTAAGGCGTTGCAATTTATACACTAAAAGTTTATAACCATTCAACTAACTCCTCCATGCCAAAAGTAGCATAGCTCTACCAGCATTTTATACGACCTAGTAATCATGAGGTTACAGGTTCGAATCTCCCCTCCTATATTATTGTATCAAAAAAAAAAAAAAACTAACTCCTCCATAACTTCTCATCCAAGCACGTTTATAAAGATCTAAACTTTTGTTGTGCAAAACTTCATTTTATTATAACTATTAAATTTAGAGAGATTTTTACATTTTGTTATTGTGCTTCTTATAATTCAAACTCATGGATAAGTTAGTAATGTTATTGCCTCAGATATGCTAACTAATAGGTATGGCAATATTTAACTCAAAAAAAGAAATTATGAAGATTTCATAAACAAATGCAATCAATCAAGAAATTATTTGATTCAATTATTTTAAAACAATAAACTACAGCTATCAACCAGCAAATTATACAACTCAGCCACTTTTAAAAGTCAACAGTTATATATATCATAGGTTGAAACAACAATTATATACGAACCACGCCTAATAATTTAAGACCAACCTGTAACACGCTCAGCTCACATTAAGTAATAGGTCCATATGCCCCAATCTTTATTTAGAATATAAATTAAGCTAATATGCTCCAAATAACTTAGCTTTATGAAGAATAATTGGAGAAATGAAAATATACAAACAAAAGGATGGGAAGAAGCAGTGTAAATAAGAAAAAGCCTCCAAGCCAATAATAAAATATCATTTTCCATAGCAAGTTTATGACCGCAAAAGGAGCAAACTGACTAAATATTTGTCATACAATAACTATTGACAGTACTGTTCTCGAAAAAAACAAGGAACTTGAAATAGAAAATAGAAGAAAAAAGGATTAAAAAAAACATCACAATCATCTCTCCTACTAAAAAAGACATGGTTGCATCACAGATTTGGCAAAGGAGAAATTTTGAAAAGAAGTTCATTTTGCCCACCAACAACATAAACATCCAGAAGGTCAAATTACGGACCTCAAACTCACAGCGGTTGGGAAAGCAATGGCATATGAATGAATGACCTCAGAAATACACCCTCCTTCCATGACCCATATCCGTGCTCAACCGAAAGAGTTCACATTACAAATGACACAAAAAAGCCAACTAAAGGAAATAACTCACCATTCAAGCACAAATGAACTTAGAAGCACTTTCTGTGGACGATGGACGGGCCAGATTCGTCATACTCACCCTTCGAAATCCACATCTGGTAAAACCAATGAAGTGTTTTGAGTCAGTAAAAAATAAGAGCCAGAAATTAGAATAGATGATATAAGAGTGAGTGTAGGTAGTTAGTGTCTCACCTGCTGGAAGGTGCTGAGCGATGCAAGGATTGACCCTCCAATCCAGACACTGTACTTCCTTTCGGGTGGTGCAACGACCTTAATTTTCATGCTGCTCGGTGCAAGAGCTGTGATCTCTTTGCTCATTCGGTCTGCAATACCAGGGAACATGGTAGAACCACCACTGAGAACAATGTTTCCATACAAATCTTTTCTGATATCCACATCACACTTCATGATCGAGTTGTAGGTAGTCTCGTGGATTCCAGCAGCTTCCATTCCGATGAGGGATGGCTGGAAAAGAACTTCAGGGCATCGGAATCTCTCAGCTCCAATTGTGATGACTTGTCCATCTGGCAGTTCATAGTTCTTCTCAATTGAGGAGCTACTCTTAGCAGTCTCGAGTTCCTGCTCAAAGTCGAGGGCAACATAAGCAAGCTTCTCTTTCATGTCACGGACAATTTCCCGTTCGGCAGTGGTTGTGAACATGTACCCTCTCTCAGTGAGTATCTTCATCAAAGCATCAGTAAGATCACGACCAGCAAGGTCCAAACGGAGGATCGCATGGGGTAGAGCATAACCCTCATAGATTGGCACAGTGTGACTAACACCATCACCAGAGTCGAGCACAATACCTATTGAAAGAATGTGTTAAATATTATCCAAATTGAAGTCTAAAGTCTGCCAACATTTAAGACGGAAGGAGGAAATGGATGCGAACCTGTTGTACGACCACTGGCATATAGAGATAGAACGGCCTGGATGGCAACATACATGGCAGGTACATTAAAAGTCTCAAACATGATTTGAGTCATTTTTTCTCTGTTGGCTTTAGGATTGAGAGGAGCTTCAGTTAGAAGCACTGGGTGTTCTTCAGGTGCAACACGAAGTTCATTGTAGAATGTGTGATGCCAAATCTTTTCCATATCATCCCAGTTGCTCACAATACCATGCTCAATGGGATACTTCAAGGTAAGAATACCTCTTTTAGATTGGGCCTCATCACCAACATAAGCATCTTTCTGGCCCATACCCACCATGACACCAGTGTGCCGAGGTCGACCAACAATACTGGGAAACACTGCCCTGGGAGCATCATCACCAGCAAATCCAGCCTACAAATAAAATTTTAAAACTTCAGACCAATTAATAAAGTCAAGAAAAAAAAGAACATACCGAGATAAACAGTAATAATTAGAGCACGTAAGTAGATCTAGAACAAGAAGAAAAAAAGGCTGCATGCTTTTAAGGTCAGTTATCTAACCTTCACCATTCCAGTTCCATTGTCGCAAACAAGTGGCTGGATATCTTCAGCATCGGCCATTTTTTATAGATACTGAAAGGCACACACGAATTGACACAACTGAGCAAAGAGTAACATAGAATTCGAAGCACATCTGTGCTATGTATGATCAAACTGTCAGTAAGCTTTAAGAACAAGACAGACGCAATCCACCTTGTAATATAATGCCCAAAGTTGATACAAAAAACGTCACCACCTCATAATCAATCTACTTAAGAAACCCATCTAACTTCTACTTTTGTCTAAACAATAAACGAAATAGAAAACGGCTAAAAAGATTGGATTTTAAAGGGAAGAAATGGATCCGGTTTAAGAGAAAACTATAAGATTTCTTAGAACCAGAACAATGAAAGTAGACGAGATCTTTAATTGAAACTCCTTCAGAAGTCAGTCCAGTGAATGGAAATAACGGAAGTAAAATCCAATTTACATCGAGAGAAGTACAAGCGAATTCCGATCAAACACAAGATCACATCTCCAGTACCATACAGTTTACACACAAAAACACGCAAATGAATAGAATCCTTTACAGCAAGAAACAGTACTGCGATTTAGAAATCGCATCGGAAATCTGAGAACAACAAAGGAACTAACTAAGCCAACCACTTAAGAAAGAGACAGTCGAAGTCGAAGTAAGACAGAGATTGATAAAAACAGAGAAAAGAGCTAGATCTAAGGCGGAAACAGTGTTAAAGAAGAGAAATGGCAGCAAAAGCAAATCGAAATCTCGAATCATGAAGAGCAGAGTAAAGGATAAAAACAAAATCAGATCGAAACAAGAACATACCTCGAAAGAAGAAGACCAAAGAAGGAGAATCGACGTCCAACTCTCCGTTTTCAGGCTCAGACTCCCTCGGTTGCAAAGGCGAGAGGGTGAGATCGAAAATGGAGAGAAGGAAACAATGGAGGAAGAAGAGAAGGGAAAAAAGAAGGATTTATATGGAAAAGGAAAAAAGAAAAACAAAGATGAAATGCAAATGCAAATGCAAATGCAAATGCAAATTCAGATGAAATGAAGAATTTGGGTGAATGATTTCGACCACCGGTAAAGATATGGTAACCTGGATGCCAGCCTTTTTCTTTCCCTTTGCTTTTATTTATTTCCTTCAATTATTTCTTTTTTTGTCGGTTTTTTTCTTTCTATCTTTATTACATTACTTCCATTTTTTTTTTGTAACATTTCAACATAAAGATGAACTAAACAGAGACATCTGTAAACATATTAAAAAGATAAAAAGTGAATCAAGGTAAAATTAATATTGATATATACTTTTTTTTTTTTTTTTTTTTTTTTTGTAGGAAATGCAAATATTCTTATTGATAGGAGAAAGTATTACCAAAATGTCTCCAATACTTGGCATAGGGATGGGTGTGGTTATCTACTTGAATTTGTTTTTTTCAAAAAAAATAAAACTTGACTTATTTTTTTAAAAAAAAAAACATAAATACAGGTTAAAAATAAAACTCAAGAGAAAACTATTGAAGTAGTATTTATGAGTTTAATTTTCAAAACTCAACATTTAACTTTTATTAAATGATACTTTAATTTTAATTATAAATAAAAACTATCATTGGAATGTCCACTCCAAATGAAAAGTTTCATATACATCATACAATCTTATTTACTCTTCTTCAATAAAAAAAAAAAAAAAACTAATAAACAAAATAAGAAGGAAAAAAAAACAAAAAAGTCTTTCTAAACAGCTGAACATTCCACAAAACAGTGGTATGGTGTGATGGAAGAGTAGTGCATGTGCACACATGTGTTCTTGAAATCATTAACATGTCCTTCTGGCTACACTTTTATTTATAACCATATATTATACTCATAAGAGAGAGAGAGAGAGAGAAAGATGAAGAATTTTGGATCATTTTCTCAAACTGATAGGATAGTATTCAAATGAAAGGCAAAAAATTGACAGTTTTGAATGTTATATAAAAGAATGCATGAAAGCATGATCTAATTTTTATTTGTTTTATGAACTATAATTGGAACTTCCTTTCACTTTGCTTAATTGAAGTATTGGCTTGGTTTAGATCTAAAAACAACCATTTTTTTGCAAGCATGAATTGTTAATATCCATTTGAATTGGGTTTCAAATGTCTCAAACATTTATGGAAGACCACTTTGTAACGGAAATTTATTATATTTTAATTATATCTTTTCAATTTGTAAATTAATGATTTTGATTTATAGTTAGAAGTCAATCAAGACCTAATTGATCAAAAAAGATCTTGAGATGCATAAGGTCATGAGTTCAATCAATTGTGACCATTTATCTAAGAATTAATTTTCTACAATTCTCTTGATATTCAAATATTCTAAGGTATAGTCGAGATTCGTAAAAACTGATCCAAACAATTACATATATAAAAAAGAATTTTTAATTAATAGTGGCAAAGCATTACTTTGCAAGATCGGGGAGAGAGAATAATGTAGGATAGAGACACAATTTAATAAATAAAATATTTAACCAAAAATTAACATGCAGGAAATATAGTTCAAATTTTTTTTTTTTTACGAGGTAGATTTATAGTTGAATTCTACAACCACAAGTTGTACTTAAAAAAAAATAATGGCACGAAGAAAATACTTTTTGAACATTTTAAAATTAAAAAATACAAATTAAACGTTCAAAAATCTAGAAACCAAAATAAAGTAATATTAAAATATAAAACCCAAAATTCAACCGGACTAAAATAAAATAAACAATTAAAATCTAAAGACATAAATGTTGTTTTTCCTTTAAAAATAGAGTAATACTTATCTACGAATGCGTAAGTATTATATTTCTTGTAGTATAAATTGGAGAAATAAAAATTACTATTCTTGAGATTGAACCGGTTGAGTGAAAAATGAATTAACACCGATAACCAATCGACATTGACCTATTTGTTGGGTAAATATTATCCTTAAAGCCACATGTTTTTTACTTTTTGTTTTTTTCATTTCTCATCCCCATTTCAACATTTATCTCTTGATCAATCAAAGTGATTATAAAGATGAATAAATATTTATAAAATACTTATTATTCGAGTTTTTTCTAACAATTGTTTGTTATACATATTTTAATTTTATTGTGTATTATTTTTAAGAGCAATACTTAGTACAAATTAAGAGTTAAATATCGATTTCTAAAATCGAACTCATGATTGTAATGTTGAATTGAATTATCATCAAACAATAAAACTAACTCGTCACCAACCTTTTAAAAAATATTGTAAGTATTTAAAAATATTTCAAATATTTGTTCTTTTCCGTAAGTTTCATAAAATCGTTTTCAATCGATTTAATTTACTAACTTCAATAAATTTCATGCCATTATGTTAATCAATTTTACTTCATTAAATCTATTAGTGAGAATTGTTAAAAAAAAAAAAAGAAATCTATTAGTGAGAAAATTTGTCACAATTAAATATTTGATATAGTTTTATTTTTATTCCTGAAAAATCCCGAAATTAAAACCCTATTTGTCCTCAACACGCCGCAAGAAGCCCATCACCATCTTCGATTCTCGTCTTTCTCTTCTGTTATTATTCTCCGGCCGACGAGCGGAAGCTCCGGCGACGGGACTTATCCTTCCGCAACCTCGCGTTTGCCTACTCCCAGCTGTCTTTCCGGCCGCTGGCAACCGGCAATTGTTCTCCAAACTGTTACACGTTCAAAGCTAGCCCTAACATTGCCGGAGTGTTGGTTTGATCAAAATCAATCCATCTTGAAGTAATAGGTGATACTTGATGTTCATCTCTATTTCATAACACAAATTTAATGACACTTAGAACATTGTGGGGTATTTGGTGTAACTTGTAGTAGTTGCAGAGATTTTGAGTTCGTGGAGAAAATGAGCGGAAGAGGAGAAGGTCTGACTCTGGTCGTGAGGAAACCGTGTTTCAATTTGCCCACTGGATGCCCAGATTGCTTGCCTGTTTATGTCTATCTCAAGTTGGCCAATCTTCATTTTCAATTGGATTTCAATCTCATGTATCCTGAGTCTGGTAATCTCTTATTTCCTTCCATTTTTCTTTTGTTCTATCATTTGTGTAGTTTTTTGCAGTGTTGATCTTATGTATGGATGGATGAAATTGGTTGGATGTGGAATTCGCAGCGAATTAACCAGTATGGTATCTGTTTTTTTTCCTCTGGCAGATATAATTCCTTATGTTGAGACTGGTAATTATGTGGCGTACAATAATGAGAGGGGCGGAGTCATTGAGTGCTTAAGACAGGATGGTATCGTTGATCTCGATTCCGAGTTCCACTCAGTTCCAGAATGGGTATCTGCAAAATCTATGGTTAGTTCATGGCTTGCAGATGCAGTCATGTACGAGCTTTGGTTGGGAACTGATGGTGGTTCAGCTCAAAAGGTCTATTATTCTGACCTTCCTTGGCCGATTGGTAAAGTTTTATACTTCAAGAAAGTACACTTTGTGAAGCTCCAACTTGGGATTGACAAAGCAAATGCTGAGCGAAGAGAAGAGCAGGTCATTAATCTGCTATTGTTTTTTATGTTCGTGGTTGCTTTGAACTCTTGTTTAACTCTCTCATCAATCATATTACAAATTGGTTGCATTTATTGGTTGACAGATTTATAGAAACGCAAATCTTGCTTATGGAGCTTTGTCAACTAGGTTAGGAGAGCAGAATTTCTTATTTGAGAACAGGTGAATCTCTTGGGTTATGGATATCATGTATGTTACATACTTATTTTACCATCCTAATACTTTGATGTTGCACTTTGTCATATTACAGGCCATCTAGTTTAGATGCACTTGTTCTAGGGCATCTATTTTTCACTCTTCAAGTACTACCTGTGAGTTATTTTCATATCATTCTTTGGTTGTGGTAATAGGAAGCTTCTTATGCTTTTGGAATATTAACTGTTCAGTAATAATAGCTCTCTTTTCATTAAAAAACGGTCGTAATATTAGCTCTATTAACTTAAGAGAAACGTGGGTTGTAAGAAATTTATTAGCAGTTGTCATATGGTTTTCTCTATCGTTTTACATCTATATTTTTATCTCGAGTTTTGACAACAGCTTCAAATAGATGGATCCTTAGCATAACTGGTGATACAGTTATTATTCTTACTTTTGTGCATACATGCATAGCATATGATATGCTTAGCAGTCATAAGTTAGTTGTTTCCTACGTTTGAATCTTGCTTTCATCAGTTAGTATTATTATAATCTTTCAGCTATTAGTTGCCTTGTCCGTTCCAAATAATAAGCTTCCGCTTTATCATATTAAAATATCCAGCAAATGGACCTTGATCTTTGATGGACGGTGTCGTGGTACATTATTCCAAACATTGTTGCTTTCTTCCTTTCTTCTCAATTGAAATGGAGTTCTCACTCTGGGCGTTGTTGACATTATCAACTTTGTAGGAAACGTCAGTGCTTCGTGGTAAACTTTTAGAGCATAGTAATCTCGTGCGATATGCTGAGAAATATATGACAGAGATGGTAGAAGTTGGTACATCATCGTTTCCATCATCTTCTTCCACACGTTCCAGTTCTGGGGCTTCATCATCAACACCAAGAAGGGGTCCTTATAATTGGAGTAAGACGTTTCAACTGTCAGATGTATTTTTTATATTTGTTATCAAAAGTTTTTTCTTTACACTTGATGAAATTAGTTTAGTTTATTTGACCATGATGTTATATACTTATATTACTAAGCATTTTAATTAGTTCTTACCCAATTCATTTTTAGTAATGTTCTTGGTTTTCATTCCTTGATCCAACTTTGTTGTCATGGGTTGCATGTGCATTAGGGTTAACCTTTTTTATGACCTAGAAATTTGGGACACCACTTTACCATTTGGTATTATATTTGGCTCTACTACATACTTGAGGGCAGCCATGTTTGTCTTGATGCATGGACCCAAAATTTTTACAATTAAGTTCACTCGGAAGTCTCAAGGACTATTAGAGTTCATCTTAGAAATATTTGGTAGATATATCTTTTGCTGCGTGTAATGAAGAAGATAGTTGCATATATTTTGCTAATCCTTTTTTCCCACTTGTCTGTTGTCTAAGATGTGATATATCGCCAGCCTATTGTACCGATTCACTAACCTAACTCACATTAGACATAGTCCTATTGAATGGGCACTATACTCTTCTAGCCTTATTGCCACTTCCAAGGTGCTGAAACTGATTTTATGTGCATATTTTGCAATATTCACTCTTTTGTCATAGCTTTGTTTTATTCAACTTATGAAAAATACAGTCGTTGAAGCCTCCAGTCTTGGAAGTCCCTTTAGGGTTTAGTTTTCTCTTTGGATAATAGGATAGATACCTCTATCTCAAGTTTCTGAGCAGTGAGCATCAAATACCTACATAATTAAGTTACGTAGACCTCTATGCTTCTTAATAAGATTGTAGAAACTGATCTGTGAAATGACATTCAACTGCTCTAAGAAAAGATCTGAAATCTTTTATTTTCTGAAATATATTTGATCATTGATGCATGATTGACCAGGCTCGAAGCCGAAGACGAAGGCGAAGAAAGAAAAGACGAACGAGGAGAAAACCTTTAAAAGGAGAGGCAAGTATTTTGTAGGTGCACAGTTAGTGGCAGTTCTACTTTTTCTCACCCTCATGGGCAGAGGTGATGATGCTGAAGTTGATATGGATGATGATGAAGGCTATGATTACAGTGAATGAAATATTGTTCAGCCAGTAGCACTTTGATGAGGATAACTCTTACTTTCAACAAGCATTTTGGTTATTGACATCAACATGTTAAAAATATATCCAATAATAATGTTTAGTACACTATTTTAGAAAAATTATTTGCATCATAAAATCTGTAGCACTTTATTGGAAAATTGGTTGGAATGCTGCATATGTGTTCATACATCAATCTGCAAGGCAAGTATAATCATTGCCCATCCCACATTTTGGTTCCAATCAATTTGTTCTTAATCAACACCTTCTTACTTTTCCATTCCATAAATCTAACACAGAACTCAAAATCTTTCCATGTACATGTATTTCTTTTCTTATGTTGGCAAGTTTGAATTTTCATACCTTTTATCGGTCGAAACAAACTCTTCAACTTTATCCACTATTAGAAAATTATCTCTAATTCTTTTAAGATTTGTATTATTACACTCGCATTTCATAAATGTGTAAGAAATATTGCATCTCTTATGAATGTTTTTTTTGTTTGTGGTTGTATGTGCGACCTTATATGTATTTCGATTAATGTTATCGTCTTACTCTACAATACAATATTTGAATGTCAAAAAAATTCATAAAAAATTAATTTCTAGGCTTTTAAGTAAAATAGTAAAATACAGAGGGGAATAATTTGAACAACTTATCACTTGTGATAGTTAAGCTAGGTTTTTCTTTGTTAGAAAATGTATTATAAAAAAGAATTTTTATGGGGAGGGAGGGAGGGGAGGGGGAATAAGAAAGAAAGGAATGGGTCCGGCGAAGAAGGGGAAAAGGAAAAGGAAGGGCAGCGAAGCAATTGAATCCGCATCGTCCTCTTCCTCGAATTTCCCTTGTTGTCTTCGTTCTGTCTCTGCTTCTTCCGTCGCCATCACCATCCACGCGAAGCCTGGCTCCAAGATCGCCTCTATCACTGGTCCGTGTCTGTGCCTGTGCGTTTCTTTCTTAATTAATCTTTGTTTTATTGAAATGGAATGGAATCCGTTGCAGAGTTGGGGGATGATGCGTTGGGAGTGCAGATCGACGCACCGCCCAAGGACGGAGAAGCCAATGCCGCACTTCTTCATTACATCTCCTCTGTACGTACGTTTCCCTTTTCTTTTCTATTTAATTATTTAATGATTTAATGATTTATTTATGTTCCTCCCCACCAGGTTTTAGGTGTGAAAAGAAGGCAAGTATCATTAGCCTCTGGCTCTAAATCAAGAGATAAGGTTGTGATAGTGGAAGAGGTAAGCTTGCAAACTGTTTTTGACGCCTTGAATAAAGCTCTAACTAACAATATGTAACTCATTCTGAATCAAAGGGGTTTAAGAGAAGAGTTGGATCTGATAAGATTCTTTACTTTCTTTTCTCCACTTCTTGCTCGTGGATTAAATTTGAACCTAGGGTTTCCTCATATTATATATATATATATATATATTTAATTTTGTTCTTCTCATCCTGGTTTCTTTCTAGCTTAACCATTACTATTCTTGTTCTTGCAAAATAGAAGAAATAACATCATTCATGCTGCCTCTACAATCATCTTGTAAGAGCATGCTTATGGAATATGGAATATTAGGTCTGAGATCAAAGCTCGAGCATTCAGATTAGAACCTATAATATTATGTACATTGTGGATGATAAGTCTCCATGATTCCACAACTAATATATTTTTTTAGAAAGATTCGACAACTAATATCTAAAATAAGTAGTCAAGAAAGATGCAACCAATACATAAAAATTTAAAGTTAGAGCTTATAATTCTAGGGCCTATCTTTCGATCGGTCAATATTTTTTAGAATGATTGAAAGATCTACATTTCTATCATACGAGTTTGTAGTCTCAATAGATGTTTAGTTGATGAACCATGGTTCTATGGCCTATCTTTCGATCGCTCGTACATCAACATTTTTTTTATTATGAGAAACACAATGAGATCGTCTCGCTGTGCTCGATCCAATTTGGTCACAATGTCAACCAATTGACTATCGTTTAACAATGGTACCAATCTTCGGTTCTTCAACATGTTCTCGATTTCATTCAATGTCTCTAGTTGAGTTATTTAGCTTTACATTAGTTTAACCTATCTACCACTCTTCCTAAAATATTATGTCCAACACGTTAATTAAAGCTTTTCTTGATATCCTAACTCATTTAGTAGGTTCATCTATTCATCCATGCTTGTGTGGTTCTTTTGTGGTCAGGGCGAGCTTCCATTTCTATGTTGTTTTTGTTGGCTGACTTTGAGTCAATCTCAACACTAGTGGTATTTGTCATTTGGTTCCTTCTATTGTTGTTATATTTGGCAAAATGTAATTATTTTTTTTCAGATACTGTATGTCTATCATTTCTTTTGTATTGACTTTTACCTCTAACACGTGACACTTTGAGGTATAAAAGACTTTGCAAAAGATTATGAATGAGTATGCCTACTGTCGAAGTAGGAGACCCTTGACCTGAGGTGGTTCATGGACTGAGCTAGCCAACCCGTAGGTGGGCTATGAGTTGGCTAGTCTCGAGTCAACCCCAACTTTGGAGTCTGACTTGGCTTGACCTGAAAATTCCATTGAATCGACTAGGGTGATGGATTTCAAACATTAAACTGTCTTTCAATTCCTACGGGTAAGTCTCTTCGGTCATTTTTGGGCATATTCATTATCAAAGGAATTCATTAGATAGCTTCCTCCCAAAAAATAGAGGAAGTCAATGCTATTTTTAGTACAAAAAAGAAAAAATGAAGACCGACTATGAGAGACGATGTATAGGTTGATTACGATTTTTTTTTTTTTTTTTTTTTTGTTGATATGTACAATTAGATATTCTTAGTTTGAAAAAAAAATATTGTAGAACTCAATGAAATGATATTTTATAAGAATTTATAAGGATGCGTATTTAATTGGGAATAATTTAAAAATAAATCTATTTCTAAACGATTTAAATGATGATTAGCTAATGCAGGTTGATAAGTCAACAATTCTACACACAGAAAAGACCAACATTTTAGACCAAAAAAAAAAAAAAAATTCATATGGCTGCAAATTACAACCAGTCAACCTTGGATCCCATCGGCTAATAAATATTAATTATTCGTTTTGAAAGTAAATCTAAACAACTACCATTCGTCAAATTGAATTTTTTTCCAAAATAACGCCAATTTTATTTATAATTTATTATTATTTGCAGTAACCCCAAAGTTAAACTCTCTTAAATAACACTCCCTAAACTTCTCAAAAAAAAAAAAACACTCCCTAAAAAAAATTATATAACATCATAAATGAAAATACAACATGGAAGAAAATGGCACATTTGCAAAAATTAATTGTGTAAGAAAAACAGCATTTTTGTGGGTAATTAACGAATTCCTAAAATGAAAAATGTTGTACAAATTAGAATTACCTAGTTTACAAAAAAACCCAAATTTCCTCTTTGAGGGGAATTGGCAATGAAGATTAAAATTTAGGAGAGAGAACTTAGCTAAAAGTCAAAGAGATTGGCGAAGATATTTGGTGAAGAAATTGGGGAAATGAGAGGAGCCTGAAACAGAGCTGAAGGGCTCGCCCAATGGGGGCTCAGCTCCTGCATAAACGAATACGCAAAGCTCTGCGGCTCCATCGCCGGCGAGAAGAACCCTGTTGGAATCGGAGCCAGACTCGCCGGCGCCGGTGATAGAATTCCGGGGTTTTGCCCGAATTCCACCGAAACCTCCGTCAAATCCATCATGTCGCTGATGTCGATTTCCCTTTCCCTTTCCGACCGTGGGCTGGCCTTTTCGATTGACGCGAGTCTCGCCGCCGGGGAGAGGTCTCCGTCGGCGGAGGAGGCGGCGGAGGAGAGGCCTGTGAGGCGCTGGACGACGGACATGAAGTTGTTCTCGGCCACGTGGAGGACCTTGGGGGAGATGTCGTAGATGATGAGTGGCTGAGGCCATAGGGAGGCGCCGGCAGCCGGCGGGAGAGGAGGGCGGCCGGCGAGGGGAATCGGCTGAGGGTGCGGCGGCGGCTTCTTGATTTTGCGGGATTCTTGGCTGACGCGGAGCTGCGGCGGGCGGGGCCCCTGCAATTGGATCTCCTTCTTTCTGGGGGTGTTGGGGCTGCCGCCGGCGGGGGATCCGGCCGGGTTCATGGGCGGATCTGGCGGAGGAGGATCGGAATCTGATCGGCGATTTGGGATCGGGGAATCCGGGATTTGGGGTTAATTGAGGGGTTGTTTTTTAGTTTGTAATAATTGGTGGGGAGTTCACAAATATTGTTGGGCGAATAAATTATTTTATTTTATTTTCGTTTTTTTAGGTGTTACTTTTGCCAAAAAACAAATATCAAAATATTGTTTGTTTGACTTTCTATTTGTTGACTTCATATATGCCAAGGGGAACTATGCGGAAGGTGGAAATTCCCCCACGAAAATTAAATTTTGTCTTTTTTTTTTTTTTTTTTTTTCTGAGAAGAAAAATTAAATTTAGTTTAAAATACCGTGATTTTTAATAATACCATTTTGGTCCTTCATTTTTAGGTTTATGAAAAAATACTAAGAGAAACAAAGGGAGCCTTAACTTTTAACTTCATCTATCAAAAAAAAAAAAAAAAAACTTAAACTTCAGATTATACAACCATCTTAGCCCTAGCCCTGAGATGTTTTTTGTTCATGTTATAAGTTGGGATAATGTTATGAAAATTGGAACCAACAATAAAAAAAATAAAGAAAAATGAGAGATAAAACACAACAATTTGCATGATCCATTGACGGCGTGTTAGCTACATCAACAAAAATTAGAAGTAAGATTTTAAAGAGAGTTTATATAGTATACTCTCATCAAACCCTATAACAAATTTATGATTCCATACATAGAAAATCAATTTGAAAAACATAAACTCAATTATATATTTCAACTAGATTTCAAAAGTATTGTCCCTAAATGATTTATGTCGAGCGCTCCGTCCTTGGATCTCGACTCATTCGATCAACAAGATTCCCATCTAAATAATCGTGGGAAGATAGGCAATCTCAACAAATTAATAGAAACAAAACTAAATGAAGTTGAAAATAGAGCTGAATTCAAAAGAGAAATCAGCAGCAAAAGAAAAACAACAAAAGATAGAAGAAAGCTACAAATGGAAGCCTTTTATATATCTACTGATAAAGTATAACACAACATGAACATAATTAATTTAGTATTTTCTAATATTTCCAATTATTAAATTAGATCAAACAATTAGAACTTTCCCAAAAAAAAAAAAAACTATTCAATTAAAAACAGTAACTTTAGGGGATTTAAACATAAAAACATCAATATTCTACTTGAATGAAGAAAGTTTCAAGCATAAACGATTGGATAATATAATAACTCGTATTTGAAGACTTATTTTTAACTGCCTCAATAGGGTTGAATTCTATTATCTCTAAATCCCTTTTACCTATTCAACAATTCCTATATTATAACCACTATCCATGGTTCAATAGTTAATTAAATCGAAATAAATATTTTTTCAGTACAACAAAATATTTAAGAATTGAAGAATTTCGAACCAGCAGCCTTTAAATTGAGGATATATATCAATTATAACTTGCTTTGGCTAATCCAAATAAATCTTGATTGTTAAACATCTTTTGATATCATTTTATGAATGAAGTATAAATTCAGGAGTTGTAAAAGCTTGTATAGTTTAAATGTGCTGATCTAGGTGTAAAAAATAGAATATTTTGGTAGAAGTTTGATGAATATTGTTGTACCTACTCTGTTGATTTAGAGTCATTGAAGTTGCACTTCCTACCTACAAATCAGCTATATGTAAATGAAGCACTATCCTTACAAGTAAGCTTTCTTTTCTTATATGGTTAATACATAATTTACACATTGTAAAATTTGCATTATCTCTTGTTTTATGAAAGTGTTATTGGATTTTATTAAAGTACATACTTTCTCATTGCTTAATTCAGTTGACTACTTAGGTAAGCATGCTAGTTAAACTCAAGAAAGAGTGTTGGTGATGAAGAACTGCATTTATCACTGTTATTTGGCCTTTAAAGGCAGTTTGTTACTTTTGAAAAATATGAGTAAATGCACCTATTTAATTATGTGGTTTGTTGTCCAAGCTCCAAAGGCTTCAATAATTGAGTTAAGCAGGTGAAAACAATCATAATTTTGACCAAGAAGTCCATGCCTCTATTGATGATATTATCTACCATCTAATAATCAAGAGGTTGTATATATGTTCAAGTCAAATATTGTTGAGCAATTTAAACTTTGTTTAGTAATATTTTCGTTTCATATTTCTCATTCACTCTAAAGCTAATCCCTAGGATATTGTCAATTTTGAGAGTCACCCCTCATGACTTTATTTTTAGACATCTCCAAAAAAATCTCATATCAATGGAGTTATTATGTCTCTCATTATATATCCAAGATCTTTACCTTTTCTTAATAACGTGGGACAATTTTATTTTTCCAAGAATCCTTTCCTCAAACAAAGTACATGCTTCGAACACTTAGAATCTTTACCGACTTTGTTTACAACGGAGAGTCCTTCCTTGGAACAAAGTATACCCAAACCATAAGAGGTTGGTCTTCTTTGTTTTACATGGAGAGAGCATATATAAAAGACATTATTCTGATACGAATAATTATTCTCCAAGTGAGTTAGTTCAGTTTGACAAGTATTATCCTAGATTTCATGTTCCTCCACTTGTTTCTTTGGTCGGTTGAAATGTAAAGTTAAAAAATGGATGAATGTGATAACAAAATAATAATAATAATAATAATAATAATAATAATAATAATATATTGAGGAAGGGTGTTTATGATAACAAAATAATAATAATAATAATAATAATAATAATATATTGAGGAAGGGTGTTTATAAAGGGGCGGGGGATTGGTAATGAATTGATTTATTTGGGCATAAAATTCCGTGCGCGCCACAAGGGGAGGGGAGGGGAGGGGAAGGGAGGGGCGCACATTAGCATATAATCCGAATCGCAATCTTCGGTCCTTTCTTCCACCTCAGCGCGCAATTCCCAAATTCCGCCATTTTCGTCTTCCTTCAACAACCTTCCCCTCTTTGCATTTCCCCATTCACCTCCTTCCTCATGACTCCGCCTTTCTCCTCCTCCTCCTCCGCCGCCACCGCCCACCGCCTCATCCGCTGCCCCGCCTCGCTCCGTCGCACCCACGCCCCCCTCCGCCCTTCCTCCATGTCGCCTCCTCCTCGGAAGCTCAAGCCAATGGCCGAGATAATGGCCAAGGCCAAGCATGCCGTTCTCCAACGCGACCATTACGACGACGTCAGCTGCCAGAAATGCGGCTCCGGCGACCGCGATCACGAGCTACTCTTGTGTGATAAATGCGATAACGGATTTCACATGAAATGTGTCAGCCCCATCGTCGTCAGGGTCCCGATTGGATCATGGCTCTGCCCCAAATGCTCCGGCCACAAAAGAGTCCGAAGTAAGCAATGTCCAATGTCTGATTCTCTTCCGCTTTTTTGTTCCTTTCGAATGTTGTGGATGTTTTCCTTTTCCTTTTCTTTTCTTTTCTTTGTAGGTTTTTCTCAGAAGAAGATTATCGATTTTTTCCGAATTCAGAAATGTGAAGACGTGCAATCCCCCTATCTTTCTGCTCAATGTAAATTCTTCACTACAATCTTCAAATTTCATATCACATTATGTTTCTCTTTTAATATTGCTTCATCAGTGATCCTATTCGTTTTTATATTTTATACTGTTATTGTCCTCAGAAAAGGCTTTTGCATTTCAAGTATTCAACAACATAACAACAGTGGAATTAATGGAAAACGATTTTTTTTCTTTAAATTATGATATACTAGCTCCTCGAATTGTCATTCTTACAACCATCATGGGGTGGCTCAATTGGTTAAAGAGGGCCTTGGGGTGCATAAGGTGATGGTTCAATCCAAGGTGACCACCTACCTAGGAATTAATTTCCTACGAGTTTCCTTGGCATCCAAATGTTGTAGGGTTAGGCGGTATGTCCTGTGACATTAGTTGATATAAATGTACATTTCCTATTAAAAAATGATATTGATACAAAGTCTTACGCCATAATGTCTGTCCTACCTGAATGCCATACTCTTATCATATCTGTGACAAGTTGACAACCATACTTGATATTGTTATAACACTTTCAAATTGTATATATATATATTTTTTTTATTATTTATAACTTCACTAATCTCCTATCAGTTTTTATTTTATTTTTGTTTAAGAGCATTTGACCGCAATAAAACCATCTAGAAGTTGTCTGTTGAAACTTTTCTATACCAAAGGCGATCCTTTCATGTTGGTATCCTATGAGTATTTTTTAATTGAGACCATAGACATTAAAATGCAAATCTTCCAATGACTACTCTGCTGAAACTTTTCATACCCCATAGGTGTTCCGTGACTGATCATTTCATATTGGTTGGTTTTCTTTTGATATCATTTTCATTTAGTGTTATTCATGGATTCATGGTTTTAATATTATACAAATGGCATCATGAACTGAAGCTATAAAGCGTAGGAGACGATTGCGATCATTGGTGTGTCAGAAGAAAAGGAGAAGACTACTACCATTTCTTCCAAGTGAAGATCCTGATCGCAGATTGAAACAGATGGGTTCACTTGCTACTGCTTTAACAACATTGCACATGGAGTTTAGTGATGATCTGACTTACGTTCCGGGCATGGCTTCAAGATCTGCTAATCAGGCAGAGTTTGAAGACGGTGGAATGCAGGTCTAAAAACTACGAAGCATTTGAAATCAATTTTCAGTTTGAATGTTTTCTTGTTAATAGTGGATTGGTTAGTCAAGATTATGATATATGCCTTCTGTTTTAGGTCCTTTCCAAAGAGGATACTGAGACCTTGGAACTCTGCAGAGCCATGAGCAGAAGAGGCGAATGCCCTCCTCTTTTGGTAGTTTTTGATTCATGTGAAGGGTAACTTTATCTTGATCTTATTAGCTGTATTGCCATATGGTTCCTACCTCTCTACTGAGTTGGTCCATGCTCAATTTATGTAGTTTTACAATTGAAGCTGATGATCAAATTAAGGATATGACGTTTATTGCTGAATATACTGGTGATGTGGATTATCTTACAAACCGTGAACATGATGATTGTGATAGTATGATGACTCTTCTTTCAGCAAAAGATCCATGTAGAAGTCTTGTCATATGTCCTGACACACGTGGAAACATCGCTCGCTTTATTAATGGAATAAATAATTATTCTCCGTAAGTCGACCAAGCCTATCACATTTTATATAATTGCATGTTCGTTTGATAGTATTAGTTTTGTCTATGAAGAAAAAAAACTGACTTGTGTCTTTCAAAAAAAGAAGAAAAGAATTGACTTACATGTCTAAGTAGTGCACCGCACCCCATGGCCACATATTGATAGCTTCTGTAAGTTATCTGTAATAAGATCCCTAATCATCTTCAATATCCCAAAAAAGGAAAATGTGGAAATTCCCTAGGAGGGAGTTGGTCTTGTATGGGCGAGGGAACTTTTGTGGTTATAAATAATGGAAGAGAGGTATAGGGAGGAGGTTTGTTTTTGGGTGAAGTCTTTGGACTTGTAGGAGAGTTTCTTGGTGCTCTTGAACCCACCATTGGTTTGTCTTTCGTTTCTATTTCTTACTATCTTGTTATTATTCCTTGAATATCAATTATATCTCGTCACTGATTAGCAAAGAACTACCATCATTTTAGTGTTATTTCCATTTATATTTTGTATTGGAGATCTTGCTGATTCTTATAGGCTTAGTAAGGTATTAGATACCTTACAAATTGGTATCAAAGCACCAAAATTTTGGGAAGAACCCAACTAATGTCTCAGGTAGAGCGACTTGAAAAACATGTAAAAGAGATTATGGAGTTGAGAGCTTTGGTAAAGCGAATAAAGAATAAATTGGATCAGTTGACTATGATGAACACTGAAATAGCTTCAAGGCAGATGAATCTGCTCCAACAGTTATTGAAAATTCATCTCAAAGACTACAGTCGAGTGTTGAAATGGAACTTGGCGTAGGAGAGACCGCATATGAAGACAGATGCTTGGGAAAAGACTTCAAGGAAGATCAATAAGCTTTCAGAATGGATTTCCCTTTTGGAAAATGAAACTTACGAGATTCAAACAGAGGGGAGTACAAGTGACTTACCAAACTGTCGAGTGGAAGAAAAGAAAGACGTTTGGGTGCATAAATGGGAAGGAGTGGAGTTTTACGAACCCGAAAATGTAGAAGTTGATTGCAGAGAACTCATGCAATAGAAGATGACGGTTTCATTTGAGGGAAATCAGAGTTTAGAAGGGCTAAGAGCAAAAGAGGATGCTGGAACAAAGAGGTTGAAAGTCGAGAGTAGAGGCAGAGAGCTGGAATTTAATTCTAAACACATGCGACAAAGATGGAACTATGGAGATGATGGGCTCATAATTGGGTAAAGACTAGATAGGGGACCCGCATTAAAGGTCAAAATCACTATATGAGAAAGAAGTTGGATCATGAATTTATTGGGTTGGGTGGAGTAAATTCCTTAGTATGGAGCAGGGTTTTAAAAGGCGCTCGCCTTATGGCGTCTTACGTGAAGTCCCGGGCGCGCGCCTTGTGGCCTTTTGTGTTTCCTTGTAGCGAGATCCTCGTACTAAGTTATTCGAAATGCGAGATAATTGATTCAAGACATTTCAATACCTTAAATAACTTAATTCTTCAACTCACAAAGACAACATTCGTTGAAATGAAAGGTTAATAGTTGAATCTTATGTATGTTCTGTATATATTCTTAGGTAAAGTTTATTTCTTTCCATGAAATGAAGGCTAATAGCTAAATGTTATGTATGCTTTAGATATTATTCTTGATTAAAACTTCATTTATGTCTATGAAAAATGTTTTTATTGTGTATACACACATATAAATTATTTTTTGTGAGTTTTTTTTACATAGTGTGCCTTTAAGTAAAATAGTCTGCACCTTTTGGTGGGCTTTGCGCCTTAGTGCACTTTGAGTTTTTTAAAACACCGGAGTTGGTCTTGTATGAGAAAGTGAACTTTTGTGGTTAAAAATATTGGAAGAGATGCAATAGGGAGGTGGCTTGTTTTTGGATAAGTTTTTAGGACTTGGAGGAGAAGTTCCTGGTGCTCTCGAATTAACTGTGGGTTTCTTCGTTCATTTCTATTTGGGAATTTGCACTCTATAGCAAATTTCCTACCCCACATTAGAATTATAGCAACTTTTTAAAAATATTGCAAATATAGCAACTTTTTTTTTAGATACTATTGATAGACTCTATGAGACACACTATTGATGGAGTCTATCAGAGACTATTGATGGAGTCTATAAAATCTGATTTTGCTATATTTGCAAATATTTTCATTTTTTTGCTATTTATGTAATTTTTTTGCCTTATTGTAATATACATGCAAATTCTCCTTTCTATTTCTTACTATCTTGTTATTATTATTTGACTGTTAATGATAATATCATCACTAAATAGCGAAGAATTATCATTATTTATTTCAATGTTATTTTTATTTATATACTGTATTGGAGATCTTGCTGACCTTTACAGGCTTCTAGCTAAGGTATTGAACACCTTACATTATCTTGAACTCTTTCCTTTAAACTTTTATCGTATGTTTAGTTTTGTCCTCTTTGACTTCCTCTATAGTATTTTTGGAATCAACTTCATGATGCTCAAAAACATACCTTCCATTTTTGTGCAGAGAAGGTAAGAAGAAACAGAACTGTAAATGTGTGAGATACAATGTTAACGGCGAATGTCGGGTCATTTTGGTTGCTATTCGGGATATTGCTAAAGGGGAGAGGCTTTATTATGACTACAATGGATATGAGTATGAATACCCTACTCATCATTTCGTTTGAGAATTTCTTAGGATACTTCTAACACTCGTGGGATGTGATTTGTCCCATACAGTTTTCTCACAATTTTTTTTCTCCTGTGAATGTTGTTGCAAAGTCAACAGTTTTTGCTGATTCTATCAGAGTAATTGGTATTGCATTTTCTCGGCCGAGGTCGAGGGCACGACCAGGCCAGGGGGCGGGGAGGGGGATGGAGGGTAGGGATAGGAATGCTGATTCTTTTTCGAGTTTTGGTAGTGTAGGACAAAACTCAGATGTCCTAGAAGTTCATCTGTTAGGCATACTACTGTAATACAATTCTCAGATAAAAGTACTTTCAATTCTTATGAAAAGTGATGCTTGTTATTCCCTTTCCCATGAAGTTTCTTTTATTCATTAAATGATGCTCTTTTTCTTTATTTTCCAGAGCAAAGGAATACATATTTTGTCATGCACTTTAGTCTGAATTTGTAACACAATTAAAATGATCTGTCAAAAAAAAAAAAGATCTATCAAAATCATTGAAACAGGTGGGGAAAAAAATAAAAATCCTCTGGTAAGATACTTGTCAGGAAATTCCATCTGATTTGGATCAATCTTCCTACTGATGCATCAAAATCTTGAGAACAATTCATAACTTTTCACACCTTATCCTATGATTAATCATTTCTAGCCTTTTTTCTACCTTTTAATTGTGATTTTATTTAGTTGAAATTACATATTCAGCATAATATTTTTGAAGATGATGCCACCAAGTAGGTAAGGATTACAAATTTTGGTGAAGCATAGATGAACCATTACAACTTACCTAATCTTAAGCCTTCTAATTACACATGTTTTTACCTTTGATATCTATCAAATTTGTCCATTCATGTCATCTCATCTAAATTTATCTATTGTTGTGTCTACACCAAAGAATAAAAGTTAATTCCAACTTATAACTTCTTACCTTAGAATAATAAATTGAAATTTTGCAATAAATGGTTGAAAACTAGGGTGTCTATTAAAAATTTCTATGGAATGAACTTTCTTTATGAGTGGTATATATATATTTTGTCAAGGAGGTTAAACATTTGAGTATTGTTCTAATAATCGCGGTTCATTGTGTTATTTAAAACAAGGCTAACAATTTGATGAATGTGGTGAAGAGTATCTTGTATTTCCAACATCTAAGAAGTCACAAGTTTGAATTTTCCATCACTAATTATTATATAATTAAAAACATTTTTATTTTTATTTTTCTATTATTGGTTGCAATTTCATTTTGGAAAATTTATTAAAATAGTTAAATCTAGAAAATAATTATAAATACGGTTCTTAAAAAAACAAAAAAAGTCATATGTATTATATTAACGAGTATTAGTCACCTACTTTCTCATAATTTATATATTTATTTAAGATTTAGTTTCTCATAATATTTGGTATTAATGAGTACTTTTAATATAATATTTAAAGTTAAAATTAATCTGGTTTTGTAATTATTTTGGGAAAAGACGGGACATAGTGATTTTTGGGTTAAGAAAAAGCCCAGGCTAGGAAAAGAAAAGAAAGAAAGCCCAATTTGCAAAAGAATAGAAAAGAAATGAATAAGAGAAAGGTGAAGGGAAATCGCTATCAGTTTTTCGTCTTCTTCACCGCAACCTCCCGCCTGCGTTATCTCGACCCTCTCGCTGCTGCCGGTATTCTCTTAATGAAATTTCATTTTGATTTGATTTTGATTTTGATTTTGATTTTCATTTATTTTTGTATGATTAACGTTAGTCGATTAGCTACGATTCGTATTTCCATGTGCTTTGATTTCTTGTATATGTCTGTCCGTCGATTAATGCTTTTTCATCGTTTTGTAATTCCAAATAAATCAATTCAATTCAATCCTTTCTACTGCCTTCTTGCAGAATCATGGCAGACGAAGTTCAGAATGACCTGATTGATCAGGTGGCAGATGTGAGTTTTGTTTTTGTTCTATCTTATCTCTTATTTCCAACACTCATATTTTCCTTCTAGTTTTGAAAAAAAAAAACAATTGAATGAGAAAATTGGGAACCATTGGATATAATAATGTACAAAATCCTCATCTAAAATCAAGTTACTTTAGGATCTAAAGTCTAAACATATCAATATAATTAAGTAGTAAAAAACAGTCTTCAACCATTGTTCATGTGCAAGAATTAATGCAACACCATGATGTATGTATATGGTTTATTCTTTTTTGCAGATTGCCCCCTTTGATCCAACTAAGAAGAAGAAGAAGAAGAAGGTTGTACTTCAGGATCCGGTGGATGAGTCTGTTGTTGACAAGCTAGCAGAGAAAACTGAAAGTTTGTCAGGTATGAAATATTGACTTTGCAAGGTTGTTGCTTCATATTTTCAATTTGTTGGTATCTAAGGATTATTGGTCAATGGTTCTGTGTACATGTTTTGGCCTGCAGTTTCTGACGGTTTAGAGACTACTGCATTTTCTGGACTCAAAAAGAAGAAGAAAAAACCAGTATGCTCTTGTTTTTCTTCGGTCTAATTTCTAAATGAAGTTCAGTTTGGTGACTCATATCATTTGTTTTAATTTTAGGCAGAAGACAGCTCCTTGAATATCGATGGTGCAGATGCCACAGAGGATTTGGAAGGTTAGCAGCTAGTATACCGCATACTTTTCTGTTCACCATCTTGTCTGTCACCAATATTTTTCAGTTTCTTCATCTGCTGCCCTTTTTTCTTTAACCGAAAAGTGATTATCATGGCCTTTCAGATCAAGTGGGGGAGAATGAGGAACAAGAGGAAATTGTTCTACAGCATCGTTATCCTTGGGAGGGAAGTGATCGCGACTATGAATATGAGGAGGTATTTCTATACTTCAAATTTTGACGTTTTCCCTATATTTTATGCACTCTGTCAGTGTATGGTTATGTTTTGTTGGAAAGTAATTTTTTTTTTTTTGGTTTGGTCACATTCAGTCATTCATACAGATAGTGCGTGACTATCCTTTTCCTGTTATTATGCTATGTAGTTTGTTAGCTGTGCCCTCGGCCCCTCATACACTAACTTATAAGAAATTAAACTATCTCAATGATATCAAAAGATAGGGTTGTATGGTCACGTTATTCATTACTATTAAGTAATAGTAAAAATTAGTGGGGATGTTTAGGAAAAAAAAGTTTCTGGAGATTTGTTTGTCTTTTTATTTTTTGGATATCCGTGAGTGTTAGAGCGAGCTTACGCACCTCGACTATTCTCACGGGACATATTGTCTGGCCTTACAACATTTGGATGCCAAGGAAACTTGTAGGAAATTATTTCATAGTAGGTGGTCACTGTGGATATTGAACCTATGACTTCTTGGATCCCCAAAGCCTGCCTTGACTACTAGGCAACCCATGATGATTGTTTGACTTCTTTTTTAAGTTTTGGAAAATTTTATTGCTATAGGTATATTGTAGCCTGTAGGATTATTTTGTTGGAAAATTTTAAAATAACTGATGTCTTTTTGTTGTCTTGCTGTGCAGCTTCTTGGACGAGTATTCAACATTCTTAGAGAGAATAATCCAGAGCTTGCAGGCGATAGGCGTAGAACAGTTATGAGACCTCCCCAAGTTCTTCGGGAAGGCACCAAGAAAACTGTTTTTGTCAATTTCATGGATCTATGTAAAACGTATGTATTTGTTAGAATCATGTATTGTTCTTCCCAAGTTTTTTGTTTATCATATTACGATCCTAAATTTTTGGCTGTTTGCACTTCTGATTTTTTTTGGTCCGATTTGTGTTATTCAATTCAACAAATAAGTTTATATGATTATAGTAATGTTAATTGAACTCTTGTTTGCTGCATGCTCACAATCTCTAGTTTGATGTGATATTTAGTTCTTTCTGTCTGTATATTTTATGGTTTAAATTGAACTATTTGCTGATCTTTGGAACTTGACTCTTTCTACAAATGAAAATCAAATAGGATGCATCGGCAGCCAGACCATGTTATGGCTTTCTTATTGGCCGAACTGGGAACCAGTGGATCTCTAGATGGACAACAGAGATTAGTTGTGAAGGGAAGGTTTGCACCAAAGAACTTTGAAGGAATTCTGCGTCGATATGTCAGTAAGTGTCCTTACATTTATTTATTTCATGGTGTTCGTCTGCCAATTGTGACTAAATTCAGAATGGATATTTTATCTTATGCCAATTTGTTTTAATGACAAAAAAAACCTGGAAAATTTTGAAACACACGAGTGAGCTTAATTGTAAAATCATTTCCCGGTGCAAATGCCTCAGGTATGTCGTGGGGCGAAGCTCTAATTCTATTTTTATATATATATATAAAAAAACATTTATTGGAAAAGGTTCTTTTACATTTACATCAATGCATAGATAGCTTGCATAGCATGAAAAATAGTTAAGTCTTAGAAAGTATCAAAGGTGGATAAAATTCCTGGATAGTCTTCCATTACTCCAGGAAGGACAGGTTTAGAAGATTGAAACTTATGGTTTATGATATGAAATGAACTCCATTGATTTTGCCTTATTCCTCCATTATCCTTTTTACCTTTGAAGTTGAACTTGATCTGTTTAACCCTGTCCCATACATCTTAGGGCCATTGCCACCTACTTGGGGCTTAATATTTTACACTTTTCTTCTTAACTAAATGTAGTAGAGTTAGATTGGTTGTCCAGTGAAATTAGTTGAGGACGTGCATGCATGCTGGCTCAGTCACGAATAAAAAAAAAAAAAATCCAATTCTCCTTTTAAGAGCATCTTTGCACCTTACAGTCTTTTCAAGTAGTCTCTTATCTGTAAGGCAGAAACTGTTTCTGTGACAATACGTGAGGGAAATTCAATGTCTTGTTTCTGAATGATATATGGAAAAAACTGTGAATGACTGCTCTATGGATTGAGAAAGTCGGGAGAGGGTGGGAAATCAATTTATAAAAAGTTCCAACTGATAAATATAAAATATGCTGATATTTATTTAAAGCTTAATTACTGTTGCCGAGCCTCTGCTGGATATGCCTCGTTGCCAACTATGAGGGATTCATCTACTTCTAATTCCTACCTTTCTTGATACTTTTCTCCCCTTACTTATTTCTTTCTTTCAGATGAATATGTGATTTGCATTGGGTGCAAGAGTCCAGACACTATCCTTTCGAAAGAAAATCGACTCTTCTTTCTCAGATGCGAGAAGGTAAGGGTTGTTTTTTAATATATATTTTTTCATTTTCTAGACCTGGGTTCTGTAGTCTGGATAAACTGAAGCATGTTCATTGCAAAGTCGGGATCTGTGCGTAAAGTTTGTTTGGGATTTGCTTTGCAAATCAGTGCAATGGCCACACTCCCAGCATTAAGAAAAGCAGCAATATATGTTTGGGACAATTCTTTTGATTGCAATCGTTGTGGTTTTACATTGTTTGCGGAACTTTTTTACTTAAATCCCTGATTGTTCATCTGAGATCTGTTTTTTGGTTAGATTGTATTTATATACCCCTGAGCTTCTTCCTACTAGAAAGATAGCCGAAGTATTGACCTTTGCATGTGCTCGAAAAGGCATTAGTTTTTTCGGATAAAATTTCATTAATAGTATGAAATTAAGCCATTAAGGCAATTACAAAAGGCCTCTCCAGTTAGTTAGGAGGGCAGAAAAGTCATAATCACAAAACAAAGAAGATTTCTTAAGCCAAAACACCACCAAATAAGTGAAGGCTTTCAATATCCTATTCCACCATTTTATATGATTAAGTGAAGGCTTTCAATATCCTAAGCCTATTCCACCATTTTATAAGTTTTCTCATGCTTTTTCCAGTGTTCATGGTTTAAGGCTTATGGTGTTTTGTGTTGTGATTAACAGTGTGGTTCCGGACGATCAGTTGCTCCAATCAAAGCTGGTTTTGTTGCTCGTGTTGGCCGGAGGAAGGCCGGGACATGATTTCTACTCGTTCGTTTACTTCACCATTTACATTGCTTTCTATAATCATCATAGCTACACAGAATATGGTGTCTATTAACTTGCTCGCATTTGAAGATTTGGCAAATGAAACATGGAGCCAAACAATGAATGTTTCTCTTAGGTATTAAGATGTCAAAATGGAAACTGATTTCATTTTTATCTGAGCAATTACAAGGCTAACCGCAATGCTTAACCAGGGCCACAATAGCTTCTACTTTTCAGACCAAAACTCCCCTCCTCATTAATAAGGAGAGTCGCCCTCCTTATTCAAATACCTGCCATCGTTTTACTTTTATTAATTGTGCTCAATTTTTTTTCCCTTTTCTTTTAATAGTCAAATCCTTCCATTCCATTAATGAATTTTTTTTAATCTAAATTTCTCTTTCGCCCTTCTCTTTAGCTATGTCAACTACATTTCTTTTTTGAAAATAATCTAATATTTCCTTTTTCTTAAAAAGTTGAACACTTCTAATTTAATAGAGCTTTTTCCTGTATATTAATCTCAACATTTTTTTTAATAATTTATAATTTCTTTTTCTTAATTATCTTGCATAAAAAACATGTTTTGATCTTTTGAAATTTTAAAGTTTAACTATGATGTTAAAAAAAATTGTTATCAAGTAAAATATTTATATATGAATAAGTTATTTCTAAACAAATTTGTTTAAGGTAAACAAGAAGTTCTTTTTTTTTTTTTTTTTTTTTTTTTTTTTTTTAATTAATCAATGACACAATTAAAATAAATAACTATATAACAATTTTCTTCTAAATGTAACCACATACCTACACTATACTATAGTTGCTATAATTTCATTATTTGGTTGTAATGTAGTTCAACACCAACACGAGTTCAATCCTTGGAATCGGTAGTTGCAATCCATCCATCCCCAACTCGTACCCAAAAAACAAAAAAAATATTACAATATATTTGCCTATTTTTTTAGAAATGAACTTATTAATATACAAATATTTTACTTGATAATATATATTTTAATATTATAGTTCAATTTAAAATTTCAAAAGATTAAAAAACATGTATAATACAAAAAAATTGTTAACTATTAAAGAAAAATGTTGAAAAAAGTTTAAAATAGCGTAGACGTTACATTAAAAAAATTATTGAGATTAATATAGAAGTAGAGTCACTATTAAATTATTAAATTAGAAGTTTTAGAACTTAAAAAAAAATGAAAAATAAAATATTAAAGAAATGAAGTTGAGATAGCTAAAAAGAAAGTGAAGAAGAGGAGTTGGAGATTATTAAAAAAAAACAAAAAGTGATTTGACTAATGAAATGGAAGATTTGACAATTAAAAAAAAATGACAACAATTAATTAAAGGAAGAGAATGGCAGGTGGCAGGTGATGTGAATTTCATTAAAAAAAAAAGATGGGGTGTAGAATTGTTAAAACTCGGATTTTTTATTTTCATGTATTATGTATGTTGTGTTGGCTTCATTATTATTTTTAATCTTATTTTATGTATGTTTACAAAAATGTGTAGTAAGATACAAAACAATCTGAAATTGATACATCTTTATGCTTCAAGACTACTGGTAAATACAATCCCTCAAACAATTTTGATCTACAAAATTCATAGGACATTTTACAGACATTTTACTATCATCTTTCCTTCTTTTGCTAGTTGTCAAAAAGTTCAAAATCTTGTGTTCATCCTCAGAGCCTCGAGCCCGATCAGATCCTGGAAAGGAAAGACAGTGTATTATTGTGAGGCCTTCTCTCATGTAGAAACCTCCACAATGGACTCTGCACTCTCCTCCTCTAGAGATTTTCTCCTCTGTGCATCGAGCCTTGTTTCGTTGCCAATCGTGTTTGATATGGCTTTCGGTAGCCAGAAGCCAGGTCTCTCGATGAACGGTGCTCGATCGAGAACCAATGGGTCCCTCAAAGTTACTTCCATCCCATCATATATCCACAAGGTCAAGGTTGCTTCACCTTTGAGACCCAAAGAAAACCAGCCTAGCCCTGCTATTGAAATATCAATGCTATTCACAGCCCAACTGGTTCCAGAAACCTTAATCTCTCTCTCTTCCCATTGGCCAATTTCAGAAGCACGGTCCACGCCAATGGGTGGCTGAGAGGAAAAAACAAAAGAAAAATATTGAAACTGCAACCATCAAGTTCTAATCTGGCTATGCTTAGGAGTGCTTGTGGCAAAACACCCGGCCAAAAGTATGCAAGGACCAAAACGTGTTTCATATTAAAAGTTTATTTATTTTATATTCATGAAGATTTGAGCGAACTTACCTATATCTCGACTATTCTGACGGGATAAACTAAATAATCCTACAACATTTAATTGTCAAAGGAACTCATATAAAATTTAATCTTAGGTAAGTGGTCACCATGAATAAAACCCATAATCTTTTGTTCCCCAAAGCCCTCTTGACCCCTGGCTAACCCATGTTTTCATGATTGAAAATAATATGGGTTCTGGATTAAAAAAAAGAGAGAGCCTGAAAACACCTTGAATTAGTTCTTATACTTGGTTATACTGAAAATACTTTTACCAATTCTACAATGCATGCCCTATGTATATTTCTAGAGACAAAACAATATCTTATAGAATTTCTTGATAGCAGAAATATGTTAATTATGACTATGGTATTATTTCTGTCTTACCGGATAATCCATGCAATTATTAGAAGATGAATGCTAATTGTTTTAGTTTGTCATATTGATATGCAGTGAACTGAAATGATTGGAAAAAGAATGGGATTAGACAATACTTTAGCAAACAACAGATATGCCCAGAGAAATCAATAATGGAGAAATGGATTGTAGCAGCTACTCTTTGAGAATTGAGTGAAATAAAGCCAATTACCTGCAACCTTGAACCTGCATGTTTCTTCCATATCTCATCAGCATTTTCAATCTTCCCCAAGTGAAGAGAAGCATTTGATGATGCCCAAACTGAAACATAAATTGTCTCTACTGAAGCTTGGGTGAGATCAAGTCTTACCAAACCACCAACATGCACAGCCTGCCCTACCTGCACACCATGATTTTTATGAATTATAATCATTAATCAGGGCGAACAACCACTACCAAGTGAAGTACTATTTTTACAATGTTGATGAGCACAGAAGGTAGAAAATCATAACTTAAAGAGAAACAATTAAAAACAGAAATTATTTGTTCCATTTAATACAAGTGAAACAGCTATGAAGGAAAATTAGCATTCTCCATTTTAGGGTCGCTTGAAAGATCCTTCAAAACAACTGCAGTATAATAGAGTGGATATCTCAATATCTAACATGCTATCATTTAGAACTCAATGTGGACTCAGAATTACTGCCAGATATGGGTTAAGTCATCGGAGTCTTAAATTTCACAAGTGAAGTGCTTAATGGATATGGTCATATACTGATGTAGATGATAAAATAAATCCATGTTTTCATTCAGAAAATGTATATATATACTTCATACTCATAGAAAGACGACTTGCCTTCACTCGATAAGTCCTCGGTTGGAGCTCCTTTCGGATTTCAATCATCTTCTGCTCTTCCCTATTCAATCTCATGGACACTAGATAAGGATGTAGAAGACCAGGAGTGTCAAACAACTTTGCCTTGGCTGATAATATCCCCGCGATTCTCAAGATCCCAAGTGTCGTCCCAGGAATCGGAGCTTCTGTAAGCTTGGTCACTTTAGCCCCTTCTTTCTTTGCTAATGCATTGATGAGAGTAGACTTCCCTGCATTCTGAGCACCAATAACCCACACATTTGCTCGTGGACCAGCCAATTCTTTGATGAAGGACAACAGATTCCTGACACCAACATCTTTATGAGCACTAACCAAATAAACTCCAGCCAATTTAGGAGCCCCTGCAGCCTTAGCACGGTGCCGAACCCATCTATCTAGCCTTGTGGGTGAAATCTGTGAAGGGAGGAGGTCAACCTTTGTAGCCACAAGAATAAGTTTTGGCAGTTTTTTACTCATCTTGGGGTCGTTCTTATTCCCTTCCAGAGCCTTAAACAATGATTTTGCGGCCCTCTTCGGAAAGGAACCATCAAAATCAACGCAATCAACAACCATAACAACAACATTATTCAAATTTGATGTGGATTTCATCAAACGGTTGGCTATCAATCTATCAAAATCAAAATCAGGTATCAAATTCTCAGCAGCTTGGTTCTTCACCTGCCCATAATTCCTCAATGAATGGCACCTTGCACAAACAGTTACCTCATCTCGCTCTTTATGAGCCTCTCTACCTCTCCTCTTCCTTTCCGACTTCGATATCCTCTTCTTCTCAGCTCTCTTCACTGTTTCCTCAGTAATGTTTCCATATCCCACATCGGCCGATTTGAAACCATCCAAATCCAAATCACTTTCTTCTTCCTCCAATACCTTAGCCTCCCATTCATCTGAATCCCAATCAAACTCATCATCATCATCAATTTCTTCTCCATCACTGTTTTGTTCCTCCAACACATTATCATCATCTTCAATTCCATAGAGCTCATCTTCAACATCAACCCCATCTTCTCCGAATGGCTCCGAAACCTTCCTTTGCTGATAATAGCCAAGAAGATTTTGATCTTCATTTTGCATAAAAACTCCACAGCCAGGACATATGAGTCCCATTTTGTCATCCTCATCCCGACCCTCACTCAGAAATGGGATTTTGGTTCTACCCTTTGCTTGAATCTTAGTGCTTGTTGCGCGAACGCTTAACTGGGATTTGAGGGGTAAGCTAATGGGTGGAATTTGAAATTTGTGGGCAGTTCCTTGCCTAATGAAGCCTATGAAAACAGGGTTTTGGTTTACTCAAATGAATCACAACGTAAAGGGAAAATGAAAATGATTTGGGAATTTACCTGCACAAAAATGGGGCCGTGTTCGAGCTTTGAATCCACCGTAGATATCATTGTGGGCGACCTTCACACTGAGCTCCGTTGCAGATAACAATGTTGCCATTTCTTCACTCCCACCATGAACAGCGGCGTTAAATCGGTGTTTTCTTTTTGCTAAACCCTGAACCGGCCGGACGCCAAAATTGAGATGGACCTGATCGGTTTGGTCCTAAATTATTTATAATTAATATCCAAAATATTATCCATTCAAATCTCTTACTTTTTTATTGTGGTTCAGTTAACAAAATTGTAATACTTTCTAATTTGAAGATTTAACTTCAACGGTATTTATAATTGAAAAAGTGACTTAATTGATTCAAGAGTGCAATGGTTTAACAACTCTCAAGGTGTTTTTTACCTTTTTTTTTATTGATCTTTTGGATTTTCGTTAAAATAATATGAATTTTTAAAATAAATTTTTAGTTAATTATAAATTTGTTCTTTATGATTTCTGAAAAAGCTAACATTTTGCCCATATGATTTTAAATGTTGGATTAAAACAAAATGGAAGAAGGGTTAATTAACCGCACATCAAAACTTACATGAGAAATGTAACTGAGAAAAACTTGTATGCTTGTTCATGGGTAGGTAATATCTATATTTTTCTTATAATGTCACACAATTTCCTTTCACTTTTTCTTTTAATATTATTTTGTTTATATAATTTATTTTTGTGTGACACTAATGGTGCCATATAGATCAAATATAAATACTACCTACACATGGATAAATATACAATTTGTCTCAATGTAGCCATAAACTACTCTATTCTGAATCCTAGGAGCAAAAGTAACTTTCATAAAACCAACCATATGTAGAAGATGGTGAATTTCTTTCAAAAGAACACTTTGAGGTATCATAGTAAGTTACTAATATTAATATCATGTACTAACTCCAAAAATACAAAATAAACTACTAACTTTCTACTCATGATTTTTTTCTTTTTAATAATTTCTACCCATGATCATTGTCTTTGCTTCGCCGACATATACTTCCATAATGATTATGTATTTAATTCATCACTAATTAAGAAAGATTAAGAGTTTAATAAAATTATATCAAAGTATAAAAGATTATGAGTTTAATCTATGATAGTAACTTATTTAAAAATAATTTTTCTACAAATTTTCTTAATATTTAAATACTATAAAATAAAATGATATTAGTCCATGTATACCTAAACTAATTTGAATAATACTCCATATAACTTTTTTTGAGTGAGGACTAAGTTTATAATATAATATTGGTTGTATTATATTTTGAGTGGAAAAAAATGCAAAAAATAGTTAGAAGATGTATATGGGAAGATGGGCAGCAAGTGCAAGTCATTAATACAGTTGGATGAGCACTTCATGTGGTGAAGGATAATTTGTGAGTGCCATTTTCTTTTGAGTGCTTGTCTAATGGATCCACACACTAATTATTTCTTTTCCACCACTCCCCATTTTGAAGCAATATTAATGACACAAATAATTGAGTTTAGGCTTAGAAAGTGTGTGCTAATTATCTTTTGAAAGATTGAGACTTTTTGAATGTGCAAGTTAATAATAATTTTCCTAGTCTTAAAAAAGTATTTTGTGGGGGCAAGAAGATGGAAAGTGTATTTTACTCCAATGTGGAAAGCATTTTGTTGAGTGTGTCCCCAAAATTAAAATGGGATCGTTTTATGTGGAGTTTGAATGAAGCTTTTTTCTCCCCAAAAAAAAAAAGAAAAAGAAATAATGAAATGTTAATATGAGCAGAAGTGAAGGAGAAGGAGAAAAAACAAAAAAGAGACCTGGGACAATTATTAGGTAAGCTTTGTATTGACTAATAATTTTCAGTTTCAGAGAGCTCTGTAATTGCAAAGGAGCATGTAAATCTAATCTAATTTACATTTTTGCCTTTTCTGTTCAACATTTTGGGTTGATCAGATTACTGAGATGATGAAGGAATCCATTCACCTCCCTGAATGAAATTTTCAACAGAGTAACTAAAAACATGCTGCTCAGGAATCTGGCTACTCCACGCGACTCGCTCCGACAGCTTCGACCCTTCCCCCGAATTCTCAAACTCCCCATAGTAGAGCGTCTTCAAAGCAAAGTCCCCGCTCCACGGCATCCACCCGGCGGGCAAAATGAGAGCCTCAAGATTACAATGTATGAACACCGTCCTCGAGTACTCCTTCCACGGCCTCCCCAAGAAGTTCTTGTGCACTTTAGGATTGCGGTAGTACAATGACATGTAGTCCTCAGTGCCATTTATGAGGCAGTTCTGGAACACGAAACCGGTGGATTGAGCAGGGTCAGTCCTGCCATGAGCAGTAACAGCATTGTTCTCACCTTTCTCGGGCTTGAGTTGTCGGGGGCGGACAAGGATCTGGCAGTCCTGGAAGATGGAAGCGGAATTTCCGAAGATGAAATCTACATTGCCTTGAATCCGACAGGATTTGTAAAACTGTCTGAGGGAATGAGCGTAGAGAGTGTCTTGGTTGCCTATAAACTCACAGTCCTGAATGACAGAGAGATCACTGTCTGATCTAAAGGCCACAGCTTGATGGGCATCGGGCCCTGCTGTGTTTTCAATGGTCAAACCACTAGCCATGAATCCATCACCAAGCACACCTGCACATAACAACATCAACATCATATACTAAAGAATTCATGATATTCATGTATAAATCAATCTTCAAATAGAATCTTTACTCTCTTAGAGCTACTACTTTTAAACAGCTTAAAGCTACATTTGGACAATAGAACAAAGAATTTAGAAAAGGGCTTAGGTTAAAAACACTTTTCTCAGTAACCCAAATGAATGATCAGATCAGTTTAAGTGCAAATAAGAGCATGGTTTTATTTTAAGGAATGTAACTACATATGGAAAAATCCCATCAGCCAAAATCCAACATAGAAAAATATGAAAATGAAATCATATGAACATTTGTGTTTGGTAAACAAAAAATTCAATCCGAGAAGGAAAAAAAACTCACCAAGGGTGGCTGTGTTATAAGTGGAAATTCCAGGCTGGCCCATATGAAGCGAGCCGGTGATGACCGTTTTGCCCATCCCATCACCCAAAAACACCACATTCTTCTTCTCCAACGGAACCCTCACGATCTCATCGTAAACACCTTCCTTAATGTGAATCACAAACCTACGCGCCGCCGCCTTCTCCGGCGCGGCATTCACCGCTTCCTGTATAGTCCGGTAACACCCGTCGGCGCCATCTTTGCTGACCGTCGCATCGGCCTCCACCTTGGACGGAAAACCTCCGCCGAACCCCAGCCCAGATCCAGCACCGGCAGCGCCCTCCCAGAAGCCGTCGCGCTCCGTCCGGGGAGGCCCCCAGGCGGCCGTGTCGTTGCCGGAGACGTCATAAGCGAGCAACATGCTGAGGGCGTTGCTGGAGAGGCCGATGAGAGAGTCGAGAAACGCCATGGTTTGATCGACCAATTGGGTGTCGTTAGCGTATTTGAGGGCGGACCAGCAGTCGTAATGGAAGAGGAGGGAGGCGCTGAGCCAGGCGCGGGCGTCCTTGGTCCGAGCTTTGAGGAGGGCGTCATTGGCGAGAGAGATTCGGTAGTCGGAATTGCGGAGGACCTCGAGACAATTGGAGGCGGCCGTAGAGCGGTTGAGATTGGTGGCGGAGGAATTGAGGATTTCTTGAACCATGGAGTGGGCGGTGGAGAGGGCGTCGGAGGAGAGGGTGACGGCGGAGTGGATGATCTGGAGAGGGGAGGGGTTGGGAGGGAGAGAGGAGGATTGGGAGAGGGAGGATCCGCATTGGGAAGGGAAGCGGGTGGCCTTGCAGGCGGAGGAGATGTCGGGGGAGAGGGAGGCGGCGGCGGAGAAGTGGTGGTGGTGGTGGTGGTGGGAGGCGGAGGAGGAGAAGGAGAGGAAGGCGAAGAGGGAGAGGAAGGAGAGGAGGGAGAGGGAAGCCATGGAGAGGAAGAGGAAGGTGCGTTTGGATATGGGGAGAGTGGGTTTTCTGGGCATATTGTATTTCTATTTATAATGCAACTCAACTGAGAAGAGAATGGAATTGGACAGTGAAGGTCACGGGGAGAGAGAACACAAAAGTCACGGAATGCCCCTTTCCCTTTCCCTTTCCCTTTCCCTTTCCCTTTCCCTCTCTATTTTTCTTAATGCCAATACCTTATAGCTTCTGTCCAAACACTACCTTGTACTCACTTTCCATTTCTTTTTTATTTCTTTTTTTAGATAAAAGGTTATTTTTGTGGTATTTACTATTTTTCTTTTTTTCTTTTTATTTTTAAATTACCTTTTTATTTCAGAAATTATATTTCAATTTTTTGTTTGCCTTACTCAATTTTTTTTTTTTTAGATTTGGGATGACTATTCAGTTCAATTATTAATTTTGTTAATTATTATGGGATAAATTTATTGGTCGAAAGGAGCCTTGATACATAAGGTGTTAAATTATAGAGACCGAATAAAAATAACATTGTAAAGAAACAATGTGAAGTCTACATTTCATTAAAATGATTAATATTTAATTTACATGTGGTTGTGCCACGTCTATGGACAAACCTGGGCAAGTTTTGCAATTATTATCATTTTTTAAACAGACAATTAGTTTTGTTATTTCAAATCCATATTTCACAAACTCCACATTTCTGATAATGACATTTGAGATTTTTCGGATCTCATGCCCTTTATAACGCTGATTTAATTGTATTCTGTTTGCGTAGACTACTAATTTTTTTCAAAAAAAAAAAAAAAAAATACTAATTTTAGTTTTTTTTTTTTTTTTTTTTTGAAACAACTAATTTAAGTCTTAAACTTTATAAATCGAGACATTAATTAAAGATTAAAGTATTTTTATTTTTTTGACAGAATTAAAGATAAAGTATTAAAAAAATGTAATTTAAAAATACATTTATTTCATTTTTACTTTAACCCTTTTTTTTCTTTTGAAACAAACCATAACTCATGTTTACTTTAACCTTTCGTTTCATTTTTAATCCACACAATTATTATACTTTTAGGTCGCCTACTTCAAGAAAGAAAAGTTAAGGAAATATAAGTTTTATATACCATAAAAATGGGTGCATACGTTAAATCACAAAATCACCTATTATATACGCTGGGCATCGATAGTTGAATCAATCCATATATTGATGACAATAGTCGATGCTAACGATGTCAAAGGTCAACAACAATAAGATAAACGTAAAAGTGAAAAATGTGAGCAATATAATTATTGAAGGTGTTGAACCTCACCACACAACCTATATATGCTAAGATTATTATATGGAACTTAGATCGATATCCATTATTCATTTAGATATCCATTCATTTCCTTGAATAAAATTGTCAACCGAGTAACTAGAAACATACTCTTTAGGGATTTGATTACTCCACGCGACTCTCTTCGACATTTCGGAACCGCTCTTTAAATTCTCAAACTCGCCATAATAAAGAGTCTTCAAACCGGTATCCCCGACCCACGGCGTCCATCCGAGGGGTGAAACAAGAACTTCAAGATCACAGTGTATAAAAACGGTCCTGGCATACTCTTTCCATGGGCGCCCCAAGAAGGTGCTATGTGCCTGAGGATTGGCGTGATACAATGACATGAAGTCCTCCGTACCGTTTACGAGGCAGTTTTGGAAGACGAAGCCGGTGGATTGGGCGGGGTCAGACCTAGCGTGGGCGGTAATGGGATTATTAGAGCTTGCTTGAGGGTTGGTTTGGCGAGGACGGATGAGGATGTCGCAGTGGTTGAAGACGGCGGCCGCATTGCCAAAGATGAAGTCCACATTGCCTAGGATTCGACATGAGTTGAAGAATTGGCGAAGGGCGTGGGGGTAGAGAGTGTCTTGGTGGCCTAAGAACTCACAGTTGTGAATAATGGAGAGATCACTGTCTGATCTAAACGCCACAGCTTGATGAGCCACCGGGCCTGCCGTGTTTTCAAACGTAACCCCACTCGCCATGAATCCATCGCCAACTACTCCTGCAATTTTAAATACTTTTTAATTCTTAATTCATTTTTTACATCTTTTATTTTAATACGCTTTTTTAATAACTATATTCAAAGAATTATACAATCTTAATTATAACCAAAAATATACATATTGTTAAATTCAACAAAAGGTACCCAATTTGGCAGTTTATAGGAAAAGTTACTCTTTCAGTTCAAAATATAAACCGAATAAAGCAATGAATACTCATCAATTTATTGGTCAGTTTAAGACTTTCAAAGTTTCTTTTCCTATGACCTAAATTCTTATCGGTTTAAATAAAATTTTCAGTTTTCAAAAGAAAAAAAATAATTTTTGCGTGGCTTTGAAAGAAAAAAAAACAAAACCGACACAACACGGTTTGCTAATTACTTGGTACGCGCAAACTTTATAAATTGCTTAAAAGCTATATGTACCATTAGAATAATTATTATTAGTAAAGTGAAAAAATAATAAATTTAAACTTACCCACTGTAGCCGAATTATACGTGGACATTCCTGGCTGGCCCACATTCAAAGATCCTGTAATTACCGTTTTGCCCATCCCATCTCCCAAAAATACCAGATTCTTCTTCTCCAATGCCACTCTCACGGTTTCCTCGTAAACCCCTTCCTTTATGTGTATAACAAACCTCGCCGTCGCATTCGCCGGCGCCGCCTTCACCGCCTCCTGCACCGTCCTCAAACATCCGTTACTTCCATCCTTGCACACCGTCACATTCGCCGCCGTCTTTTCCGGAAACCCGAAATGCGACCCGGCCGACGGCACACCCGACCCAGGTTTTTCCCAGAACCCATCTCGCTCCGTCTTTGGCGGGGCCCACGACTTGGTGTCGTTCCCGTAGATATCGTAGGCCATGGCCATGCTAAGCGCGTTGCTCGACAGCAACGTCAGGTTGTACATAAACGACACCGTTTGGATCACATCGCGCGTGTCGTTCACATTCTGGAGGAGCGACCAGCAACCGGACTGGTAGTGAAGCGACGCGCTGAGCCACGCTCGGGCGTCCTTCATCCGTCCGGTCGGAACGGCGAGGTTGGAAAGCGAAATTCGGTAGTCCGAGTAAGCCAGCCCCTCCAGACATCTGAGCGCCACGGCGGTGCGGTTGGGGTTCCCGGCGGAGGAATTGAGAATGTCCTCCACCATGGATTTGGCTGTTTGGAGATTCTCCGACGAGACCCAAACGGATGTTTGGAGAATCTGCAGCGGGGTTGGGCTTTGGGGGAGGCGTTTGGATTGGGAGATGGCGGGCTCGCATTGGTCCGGGAAGCGGGTGGCGGCGCAGGCGGCGGCGATATCTGATCGGAGAGGTGGATCCGCGGCGGAGAGATGCAGAGCACCGAGAAACAGAGTTAGGAAGAAATTAAGGGCAGCCATTGAAATGAAATCAAAGAGAAGGAGATCTGTGGGGTAATGAGAGGTCAGGATATTTATAATGTGAATTTCCAGAGAGAGGGTTGCGGCGGCGACTTTGCTGCCACCTCTGAATCGGATCGGAACGCAGGTGACTCTCATTAATGTTGTCCATTATTATTTATTATTATTATTATTATTTGAATTGTGTTCATTTAATTGGCGCTACAAAAGATTAAATGTGGCTGTTACATGATTATATCAAACCAAGATTAGTCCTAAGAATCCATAGTTAATTTGAAATACTATTTCTGCAACTTTGTACACGTGGCACTACCACACAAACAGTTTTTTTTTTTTTTTTTTTTATGAAAGAAATTTGTGTGGTGTAAAAAGTTAGGTTAGTTTTTGCCATTTCTTTCTAATTTAGATGACAAGCTCGGTTCGGTTGACTCACTTGATAGCCACTATTGATGACAATTGTTTGTGACGACTCGACCATAACTAACCACTATCTTTAGTAAATCAACTCTACATATTCCTTTCATCATCTCCAACACAAATCCTCATCGCTAAGAGTTTAAGAAATTAAAAAAAGAAAAAATCAAAATTATAATAACATTGCAATTTAACCAAAAAAAAAAAAGTGTTCTAAAAAAACACAATGTTATGATCCAATTACTATCCCAAATTATCTGATATGCATCAGGATAGATGAAACAGAAAAGAGATATCATTTTGAAGGGCATGTTACGATCTCGCAATTGTTTCACATTGAAAAAGTGATGAGTTGTTTAAACATTTATGGATAGGTGAACTATTTCTTTCCTGATCAATTGATAATCAGATGGATGTTCAGACTATCTTATAAAAAAAAAGTTATAATAAATGAGAAAAATGGAGAGTAAAAGACAAAAGTAGTGCGTAAATATAAAACACAATGAGTAAATCCAGCAGGCTTCCGAAACTAAGAAAATTCAAGCCTACGCCCCAAATTATAATCATGAATCTTGGGGTTCATGATTCGAAAATGAGTGAGGAGTATTATTGGTTCTGGTGTTAGGATATTGGAAGATTTCGATGTCTCATAAGGTGTAGAGGATATCTAATGGCACTGTGGTAATATGGAATAGGAAGGCCTTCCATGATTTAATGTGTTTGATTTATTCATACTACTTATCAAGTTTAGAGTTTGTGTATTTGGAATACGAAAAATTGGTTAAGATACCAACAATGTTGTCCCACCTTAAATAAAATAATATAATCAAAGAATATCGTGAGAAATCAAAAAATTGGGTTGCCATCCTTATCAAAATAATCTGGTATTGGGGTTAAAGAAATATATCATTTAGATCCAAGAGAAATATAGGTGTTGAGAGGATATTTTAGATACAAGTTTATGTTTAGCATATGATTTTCTTTATATATTGAGTGTATTAAAAAACTCAATATGAAACCAAAACTTGTACTTTTGAAAGAGTTTTGAATATATATATATGTATCATAATTGACAAAGTAAGCACATAGAAAATAACACCACAATATATATATATATATATATAAGTAAAGAGAGACAAGAAAAAATGAAATCAGCATTGAGTTGGTACATATTTCTTCCGGCTTTGATATGAACGACTTTGGGCGGCACATAAATTAAGGGAGACTGTAATATAAAATCTTCAATTCATATCAATGTTTTCATCATTCATCAAACCTAATTGAGTAAATTAGATGTCTCAGCAACTTCAATTCTTCCTCTTCTTCCTTGGAACTTCACTTCTTTCTTTCCATACTTTATGCTGTAAATCTATAAGCTTTTCTTGTTTTTTTTTTATTTTTATTTTTTATCATACCAACAAAATAAGCTTAATTATGTTTTACTCAAAAAGTTTGCTATTTTTCCAAAAATATTGCAGATGGGCAGAAGGTGATGATGGAGTACATTGGAGCCACAGGCGTTCCGATCACCTTCGATAGCGTACCGATCTTCGAAGACATCGACTTTCATTTCATCCTCAGCTTTGCCATCGACGCAGACCCCTCTGGCAACCCTCAAAATGGGAAATTCTCCCCCTATTGGGAGCCCTCACTCACCCCAGAATCCGTAGCAGCCATCAAAGCCGAACACCCCAACGTCAAAGCTCTAGCCAGCCTCTCGGGCTGGAGTCTCGGCGACACGGTTCTCCGATGGCGCAACCCTCCAAACCCTGATCTCTGGATCTCCAATGCCTTCTCCACACTCCAAGCCCTCGTCCTCAAGTACAACCTCGACGGCATCGACATCGATTACGAAAACTTTCCGAAACACAACTCCAACTTCGCGTTCTGCATCGGCGAGCTGATTACCCTATTGAAGAACCAAAGCGTGATCTCGGTAGCCACAATTGCGCCGTTTTACTCGACGGTTCCGCATTACTTGGAGCTGTTCCATCGGTATGGGGAGGTGATTGATTTTGTGAACTACCAATTTTATACAGACAAAGTGAAAACAGCAGAGGCATTTTTGAAGAGATTTGAGATTCGAGGCAAAGAGTTTAGTGGAGGGAAAGTGTTGGCTAGCTATGAAGTGAAGGGGAGAGGCATTCAAGGAGATGCTTTTTTTGAAGCTTTGAATTTGATTCAACAAAATGGATTTGATGTTAATGGAGTCATGATCTTCTCTGCTGATGCTTCCTTATCTAATGACTTCCATTTTGAGACAAAGTCTCAACACTTCTTGCTTAACTCAACTTCACTATGATTTTGGTTTTTATTTGTTTACAAACAATATTCTATGTGTGTCAATTTAATTATTTATGTTATTTGAAACCTTTTCATCCTTATCATACTTCTTACTTGTTTGATTAAAAGGAATCTATCACATTAATGTTATTGGAATCTACGATAATGGTGTACTCGGTCTCTAGTGGTAGTACTTTTGAATGTGCTTGTAATTGAATATGTAATTGAATATGTGTATACTCTAGAATAGAATGATTATGAAACAAGTGTTAAAATGAGGAGTGTTTTAGAAATGATTGTTTCGATAAAAGGTAGTTGTGGTGTGCTCAAAAATAAATCAAATAGATTTGGTTGAGTTTTACAACTGACTCGAATGTAATTTAAAAGGATTTATAGTTTGATATACGAGGTGCTGAAATATTGTAATTTAAAAATGAGTCCAAAAGTTTGTCGTTGTTTAATTTTATATATTTACTCTTCTTGAAAAAAACCAACACACTAGTAAACAATATGAGTCGCATCTGCATTAAAATAGCCTCACTTGATAACTTCTCCATGTATGTAAAACTTCATAATTTTATATTTTAAAGGCAAACAAGTTTCTACACCCAAATAATTAAGAATTAGGTACGGTAATAAAAGGAAGAGCCCTTTTCTCTTTGATAGGCTTAATTAATGAAGAGAAAATGAATGAGCTCTTACCCTAAAACACAAGTGTATGAGCATTTTCATAAGTATTAATTTACTAGAGAAAAACAACTTTCAATATCAAATTAATATACAATCTTTGACTTTGGTTGATTTTGGCACAAGCCCCTCCACGAAAGGGATCATCAACTTTGTGGACTAATAATCTATTTGGGACCGTACTTATATGGAAGGAACATACGGTCTCATCTTATAATATTTGAATGACAAGAAAATTTCGTAAAAAAATAATAATTTCTAAGTAGGTTGCACCATAATTTTCCTACTTCAATTATTACTTAAAAAAAATAAAATAAAAATCAACTTTGAACCTGGAGTAGTCCAATTGGTCAAAGAGGGGCTCGGGGTGCATAAGGGGATGAGTTCAAATCCCATGGTGATGCCCCGGACAATCACGATGGATATCAAAAAATAAAAATTAATCAACTTTGTACTATTACTTTTGAATAAAACTTGTGCTCAAACTAGTTTACAACATCACGATTATTTTTATGAGACATACTATCTAACTCTATAATATTTGAATGTCAAAAAAATTTGCAATAACTTTTAATTTTTATATAGACATCACCATAGATTGAACCATATAATTTTTTAATTTCTTAAACCTGTTTTGACCATAGTTTTTTGGTCCACAGATTAATTGAATGAGAGTGTAGACATACCTTGTTAACCAAAATGTCTAAAATTGAAATGTTGGCCACATTAACTTTTTTTTTTTCTCTCTCTCTCTCTCTATTTCGTATAATATATAGTTTTCACTAGGATTGAAGGTAGCATCCTTAGAAGGAAAATAAAAAGGGCATAGAGCCAAATACATGTAATGTAATGGTAGCTGATGAGAGCTGCACCGTACCTAGACTCCCCAACAAATAAATACAAATATCCAACAAAGTCTTGGGTTAATTACCAAAAAAGATCCAATAATCTTCCTATGCACCACTTGCAGTACTTGTATTCCAATGCCATGCACTGGCATGGATTCTCAAAAATAAAAACTACCAAATACTTTCACCTTAATTTGGTAACATTAGTCAATTTTTGGTGGTATCAGCTATAATTAAACATATGCTGGATACTAATTTTCTTTTTTTAATTTATTAGTACAAATTTAGGGATAGTAATAATATGAATGAGCATTACATATTATTATGTATAGCGCTGGTTACAGTTTACATGGATACTACTTTTTTACAACATAAAGTTGTAAGTAAAAGATAAACCTAATTAACACAAATGATTAAAACAGTACTAAATAACATTATATTATTAAATTTGATGATATTGAAAGAGATTGGAGAAGAAACAAGGAGGCATTTAGTTGTTCATCAAGACTTTATGAATGTCTTGAGATACAGCCTTTGCATCAGCAGAAACTCCAGCTAGCCCTTGTCTTGACAATCCAACACAATAAGCCTTCTTCTCTCCCTTCCAATGGTTTGGAATTCGACTTCTCGGCATGCCCGAATCATTTAGCACGAATCGATAATCCTACATGCATGCATCGTCCAATCCAAATTCCAAAATCCAAAATTAATAATAAAATGATACATGATGATTTTTGTAAACTTAATTTGGTGATCATAGCTAGTAATACCTGTAGCCATTTGTTAGCAGCGCTTTTGTAGCCAGTGGCAAACACAATGGCATCAAATTTCTTCTTCATTCCATTTTCAAATTCAATGTTTGCTCCATTTATGTTTGATATTTGTGGAACAACCTACTCACAACCAACAACGTTATACATATCTACATAATTTGCTTTTTTTTTTTTTAATTTAAAAAAAGAAAAGAAAAAAGAAAACCTGAATTTTGCCGGATCGAATCTTAGAAACAGTTCCAACATCAATGACGGGCGTCTTGCCGGCGGCAAATTTGAGCTGCATAGGACCCAATTTGGGGCGACATATCCCGAGAGCCGACATGTCGCCATATTTGAGCCAGGAGAGGCCAATAAGAAATGTATCCACAACATACATTGGCAAATACTTCATCAATGTCATTCCAACATACACCATTTCTCTATTCAGCACGTGCAACTAATTCAACAAAAACAACACACACATAATTAAAATTAATATTTAAGAAAATCTCAAAGGCGTGCATGCATGCAACAATGTCATTAGTTTTAAATAATGGAATAATAATATTAAACTTAATTAGAGAGAAAGATAGAAAAGATTAGTTACGGGGCTTCTAATAACAATGGAAGTGCGAGCTCCATAATTGGAAAGATCATAAGCAATCTCCATGCCAGAATTCCCGCATCCAACAACCAAAACATCTTTGCCTTCAAATGCTCTTCCACTCTTATACTCACTAGAGTGCACAATCTCTCCCTTGAAGCTCTCTAACCCCGTCACCTCAGGCACGTGCCCGACACTGTTCTCTCCGCTCGCAACCACAAGAAACTCCGCCGCGTAAACCTCCATCTCCCCCGTCTCCATATTCTTCGCCTCCACCCTCCACTTCTTCTCTCCCTTCTCAACCATCCATGCCTTCTCCACATTTCTGCAAATCAACCATATCAAAACTGAAATTCAAAAGTGTTACTACATAAAATGAAACCCTAATTAAATACAGAGACAATAATTAAAGAGAGTTTAGAAGTTTTTATGAACCAGATCAATATCCATCCCTCATGGATATAGGTAAGAAGTGTAGGTACCTGCGAAAGCGAGGCCTTATGTCGAAGTTGGCGACATAATGGTCCAAGTAGTCGACGAAGGTGGGTCGGGACATGAAGTTGGGGGTGGAGGAGGAGTGTGGCATCAAGGGGAGGGAGCAGAAGGGTTTGGCTAAGTGAAGGCACAAGCGATCATAAGCTCTATTCTTCCAAAGAGAAGCATAGCAATTTTCTCTTTCTAAAACGATGTTTGAAATGGAAAGCTTGTTCAGACACGCCGAGGTAGCCAAGCCAGAAGGGCCGGCACCAACAATCACTACACTCACTTCTTCCATGAAAACAACAATATAATTCTGTTTTTGTTTTTTTTAAGATTTGGTTTCTTCTTTTTATAGTCACAGGGACATGCTAGATGCCAACGTGAGGGCCTGATCTGGCCACGACGACGGTTTCATTATGTGTTTGTTTTCACTTTTTGTGATGAATGCATATATGTAATGAGGTCAAATCCACCATTTAATATCAATACTGCAAAACACACACCCCTAGTTTTCACTCAAATATATTTACTTAATTTTCTAATGTATTTTGCTTCCCTAAATATATGTGACGATATATAAATCTTAGTTTGAAGTCTGTAATTAATCCAACTTCCAAGATTCAAGATTATTAGGGTTTTGGATTTTCAACTGATGGGTTCCGATTAAACTCCAAGCTTAAAAGAAAGCTTTATTAATTTGCAATTTGCCTGGTCCTCTTCTTAACCCCAGACTTAGTGGTAATTGATTTTAAAATTTTGGTCTCTAATAAGTTTTAGGGTATATTTGCAATAATTGCATATATAGTTCATTAGTTTGTTCGTGAGTTGAGGGCCTTTGAGAGTAAGACGGGTTATAAAAATTTAATAAGTTTAAGGTAATTACGATAAAGATGGAGGATCATGTTATGGAATCGACAATCACCAATCGAAAACAGAGATGTAAAACAAATAATATGCAAAACGTAAAAGAGAAGAAGAACATAAATTGACACAAAGATTTATGTGGTTCACTCACGCTGTGTTAGTTAATTCACACGGAGAGAGGAAGAACAATATTATTGAGAGTAGCGTCGAATTACATATTACAGAACGAACATCAACTCTAAACGGCTGGGTTTAACTCGGGCTTATATATGCACCCTCATTAAACCCTAATTACAGATGCGTAAACTTAATTAGGAAACGCGAGCGGAAAAAAATGTTGATGCGGATGCGGATACGGTCAAGCAATGCAGAACGTGCTTGCACATAGGAATGCGTTCACGCGACAAAATGTTGAAATGCTAAATGCGTTTTCGCTACGTGGGCATTGCCCCCGCACCCCCACTCGATGTCCGGTCAGTGAGACCCCGACTACTAATCGCAGGGTCAATACAACAGATCATTTGACAAATGTTTTCAGAAAGTGAATTATGGGATTAATTAAAATTATGTAGTAATTTCAAAGTGTTTTACCAATTAAATATAAATAAATGATTGATTTTTAGTTGAACAAAAATATGTGGAAATAAAGAAAATAAGTATTTTTTTTTTTTTTTATATCAAACAATTATGTTTTTTTTTATTATTCATAAATCAATTAAATACACATGTAATGGTATAATATATAGTTTTCAGTAGGATTCAAGGTACCATCCCTAGAAGGAAAATAAAAAGGGCATAGAGCCAAATACATGTAATGGTAGCTGATGAGAGCTGCACCGTACCTAGACTCCCCAACAAATAAATACAAATATCCAACAAAGCTTTGGGTTACCAAAAAAGATCCAATCATCTTCGCATGCACCACGTACACTTGTATTCCAATGCCATGCATGCACTGGATTGAGGATTCTCTAAAATTAAAACTGCCTAATATTCTCACCTTCATTTTGGTAACATCAGTCAATTTTTGGTGCTATCTATATTTAAACACTTACCAAAGATACTAATTGTCTGAATGCAATGACCAAAATACGGGATTTCATATGAATTTTAACCTCACTCCACACTTCCATATTTATTACCGATGATACCAAAAACAAATATCATGTATATATCAAATAACGAGAATTTTTCATGTATAACAAAAAAAAAAAAAAAATAATAATAAAGAAATTGAAGAAGAAAAATTTGTTCATAACTTAAAGAAAGTGATTCCCATAAAATGACCCAAATATTCACACTTGAAATTCACTTAATTGAAAACAAATAAGTTCAACAAGATAAACAATTTTTGTATATGAAAAAAGTCTGCTATACATTAAATATTTTAGAAAACTTGTTATGGTGAAACTTGTTGAGATAAACGTTTCTATCTATAACAATTTTCTTTGAAAAGAATTAGTGTTTTCTTATGTTCTTATTTGTTTTTAGTCTAACAACATCGGAGGGGTGTTCTAAAGAAAAAAAAACATCCGAGGGTGAATATCTAATATTTTGATATTAATTTTTGTTGGTTTGATAATTGAGGACGAAAGATCTGGAACTCATAACCTTTTGATTCATAAGTACACATTAATGGTATGTAAGCGCTTTTTTGGTCGACTATACTACGTTTACAAAAATGCATGTTATGTGTTGGATGTTGAATATGTTAAGCCGCGTATACCTTCCATTTCATTCAATTGAGGGTATGTTTTACATTGGTTTTTTTAGATCATCTCCAAAATCACTCTATAAGTTTAGTGATTGGTCAAAACTAAATGATACTAAAATTTGGAGAACACATAAGCTAACAAATGAACATAAGTTGACTTTTATAATGCCTAAAAAAGAAACTCATATGAGACTAAAACAAAGCCATACAAAACAATATTAACTTCATAAAGCAAACTTAAATTTACCAAAAACATTATAAAGTAAAGGTGACTAAAAAAGGTAAGTGTTGGGAAAGTAGAGCCCAAAACATTTAAGGCCCAATTTTTTGGCCCACCACTATTTTTAACCTAGTTCTTAATATGGTGGTTGTGTGGAGGGGTGAAAAAAAATAAAAAATAAAAACCAACGAAATTATAAATCAATCCAATGAATCACCTTTCGAAATATATTAGTTCGTTAAATTTTTGTATGAAAACCAATATAATAATTAAAATATATTGATAATGAGATTTTTTATGGAATAACCAATTTAGATTAGAAAGAGAAAAGAGAAATCTTATAGACATGGTGAATGTTGTTTTTGGCCAATAAAACAAAATTCTAAAAACAAAATTGAAAATGAGACCAAAAAAATAAAAAATTAAATCAAATTTTCATTCCATCAAAACCTAAAGGCGAACCAATATTCGTCTTTTATTGGAAACTAATTCAGACCCAATTTTAAAAAAACTAAGAATATGTTTATAATATCTTCATCACCATACACATTTGAACAAGTAAAAATAGAGACCATATGTACGTATTTCAATAAACTTCAACACGACTTTAGTATAGATATAAATACATGATTAATTCGTCGAATATTGTGCAAATATATATTTTGATAACATCCAACTGAATAGGATGGTTCCATCCTGTGACATTACAACTTTAAATCATGTGTATTTACAAAAATAAAGTGGCTTTATCCAACCAAGTAAAACTATAGGGATTAAATTGAAATCTTATTTAAAAAGGGGCCGAGACAGTGTCTCGGAGTTGATAACAAGGTTGTAAATCGTCTACTTGTTCTTCATGATACCAATTTTCCATGATTGAATCTCTATCTTGAATTGCTTTACATTCCACTGCTTCTAATCCCTGCATTTCCCACATCGCCCACTTTACAAATAGAGATCAACCCAATATAAACTTAAGAAGATTATGAAGTTTTGCTTTTCTATTCATTATTACCTCTGTGAAAATCCTCATTGCTTCTTCTATGCTGCTTGTGTTTATCACATAGAGTGCAGCTTCCTAAGATCCAAATTAATGAATTAAAACACAAATATGTTCTTTTTTTAAAGCAAATTATTAAAAAATATACATTTTGAAAGAAAATCAAGGGAAAAAGGAAAATTGTAGAAATTAAAATGAAAACAGAGACTTACTCTTGCAAAATTGATTTGGTGCATTTTGAGAGTCCTTGGCTCAGTTTCAATGGATGATTTTCTATCCATTATTGGCTCAACCCTTTTTCAGATAAACTTTCCTCTCTCTATATATAGGTGGAAAAGGAGGATGTGGCAGTGTAACAAGCATTGGATTCAAGTACACGTGGCGTGAGAGGGATGGACCGCCGACCACGTGGCTATCTCAAGTGTCTGTCACCGCCTTCCAAATCTGTTGTCTTGATCTTGATTCGATCCGTAACCGACCAACTGGCGGCTGCCACGTTCGCAGTTGGTTTGCTTAATCGCAAGTGGACACGTGTATGGTTGGTTTTGTAAATTCATTGTGGTAGATCGAATTAAATGTACCAAATCTTATAAGAAAAGCCATATGCCATATAACGTATAGATGTAAAGAAAAGCACAATAATCTCCTGGATTTCAAACATTCTATTCTATAGGCATACAAAAATCAAGAATTAAAAAGGAAAGAAAATCAAATAATATATACATACGGAGAGGGAGGGCAAAAAGAAATTGAAAAGGAAAAAGGTGTCATGTATCGTAAATAGGTTGAGGTCTTGATGGAGAATGTTGGCCCATATTCTGAGATCTCAAGTTCTGGTAGGTCTCTGCTAGATCATGGTTGCGTGGTGAAGGTTCTTCATCTTCTCCATTCTCCGCCGCCGTTGCTGCTGAGAACTGTTGCACTACCAAAACGGAAGCCGTCGCTGCGAAGTCCAACGAAGCTAACAAATCGCCGATCGCTCCCAGCTCTGGGCATTCGCTCCAGTCTGTCAGCCCAGCGGTGAGCGGCGACTTCTGCGCTTCTCCTCGCCCCACGATGAACAGATCGTGAGCATCGTCCATTGATCTTATCGCCGCCACTGTTTCCTCGCCGTTGTTCAACACTTTCTCTGTGTAGGTAATCGACTCCGTATCTGCAATCGTTGCTCTGAAATCGTTTATGAAATCTTCGTCCACTTTCCTATGTCTTTCGGTTTCTGCTCCCACTGATGGAACTTCGCATGGGTATTCTTCGTGTTCTGCTTCTCCTGCATGTTCCGCCGCAATGAATCGCATTACGGTTAAGCTCACTCCTGGATTTTCTGACATTCTCCATGCGTATGATAGAGCTTCTCTGTCGTCTTGTCCACCCAAGAACAACACGATTATGTTGTACTGAGATGCCTTGTTCGGTGCAGCTCGATTCGAGCCGCTTAGCCCTCGATCCACTAAGATTCCGATGGAGCAAGGGGCATTGGCTAACACATTTTGGTTAACCAATCTAAATGCTGGATTTGTGGCCTCCATTCCTCCATCCACTGTTTGTTGCTTGTGAAATGGGATGATTATGAAGGCACAACGTTTGTCCTCGGCTAAATTGCAGATGTCTTCGTGCATTGTGGAGTAAGGGGAGATTGCTGTGAGGGGCTGCACAGAGACGTAATCCACATGTTGTTCGTAGTTCTCGAATGCGTTGATGATGTGATCTGATTGAGCTTGGGTTCGATTCAGTGCAGGGCGGCCTGATTTTCTGGTGTTGTGGACAATGAGCATGGCGGAGGCTCGGCCGGTGAGTTCGACCAAGTGCAGCACATAAACGCAAATTGGGGATCTCTTGGTTGGGTGGGAGGCGTCGAGGAGGTTGATGATCGTCGGTACATTTCGAGGTGTGTGAATACAAACTAATACTCTCAACTCTGAATCTGGTTTTGATGCTTGAATTGTTCGTTTCTTATACGGTAGAAACCTTCTTGTTGGCTTATAGAGTACGCTAACTATAGGTGTTATTAACCCTGTCATAATGAGGGATACTATCACCATAATTGTGAATGCTTTATCATCTAAAACCTGCAAATTCAGTTTACATTGATTCTTCAGTAAGAAATGGTGTGGAAAGCATAAAAAAGTACACTACAAATAAAATGAGAACAAACCAAATTTTCTTATATTTGCAGACTAGTATGCACTATTCATTATTGTTGCTTATGTGTTTAAGATCTAACATAGTGTGTGTTGGAAAGTGTTACCTTTTAACCATTATGGAGTGCTCTAGGTCAAGGGAGTCTTTAGAAATTTAGAGGTGTTGAGTTCAATCTATGATAACCACTACCTAGAAATTAGTTTCTTATGGGTTTTCGGTCAGGCAGTATAGTTGAGGTGCGTGCGAGTTGGTCCGACAGTTAAAAATATCAAAAGAAGAAAAAAAGTGTTACCTTTTGGTCCTTTCCAACGTTAAGGATGATGATCTCAATAAGGCCTTTGGTGTTCATAAGCAAGCCTAATGTGACACCTTCACGATAGGTCATCTTATAACAAATGGAGGCAATGAAAGTTCCAAGGACCTTGCCAATAAAAGCAAGGAGAGTGATAAACAGAACAAATACCCAAGTCATTGCTCCATCTATGCTAGTCACATTAGTCTTAAGTCCATTTATGGCAAAGAAGAGAGGTAACAAAAGGCCTGAAACAAAATCCTCTAGTTTCTCAATTAAAGCCACTCCAAGTGATCCATTTGGGATAACCAAGCCAAACATAAAAGCCCCAAAAACCGAGTGTGTTCCTATAGCATCTGTAACAAAGCCCGAGAGCATAACCCCTGTGAGGATCATACAAATGTAGAAATCACTGACACTTTCCCCTTCCGGGGTTCGTCGAATCATCCACGAGATCAAGGGCCTAACGACGAAGATACAGAACAAAACAAAGCCTACACTGGACAACACAACCCACAAGGAAGCCAAAGATGAGGAGTCATTCTCGGATAAGGCAATGGCTAAGGCTAAGAGAACCCAAGCACACATGTCATTGAAAAGGGCAGAAGCCATGGCTATCTTTCCAAGCTCGGAATTGATGAGTTTAAGCTCTGCAAGGATTCTAGCAAGCACTGGGAAAGCAGTGACAGAGAGGGCAATGCCAAGAAACATAATGTAAGTGTTGTAGTTCCATTTTTCATCGGTTTTGTGCATTGCAAATGAGAAGGCCACGCCTATTCCAAATGGGAGAATCATTCCTGCTACGGCTAATGTCATTGCCTTCTTTCCGGTTCGACGAATGACTGAGAGATCCATCTCGACACCAACCAAGAACAGAAAGTAGAGAAGCCCCACGTTTGCCATTGTTTCAAGCACCATTACACTTCTTAATGGAAATATAGCGTTCGCAAATCTTGGATTCCTCCCTAGTACAGAAGGCCCCAAAATAATTCCACCCTGTTACAAAAGAGGCAAAATTTAGTTATATCAACTACAGTGTTTTCAAAGCGCAAGGCGATACGCTCCTTGATCGCCTCAAAGCGAAAGGCGATAAAAAGGCGAGGCCCGAGTGAAGAGAGGCGCAACAAATAAATGCATAACTAAATAATATATTAAACATAAATTGATAAATAAAACATATTTGATGTTTGTATTCCCATAACATTTCAAATTGACAAATTCATACAAAATAATACTAAAAAGTAAAAATTAAAAGAATAATAAATCACACAAATTATGTTATTATAAGATATCCCATACATATTAAGTTATTATTTATTTAAATGTTGAAGTTAACCGAAAGTATAAAAATCAAAAACTCTACACCAAATAACTCGAATAAACACACACACACATATATTTGAAATAGCAATTAAACAAATTAAGTATCCTTAATAAAGACTTTGCATGGTTGTTGGACTTCTTCGTGAACTAATTCTAGGTTTTTTTGTGGATATTAAGTTAGTATATTGATAAATAAATAAAACTTTAACAAGGCGCACGTCTTTGCCTAAAGCGAAGGCGATGCAGGGCGCAAAATGGCGAGGAAAGGCGAGGGCCTGATTGAAGGAGTTCGCCTTAGCTATTTTAGAGGCGCAATACTCGCCTATGTGCAAGGCGATGGCCATAGGCGAGGAAAGACGATGGCCTTGAAAACACTGATCAACTAACACATGCACACAATCGAAATTAAAACGAACCTTAAATACTCACAAGAATTTCAGAAATGACTCGAGGTTGACGGAAGGGTTTCAAGAGGAAAACCAGTACGCGAGTCAAGACAACCACCATTGTTAGCTGCAAGATGAAGAGAGGGAGAGAGTAATCCAAAGGGTTGTCGCCTTGCCAGACCCCATTTGTCGTGATCATGGTTGGCGCATAGCACACGATTGTATCGTCTGTGCCATTGGTGATGGAGACCTTGCCATCCATTTTTTAATTCCTTCTATTTGCTAATATTAAATATTAAAGACACACACATACTATTATGTACATGAGGACCACCTTGATGATGAGAAGCTTAATGCAACAAAATGAGCCCCCATCCCATGAATTGTTAAATTTACAGCTTGTTCCAAGAAAACAGAAGGAAGGAGAAATATGTTTAAGTAGGCATAATTTGTATTTGAAAAAGTTGGTTGGAGATCTGTGGTCAAAGATAGATCCACTATTTCTTTACCCTATATTCTTGATGCATGGCTTCAATTCAAATTGGAGGCTTCTAAACATATGCTATTAATAACTAACTAATCAACAATATTAACTTGCGGTCAAGGAATGGAGATAGGCAGACATGTTTTGTTTTTGTTTTTTTTTTTTTGTAAGAAATTCTCTTGTACATTAATTGAAACAAAATACCATTTTCTTATTCTATAGGCTCGCCACCACCAATAATTGAACCAAAACCAGGGAGTTCTTCAAAACCAAGTTGTTTGTTTCAGGCCAATGTATAATGTCAATATCATTTATTTACATTTTTCTTTTATGTATGGTCCTGTCCTAATGACATTCGATCATGGTTGCCTTCTTATCGAATGCATGCAGCGCCATAACTCGAGTTAATTAATGTACAACATGAGAACTTGTTCTAAAGGTAACTTATCAGTTTATAAGTATCATTTTTAGTTTATTTTCTGGTCGAAGGATTCGAAATTGATTCGTGGTCAAAGATTCTTGTTTAGATTCTGAGTATAATTTTTATTTGGTCGCTGTATTCTCAAATATATTAAAATATTTGACATTGGAATAATGTTCAATTTTAGTCTTTTAAATGATAAAATTCTTAGTTACCCGACATAATGTTATCTAAGATGATAACTAAACTAATTTAGATAATTATTAATAACATAGTTATTTTGGTATAAATATGAATTAAATATATAAATATATATAAAGTAAACTGAAGAGAAAAGTAATTGAAATTTCATGATTAAATTGTTTGATTTAATAAAGGAACAAATAATTTTTTTAGTACAAATTGGGAAGAGATAACCAACAAACTCGACATAAAGGATATTATTACTCTTAAATAATATAAAATGGACATAAAGTTAAAATGAATTAATTAGTACGGAAGGAAGACACAAAAAGTTTGAACGTAGTAAAAAACATCATCTAGTATATAATTTGTATTGTGAAAGATAAAGGAAGAAAAGAAAAATGAGAGAAAAAGAGAAATACATGATAGAAACAAAGAAGAGGTTGTTTTGAAGGAAAACCAAGTCTCTTGTCTATCCATTCACGAAAGCGAAAGCAGGTGCGATTGAAGTAGATAAAGAAGAGTGCTATTTTGATTTTCCACCTCTCATAATGAAAAGAAAAAAGAAAAAAAGAAAAGAAAAGATATTTATCATCTAAAATCTGGAATTGGTATGAAAATTACAAGGCTGAAGTTTTGGCAACACAAATGGGTTGTGCAAGTGCAAGTCGTCTTTACTTTTGTTCTCCTTCACCAAACCGTAACCCCAAGGAGGCTTCGAATCATAATTGCTTGTCGACGAGACGCCTGTTGCTCTTCTCCGCCCCCTTGGGCATAGGCACTGCGCTTGTGCTCCCAATTCCGATTCTGCCTAGTTCTTGCGACGCCGCTGTGCAGAGCAGCTTTGAGCCGGTGAGCCGTTCCGAGAGAGAAGCGAGTGCCGCCATTTCTCGGAGAGTTGCAGAGGCAGTGGATCTTCTTGACAGAGGCAGGGAGTTGCAAGCTCTCGGTGATTTCGATCAGGCTCTTCTCTGCTTCACTCAGGTTCCCTCCCAATCTAATTCTGCATTTCTCTGCTTCACTCTAGGTTATTATTTTCATGTCTAATTTCAGGTAATTGATAAATATAAAGATTTTGCTTTCACGGACTATGCTCGAGTAGGCAGAGCATTGGCCCTATATGAAATCGGCGATCGAGAAGAAGCAATTGCAGAGATGGAAGACGTTTCTATATCATTGAAGGGATATCCGGGTATTTTAATCAAATTTCATAAAATATTAATAATTGGATTCTCTAAACCTACTAATTGGAAAGGCTAAGACCTAAATGTTATAAATAATGGACACGGAAAGACTTTGTGAGCATTATGATTTTTTTTTAATAATCGGACACACTTTAAACATATCTGATAAACACGTGTGGTCCTTAAGTCAAATGTTAAAAGCCCAAACCTAGAATTAAGTATCATTAGTTATGTAACTATAATGAATATTCATGTGTAATACTAGTATTGATGTATCAGTATATTGTTGTAGTACTAGCGTATCAGTATATTGTTGTAGTACTAGCATTGATGTTGTTGTAGTACTAGCATTGATGTATCGATATATTGTTGTGCAGAAGTGCATGCTGCACTAGCTGCAGCTCTATACGCAGACAAACATGCTCCATTGCTCGCTGAAAATCAATTCACCATTGCGACTTTGCTTGATCCTCATTATATAGATATCTCATATGTGAAAAAAACAAAGCATTGGCCTCCTAGTTTGATTAGTTCTTTGCACCATTTCTTAACACTATCTTAAATACTTGTAATCATATATATATATATATATATCACTGGCCTCCTAGGGTTTTTTGCTTATTATTTTATATATAGACTTTTTGTATTCAAGAATCGGTTTCTATTTTGTGAATATTTATCGGGGCTTAAAATATAGGGATAGTCGGTTTCTATTTTGTTTGATGATTTAAATTTAGTGTATAAAAGGTAAGAAACAATTTAAAATTAATATATATATATAATTTATTATTTAAACATTTTTTACTATTTACATATTTTATTGAACATATATATAATTTATTATTTAAAAAATTATCACCAGTGTTAAATTTCTATACCGGATTAAATGGATTTATGTACACCAACTCAAATATAATTCATATAAATTT
>JBBMEF010000003.1:215052-235496 GCA_037832685.1 Sicyos baderoa | reverse complement strand
AATAATAATAATAATAATAATAATAATAATAATAATAATAATAATAATAATAATAATAATAATAATAATAATAATGGCATATAAAAAAAAGAAAAGGCAAAGTGGGAGGGTACCTGTAATGACAACATTGGAAAGACCATTGCCATGAATAAGGCTAATGTGTCTCCCTCCCATTCTCTCTCTTCCTCTTCCATATGAAGGTAGTGGCTCTATAATGGGCCATTCATCTGGATCCTATATTCATTTTTTTAAATACAAAATTAAATCTTTTTAGACACTAACATGGCACCATGATTCATAAAGGAAACTTGAATCAATTTGAATTTGATCTCTTGTTTTGTTCTTTCAAAAAAAAATACCCCACAAAAAAAGTCAACTACTTATCATAAAAGCTCTGTTCCCTTGGAGAAAGGAATTTACAATTTAATTTTATTATTTCATATGCCCAAGAGAATCTGTATCCTATTAATGGCAAAATGCAAAAACGAATCAGTTCCTTTATATACAATTGAATTTGAAATTTTTTTATTGAAATAATTATCTCTTAAACCAAATCATAGTAGTATATTTTTAGTTTGAGTTTAACCTTATCAAATTTAATAAATAATAATATTGTTGAAAAAGTTAAACATAAAGTTCATACATTTGAAAATACAAAAGCTAGCTAAATTAGTAGAACAAGTTTAATTAGTATATTAACTTTAAAAAAAATGTAACCTAAAAGTTAAAGAGAATGTTATAGAAATGGTGATGCCATTGCTAGGAAGGGAGTGTTGTGAACATGTCCACCATTTGAAACACGACTTCAAAAGCACTAACGAATGAATTGAATAGTAATTAGAATTATTATTATATATTTAGAATTATAGGTGGTGGTGGGGCCCATTTGGCATGTATTTTGGTTAAAAATAAATGAAAAAACAACCTAGGTGAGACCGCGAGAGTGAGCATTCTGGTTTTTCCTTTTCTAGTGAGTTATAAATCCCCATTTGGCATTTTCTTCTCCAGAATCACAAAGTTTTGTCCTTTCTAAGTTGTAACAAAATTCACCAAACAATCCAAGTTAAAAAATAAAAACCCCCTCAGAAAAGTTGAATCAGATTAATGTTCAAAGTGTTCAAAAAGTAAAAAGTAAAAAGTTAAAAATTGAAAGAAAAAGAGAGAGAGAGAGAGAGAGCAGGGTTGGATTAGCATTAAACCAATAAATTAATGAAATGAAATGAAATGAAATGGAAGAGAAAAGAAAAGAAAAGAAGAGGAGGAGAAAGAGGCGTACCTGGGAGGCGAAAATAATGGCGCCAGGTTGAAGAAAAAGGGTGAAATTAGAGGTGAGGTTGAAACTGCCGGTGACCCATCTGCCCACAGGAACGGTCAGCTTAGACCCGCCTTTGTCGCGGAAGCGCCGCATGTAGTCAATCGCCTTCCGAAACGCCTCCGTGTTGGAGGTCCTGCCGTCGCCCACGCCCCCGAAGTCCGTGATGGACATGACCACCGGCGCCGGCGCATCGGGGCGGAAGAAGGCGGAGCAGGTGGGTTGGGCGGGAGGGGGCGGCGGCGGCGGGGAGAGGGCGGCCCAGATGGGGAAAGGGGTTCTGGTGGCGATCTGGAGGGTGAGAACAGCGATGAAGATGAAGAAAAGGAGCAGAGACGACCATGAATATGAATATGAATATGATGATGATGGGCGCTTCATCAGAGGGCCCAAACTCCATTTCTCACCACCCTCCATTCTAAGTCAAAATCAAAATCAAAATCCAAATCCAAAATCCAAATCCAAAATCCAGAATGGAACAGTGGGGGTTATGGATGGTAATGGACAACATGAATGTCGGAGAATGAAGCCTACAAACGCCTATTATAACTCACACATCGCTCTATCTTCCGCATATTCTTTTTTCTTTTTAATTTCTTTTTTTAATTGGGAATATAGATGCTTTTTTTCCTACGTAGTTCAACCCCCTAATCTTTTCTTTCAAATTCCAAAATTAGCCCTTACTCCAACAATTATTTTCTTCTTTTTACGCTACTTATTTTCTTCCTAATTACAATTATATTTCAACCCTGCGGTTTCCCCCAACTACTTTTAATAATTTCTCATCTCAATTATAAAATCTTTCACTCAATTGCATCTCAAATATCAATTTTAATAATATCAATTTTATTATTATAATATCATACTTGCTTCCTATGCACCTATACTCTCCCTAGCTACTTCAACTATTTATTATTATTATTTTAAAATTAAAAATAGCTACTTCAATTAAACTATATACAAATGTGAGTAGCACTTATTTTGGTATAGAACAAGTTTTTTTTTTTCATTTTTAGTAGAGATTTTAACTTTAATATATTTGAAAATTATGCATAATGTTTTACTCATTTTAATACTAATCTTTTTAAGACATTCAATTCATTAATGATTAAGTTAACATGGAAAAAAAATTACAGAAAATTATAATTTTTTAGAGCCTTTATCTTTTTATATAACTTTAAAATTCTTGAACAATATATTTTATATTTTTTTTAATTCCTGGTGCATACTAAAATTAAAATGAAACACATAATTACAAATGATCTTGGATTTTTTTTTTTTTTTTTGAGAAAAAATGATCTTGGAATCTTAATCAATAGTTAAAAAAGACATAGTTTTATTTAATTTTATTTATATTTAAAAGATGTTAAATGAAATTTAATAGTTAAAAAACATGTTACGTATAATGCACATATTTCTTTTTCTTTTCTTTTCTTTTTTGTATAATTCAATCATATTGATGGTGTGAAATTTAGCTTAAAAATTTATTTCTTGATCGGTGGTACAAGTTGATTTTTTTTTTTTTTTTTAACTCTGAATCGATGGTAACATTAAACTTCAAAAAAAATTAGAATGTTCTTAATTATTTATTTTGTGGACTATTCTCCCTTTCTTTGGTCCCATTTATTATTTGGATTTAATTCGTCTAATTTGATTGGAGGTTTCATTTGTCCCATTTATTGTTCTTATTTAAAGTAGTTGAATTTTTCATTAAAATTTTGTTTTCGAACTTTGAAATGAATATGCACTTATAAATTTGGAGTCACTGAAAAAGACCGACAATAAATACTAGCCTTCTTTGTTAGCATCTGGCTTATGTAATGTTGAAGCAACTAGCATGCTATACTTTCTTTTTTGTATGGTTTAGATGTGGTCTCTCCCAACCAATAATATTTTAAATAATATATATATATCGATATATATTTAGTGGGATTAAAATGTATTGATTATGTTGGGTGGATTTATATGAAAGGTGGCAAAATAAAATAATATATATATATATATATGAACATAATGATGAAGAGGATCCGCGGAGGGTGAAAATGAAGTGCAAGTAAAGAAGTGTGAATCCTCGTGTAGAGGGCAAATAGAAGTTTTATTATTTAAAAAAGTGAAGGTGGTGGCAAGTTTTGAGTGGTTTATTTGAAGTGATAGCGTGGTAGCTGTTGTAGAGGATTAGAGCTAACACGCGACGGTGGGATATCAAATATAACGTAAAAGGACAGTTTGGTTGAGATCAAAAAATGGATGCCGCTCTTCACGGGGGGACTTTTCTTTTACAACCTATTCACGGGGATCTTTCAACCTTTTTTTTTTTTTTTCTTTTTTTTTTTTTCTTTTTAAACATTTCATTAAATTCAATTAAATAAAATAATAATAATAATAATAATACAAATGTACCTTTTGATTAGAACAGTTGTTAATTTAAATAGTTAAAAGAATAGATATGGGTGAAATGGTATGAGAGATGAAATAGATAGAGTGGTTGGTTATTAGTTCATTATATTCGTATGGAGACCTAATACCAATTCATACTCTCTACGATCCCCCTTCCCTTATGCTCCCAAAACGTTCTTTCTATTTTCTACTTGTTTATGTTTGGAACAAAAAATAACAAATCAAAAGAAAAATAAAGAAAGATAAAATTATAACTTTAATCGTTTAATTTTCATTATTTTCAAAATTGTACTTTAGGTCCCGTTTCATAACTATTTGATTTTTTGTTTTTGAAGTTTAAGCATATTTTCATCAAAAATTCCCACTTTCAAGTCTTGGTTTAGTTTCTACAAATATAAGTGAGAGGTAGGTATCCAAATAAAGAAAAACATATAATAAGATAGCTGTTTTAGGCTTAAATTTAAAAAATCAAAAATGACAAATTAAATAGTTATCAAACCGGTCATATTATTTTTATGATTCAAATATATATAAAAAAAAAAAAAAAAAAACTATAGTTTAGTTTTTATGGTTCAAATAAATAAAAAAATTAGTACATATAGTTTAAAAAATATAATTTAATCTATAAAACCTAAAAAATAACAAGTTATGTGATATAACAAAAATAAGTTATATCATTTATACATCAATATTGAGCTTTTATATATTTAGTACGTTTGTGATCGCGTAAGATCATAATTATATTTTAAGTTTTATAATAAAATTATACATACTAAATTCTATTTTTAAAATTATAGAGATGAAACTTTAACTTTTTTTTCAAATCATAAATACTAAACTCTAGCTTTTTAAATCATAAAAACAATCTATAATTTTCTTTATTTAAACTTATATTTTATCCTTAAAATAATTAATGAATAATGGTGATTTTTCAAATGTGGCACATGTTAGGTGTAACATGTGCACGCCTAAATTTATTCAGGTTGAAATATAAATTCCGACAAATTAAATTTCGCCACGTCATTATTTAAAATGATATATTGTTGGTTAAAGTAAAATATAACAATCGAAAATGTGTCATGTGTCATTGTGTATGATCATTTGATTACATCGATAAGCATGATCAAAACCATGAATATAATGGTTGAGCTCCGTCAAATGATGAATTGGGCTTGAAACCCATTTCTTTATGAAATCGGACTGGGCTCAAAATGCCTCGGTCCACAAGATATTTGGGCCCATCCATTTATTAACCCAATTTCTGCTATGACATTTGGCCCAAAGTTCATTTATTGGCCCAAGCTCATCTGAAGTCCGAAAAAAACTCTATAAGTAGAGAATTATTTTTTCTGAGATTATAGAATTAAGAAAGACATTGACATTTTCTCAAGAAAATACTAAAAGATGTTTAAGCAAATAAAATTATCCAAAGATTGCAACAGTGAAAACAAATTATATTTTTCCCGATATCTTATTGAATAACTCATAATAGCAACTTTTGACCATTGCATTTTATTTATTATTATTATTATTAATAATTTTTATTTATTTTTGTAAAATACTACTCATCAGTTTATCAAAGTAGGGGCTTTTTTTTATTTTTAGTACTTTTTTTTCTTCATTTATTTATAGTATGAACCTTTTGATCATTTTATAGTGACATCTTTCTACTAGTAATTATTTTTTGAAAATATTATGCATGTTTTGTTTTGTTTGCTATAAATGTAAAATTCCGTAGATAAAATGAATTTTATTTAATGATTTTATTTTAAATAGACTATGATTAATGAAAGAGCGTGATTTGATTCCCGAGTTAAGGGCGGGCTCGGTAGAGGACTCGCCATTTTCAATCGCAATTCCATGAAATAAGTTGATCCCTCAATTTCCATTACACTGCAGCGTTTGGGTATTCAATCTGATCCGTTTGACCTGATTTTATCTTCATTTTTGTTCTATTTTGATTTTCCCCTTTTCATTATCTTGCTTTTGTTGATTGGAGGGCGGGGTTGATGGATTCGACGTCGAATCAAACCGAGTTTGATTACTTGTTCAAATTGTTGATGATCGGGGATTCCGGGGTTGGCAAAAGCAGCCTGCTCTTGAGTTTCACTTCCGACAGCTTCGAGGATCTCTCGCCCACAATCGGTGACTTCTCTACCCTACAGATCCCCTTTTTCCCCTTTTTCCATTTTCTTCCAAATTGGTTGTTTGTTTTCTGCGGAACCAAAATCCTTCATTTATATAATCAAAAAGTTCATGAATGGGATCAAGATCCAGAAAGTGAGGAACGAGATTCAAAATGCACAACTGAGTTTATGGATTAATGTTAAAACAGTTGAGAATTTAATCAATGAATCTGATTTTAAATCCTATAACTCTATGTTTCATTGTGTTGGTTTTATTATAGTGCAAAATGCCGCAATTTTCCCTACCTCTTACTTAATCTGCCTTGCATTGCCAGGATAACCATCAGAGGATTAGAAATCAATTCTGCTTAATTGATTGTTAATTTTTGTGCACAGGCGTAGATTTTAAGGTTAAGTATGTTACTGCGGGCGGTAAGAAGCTGAAGCTTGCAATTTGGGATACAGGTAATTAAGTTAAGCTTGCCCATATACATCATTTTCGTAGAGTTTGTTTAAAAGTAATCAAGGAGTCCTGCAATTTGGGATACATGTAAACATTTGCAATATACATGTGTTTGTAAACATGTATATTATAAACACATTGAGGCTTGGCATTTGCATAGCTTGTTCCTTGGTCAGCAGCACAAAAGTTGATTACTTCACGACCTTATCATGAACAGCATGGTGTGCTTGAAACTAGTAGGAAATCCATGCAGGACTCCTTGATTTGTCAAATGTTTACATGTGTAGACTGTAGAATTTAGAACAATTTTATACACAAAACTATGAAGAATGAAATAAATAGATGACAAGGTAATAAAATTAAGGTTAAAATACCATTTTGATCTTTGACGGTGGATTTCCTGAACTTTCAAAAGTCCTTGTACTATCAATAATTCATAAAATAAATCAGTCAAAGTTAATTTTTTACCACAGTTAGTTAGTTAAAAAGTAATGAAAAAATTCATTTAATAAAAGAAATCATGGGAATATGTTTCCAACATTTATAAGGGAAAACAAATAAAGGCCAAATATTCTTTTTAGAAAGTTCAAACATAAGATTGATCGAGAATACAATGACTAAAACTGGACATTTGAAAGTGCAAGGAATAAAATAGAGCTATTTCATCAAGATTAGAAACTTTTTTATAATTGCTCAAAGGGTCTTGACTTAACACTTAACAGACTAAGGAATTGCTCAAAGGTAAGGGTCTATCAGGCTTATTCTAATTCTCAATTGTTGTCTGATTGTTCTAGTGCTGTCAATTATAAAAGATGAAATAGTTGTTTTTTTTTAATCAGCCATCAATGACTTGTTGGACGGTAGGGTACTAGGGCAATGTTCTTTTATGTTCCTTCCTTGCACCGTGTCTGCATGGAAGAATTTTGTCTACCACATCTCCTAGTTAGGAATTCTATAAAGTCTAACTCAATGTTCAATCATACAGCTGGGCAGGAGAGATTCAGAACATTGACTAGTTCATACTACAGAGGTGCTCAAGGGATCATTATGGGTGCGTTATATTTCCCCTTCTTATGTGTTTGTTTTAAGGATTGAACTGCTGTCTTAGCTATCTTATCATTACCTTAACAAAGTACCTAACTTTTAAAAAAAGAGAAGTAATATCTTAGATGTGTTTAGTTTAAACATTATTCGTGATTAAATCAAATTGTGAGTTATTCACTTGTTTGGCTGTCCAATATTTTGTAATTGCTTCCCATCTTGTTGTCTTCGTGTTCATTTTGACATAAAAGTTAACTGTGACAGTTTATGATGTAACTCGGAGAGAAACATTTACAAACCTATCTGAGGTTTGGGCCAGGGAAGTAGACCTATATTCAACAAATCAAGATTGCATCAAGATGCTTGTTGGAAACAAAGTTGATAAGGTATTTGTCTTCAAGTTCCATTTAAACTTACTTGTACGTCCGAACCAGGTAGGTAACATTTGTGTAGATGTTGTTTAATCGATCAAATGTACGGTGAATAGAATTTCACATGCCAAAGGAATTTTCAGGTTAATTATTGATAATTTTTTGATATTTTAGGGCTGATTAATTGAGTTATTAATAGGCAAGTTGTTTCCATGTGGGTTTGTTAGGTATCCAAGCAGATATTTACTATTAGAAAGCTTAGAGAAGTGTCAAGGTTTCTTTCCTTGATGCAAAAGGGACTAGATGTAAATGAAATCATGCCTATTTGAGAGGATTGACTCGTCAGCATTACCACGCACAAAACCTATCCTAATGCATATGTACGATCTCAAGCTTATGTCACTCCTACAAAATATGCCAAAATTGTACTCTTTAACTAATTGTGAAGGAGTGTGTGTTATTTTATGGGGGTTTAGGGGTGAGATAAATAATAGATTCTTTCGAGGAATGAAGAAATCTCGGGGTGATGTCTGGTCCCTTATTAGGTTCTATGATTCTCTTTGGCCTCATTGGGGTGAAATTTTTTGTGATTATTCTCTAGGTATTATTAATGTTGAGGAGGTCGTTTTAGTATTTGCCTCCTTTTGCGAGGTTCTCTCTCTCTTTTTTTCTTTTTTTTATATGATCTTGTTTTTGTATGTTTGTATATATGTATGTATATGTATGCATGCATGCATGTATATATATATATGTGTGTGTGTCTATCTATATATGTATGTATGTATGTATCTAGATATGTTTGTATGTATCTATCTAGATATTTTTGTATGTACATACATACATATATCTACAATGTACACGTACATATATGTTTATTCATATGTACACATACATAAATATTTTTTAAATAAAACTGTGGTGGGAGATTCATTCCCTTTTTTACCCTTCTACTTCCTACTATAGACATTATTTGAGACTTAAGAAAGTTGCTTGGAGTGTATGAGCTTGAGATTGGAAATTCACTTCCAAATGAATTCCAAGGTTGCTTGGAACAATTATAGTTACTTATGGATTTTGGTTTAGTAAGACTCTTACCCTTCTCATATTGTTCATTAACTCTAACTTATTTCTATCTGGATATTTCTTTCCCCAGGAAAGTTGTAGGACGGTAACAAAGAAAGAGGGAATTGACATGGCCAGAGAATTTGGCTGTCTTTTTATAGAATGCAGTGCCAAAACTAGAGTTAATGTACAACAATGCTTTGAAGAACTTGTTCTAAAGGTAAGAATATCAGTTTAGTACTACTTTTTGTTTAGTTTATCTTCTGGTCAAAGGATTCATAATTGATTAATGGCCATCAGGAACGTGCCATTTCCCCTGTTGTAACAATCACATCTCTAGGAGTTGCTAGATATTAGAAAAAAGTTTGAAACCGTTGAAAAAAGTCATGTTTGAGTAATGATCAATGATTGTACTCCTTTTTTTTCTCAACATCTTGATAATTTTGAATTATCCTATGAACTTCATGGACGATAAACCGTGGTGATAATAAAGATTCTTTTATATACAGATTCTTGATACGCCCAGCCTTTTATCTGAAGGATCGAAAGGGGTGCGAAAGAACATCTTCAAGGAAAGGCCTCCGCAGCCTGATGGATCTACCGGCGGTTGTTGCTGAAGTTGATTCATTGTCTCTAACAACATTTGCTGGTTATTTTTCAAATTACTGTAAAACTAAAGTAGAAAAGCGTGGTGTTACAAGTTTATTATTTCATTCACAACTTATGTTACAAAATAGAAGGTATTCTTGTCTTGTTGCTGGCTTTCTTGTATAGGGAAAAGTTGAAAATGGAAATATAAGATACATGGTATGATGATTTGAAGTCTTTCTTGTTTTAATGTAGTCGATTTTCTCAGAACTTTTGTTTTGTTCCTTTTCATATTTACTCTCCTATCTGTTGAAGTCTTAGATGCAGTATGATTGATAGATGGTTCTCATTAATGTTAGAGCTGGGGGTTGAAAAGAAGTTTCCCATCTCATTTGCAGCTCTTCAATTGAAGAGTAAATCTGACAAGGTCGAGTTCGACGTGAGATCAAAAGAAAGTCGTCTCCTCAATTGAGATTTCAGCTTCTACTTCCGAGGTTGAAAATTCTAAATAAAACTTGGTTTTCTTACTTAGTAGGTGTTCCACAGAAATTTTAACAATGTTGCAAGTGCCTGCTTAATAAAGCCAATATAGTGCCCAAGAGGTGGCGCAGTGGTTAAAGACTTAGGCTTTGAGGGTATGCTCCTCTCAAAGTCTTAGGTTCGAGACTCACTTGTGAAACTACTCTTTCGATGTCTCCGATATCTGGCCTAGAGACGGGCGTGGTTACCTTGTTTCAAAAAAAAATAAAGCCAATATATTGCATCATGAGTAGAAAGATGGTTGAGGATTTTGATCATCTTCTTGGACGCCCACTGATTTGTGGAACAAGTTCTTCTCCAAATCTGTTATACTTTTTCGTTAGGCATATAATGTTGATGGAATTGCTTACTTTCCATCCCTTTCATGAGAAAAAAGGTTTCTTTTTGCAAGCTTTTGTGTGTCTTTTGGACCTATATTTCTAATATCTAATTACTTTCGAGTCATTATTTTGCTAGATTAAAACGTTTTTTTTTGTATGATTATCTCTTGAATAAAAATTATCACAGCTATCTACAAATTAATTTGAAACTAATCAAAAGGAATAGTTTTAAAATTGAACATGGGAAAACTAATTTTAGAACTTATATCGAAAATATATAGATGTTATTTATTAAAGTCAAAAACTAAAATGAAATGAGATTCAAAGTTGTAACCTTTCATTTAATATATTAGCCTGGAGAGAGAGGCTAGAAGTGAGTTAAGGCAGTGGTGCGTCCAATTCCTTTATTTTGGGAAATTGAGATGTAGATGTGCGAGTGAAATTGGTTTTCTTACTTCAATATACCAACACAAGTAAATGGTTCCTAAGATGTTTTTTTTTTTTGAAAGGGCTTTGTACTAAAGTTATTGTAGGTGTTTTGTGGGTCCTCATATGAATAAAAATTACTCTTTTACAACCATTGAGGTGTTCATAAAGAGAAGAATTTGGGTGCACCTCAGGTGACACCCTCACCATGATATCATTTATTTAGAGCCACACATCTTATTTTTTTATAATAAATAAAAAATAAAAAATAAAAGATATGAGATGTACGGCACCAAAGATACCACATAAAGGATATTACGGTGGGAGTGCTACTCGGGGTGCACACAAATTCTTCTAAAATGCTTTCATACATGCCTCCTCACTTTTTTGAAGAAAGTTCACAGAAAATACTTTGCCTCAAAAGTAACTTTTGGTTTGTATAGCCACACAACTTTCAAATCAGTTTTGTCTAACTCATTTTCAGGCAAGGAAAAGTCCCATCAGAAGTAGGTGCCAGTATTGCAATTGTAGATGCTGTTGGTTGGGGTTTCAGAATTATGATGTGCTTTTCCCTCAAGCAAAAAATGCCATTGCTGACAGGCAAGCAGGAACTGAAATGCTTCCAGCAAATTGAGTGGGCCATCAACCATGTGCCCTGCCCTGCCCCTTTCCTTTCCATATCACATGTAACTCTTTGCAGTTGCTCATACCCCATTTATTAAGCTGTACTTGTACAGTCTTTCAATGCTCCAATTGGACATTGGAGTCCTCGTTAACAATTATCATATTAATGTAGAGATTTCTTGATAGTTTTCATTATTTAACATCATCGATGGCTGTCATTCTATCTCAAGCTCACTTACGGGGAGTTTGGGGCAAGGCGATCAAATTGAGCAGATGAGCTTACCTACGTTTGGTTTCTTTAATGTGAGATTCTCATCATACTCCTTTAAAATGACGACTCTTTGAGATTTACCAATTTTGAACATATCTCAATCTCATTTTTATTAGATCAAATATTCATTTGGATTTAATGAGTTATGAGATTTGATACCATATTATACAATGTAGGCATCAAAACCAATTAACGATGAAAATAATGACTCACATATCTTAGAAATGCTAATATGTTGGTTGATATAATTAAATTTACTCCAATCCATCAGCTTAGGCTTTTGGATTGATTGGTGGTTTAACATAACTCAACATGGTATCAGAGTAGGAGGTCATGAGTTTCTCTTCACTTTTTCAATGTAAGATTTTTAACATGTGTCATCGATAATCATTCCTACCGTAATCTCATTTCCTTCCCAACCATTTTTCATTTTTCCATAACTAATATTCATTTTCGGCAACCAATATTTTGTTCTCAATAATCGTTATCTATACTCTAATCGTAGGTAATGTTTCTTTTTTTTTTTTTTTTTTGATATCCGTGACTGTCCGGGCCAGCTTTCGTGTGGAAAGCGCACCTCGACTAATATCACGGGGCATACCGCCTGACCCTACAACATTTGGATGCCAAGAAAACTCGTAGGTATTAATTTGAAATTAATTCCTAGGTAGGTGGCCATCATGGGATTTGAACCCATACCCTTATGCACCCCAAGGCCCTCCATGACCAATTGGGCTACCCCATGATGGTTGTAGGTAATGTTTCTTCAAAGAATAATGGTAACTATTCTCTCCATAATCATCATTCCCTCAAAACACATATAATTATTCTTCCTATTAAGCATATCTCCCTAATTGTCCTCCAATATTCACATTCTTTCATAATCCATTCCACAAAGTCCCTTTAATCTAATATGCTTTATTGATTTTCAATTATCAATTCTTTTGTTTTTTTAAGCTTCAAGTATCAAATCTAATCATACCAAATTTTGGATTGTGAATGTTTGATTGATTAGAAAGGTAGGTATGTATTCTAAGAGATTTGAGATGCAGAATGTGACTTTTCCATTCTGAATATCAATGATTCTGAAATGTATTTGCATGTGACTGCAAATCCCCAATGACTAAACTTGTCTATACATCATGACATATCCTACTAGATAGTTCTTCTGTAGCCAATCAAATTTGCAGGTTATAATTTTAAGATTCACATTTGAAAAAAAAAAAGGCCCCAAAAAGGCTAAGGGATATAACATTATTATTACACCTTACATATTCCTTTTGTCCTCAACCCAATTGGATCTAAGTAGCTTAAGCAGGATTCTTGCCTTTGTTTTGGTCTTTGCACAACACTGACTTTGCAAAAGCAGAAGCAATTGACTCAAAACTCCACCTCTAATGGCCTCTTCTCTTGCTTCAAATGAATCATAACATAACATTACAAGTGAATTAACAGCACTCTCACTACCTCCATGATCTGATACTCTAAAAACCATCTTCACAATAACATTTACACCATTTCTAGTATTCATCACTTCCTCTTTTGCCCTTTTCATCACCAAAAGTTTCTCAATTGCTCCCATTCCCACTCTTGCAAACCTTCCCTCTCTTTGTTGAGTATTAGAAATGTATGTGATAAGGCCACTAACAGCACCTTCCATAACCAAATTGCTTACATTTTGTTCCAAGCTACTTAGTGACCACATAGCCTTTGTAGCTGCATCCGACGCCTCGGAGTTACATAGAAGTAGCACGATTTCGCGCAGAAGCTCGGGTTTGCTTCCGAGCAAAGCGGCGAGGTCTCGAGTTTCAACTGAAGAGGAAACTGCCTCAATGAGATGACACAAATTGATCTTGATCATGACAGTGCCATGGCTGAACAAAACCATGAACCTTGATAGTTTGGACTCCTCCATCAACACATTTAGAGACTGTATATGATCAACAGAAGCCATAGCAACCACAAAATCAAGCCCTTGCTCTACAAATTGCTCATAGTCATGAGATAATTTAGCTTCCACTTGACCAAAAAGCAACTCCAAAAGCACAGACAAGAATCCAAATTGGATAAAACAAGAGGTGCAAGAAGGAAACTCCTCAAACAAAATCCTAACCCTTTGAAGAATTTGAATCTTGTAGTCAAATGAGAACTCATTGGATTCAAGTTTGGTGGTCAAGGCAGGCAAAGAGTCAATGGCAGAAAGGGAGTGAGGGTTGACTTGGTCAGCCATTTGGAGCCATTGGGAGATCAAATGGCGAAGGGTGTTGTTGGGAACAAAAGAAGGGTCTTGGAGTTTCTGCATTGTAACAGGACAGGTGAGGTTGCCAGAGGACAGCCATCTCTGAATGTTGGATCTTTCATAGGTTTGTCCAGTGCAAAGGGTCACAGGATCCTTAAACAAATCAAGGCTTATTGGACATTTGAACAAGGGAGGGATTGTGTCTTGAGCTTCTTTCATGGAGAGGGAAAAAGCAGAGCAAAATCAACAACAAGGTATTGTATTGATAAAAGAGAAAGAGACCAATGAAGTTAAGAGGTTTTGAAGAAAAGAAAATGAGAGCTGAAAAGCAAAAAGGTGAAGAAAAGAATGAATTGTTTAAGACTTACACACAGTGAGTTAGTGATTTTGGTGTGAGGTAAAGCTGCTGTTTACACTGTAGCAGCACAAATAGGATCACAAGAGGAAGAAAATGGATTTCTTTTTCCTTTTTTTTTTTGTTGCAAACAAATGATAGTGGAAGAATTGTGAGAAAAATTGGCCCACATTCCATTTAAAATATATAGAATTCAGTCAAACTGAGCCACCATGGAGCAATCATAATATTGTGTCATATTCCTTGTGAAGAATAATGGGTCAAGGGTTCGAGGCGAGAAGAATGAGTATTAAGAAAAGATAAAAAGAATAATCATAGAATAAAATAGTGAGTATGAGAATGAAAACTGGTTAAGAGAACCGAAAGAAATTATGTGGAAAATTAAAAAAATTATATAGAAAGAATAAAAGCTGGTCATAATAAAATGCGATTATTGAAAGAATGTTTCCCAATGTTATTGAATTAAAACACAAAAACTAAAAAATAATAATTGTCATTAGTATTCTTTGTCGAATTAAATACGCCACAATAACTATTCATAACCAAATGAGTCGATCTTTTGTATTTTGCTCAGGGCGTATGTTAAATAGCAGATTGAATTAAAATCATGTTGTTAAATTTCAAAGAATTTGCATTAAATTGCTAATTTCACCATTTTTTAATCCATTTATTTATTTAATAATTGGAGGGTGGGAAAAGACTCACATAGTTATTGTTGAGACATGAAATTTTAACCCAAAACCTTTATGTCATTAGGTGAGTATTGATGACGTCGGTTGAGTTATTATTATGTTGATAATCCATTTAATTTACTTAACCCACATAATCATTATTGAGACATGGAAAGTTAACTATAACGCAATTAATTTGTTTGTATGATGATGATTATTATTATTATGAAAATAATGAGTATTATTTTTTAAGTTTAAAATAACTAACTTTTTCTAAGGAGGCGTTTGGAACCAATGATAGTGTGGATTATGATGGTTTGTATTTGAGAGCCATACACTGGTTATATAATTAAATAATAAATTATATGATTTAATAGTGTGTGTGTTTGAATGAGGATTCATGAGGATTAGATAATGGTTATTGACTCAAAAGGAAAATGAAATGAATTAATTGCCCAAATAATCAACGTTCATTATCCATATAGTTAGTTGTTTGGTTCAAAAGAAAATACCGAGTTAGTTGACCACTACTCGAGAAACCATTATTAGTGGAAAAAAAAAGGTCAAATCATAGAGAGCAACATTAATAATTTAGGTCCCGTTTGATAATCATTTGGTTTCTTTTTTTTGGTTTTTCAAATTTAAGTTTATTCTCTCTCAAATTTCCTATAATGTGCTCCATCCTTCCTATCATTTATCCATCTTTCTTTAAGAAAGTAGGAGAATACTAACCAACTTTTAAAAACAAAAACAAACATTAGGAAGCTATTTTTTTTTTGTTTTTAATAGTTGGTTGGCCTTCCCCTACTTTCTTAAGGAAAGATGTATACATGTTAGAAATAATGAAACAAATTGTAGGAAATTTGAGAGAAAATAGGCTTAAATTTGAAAAACCGAAAACAAGAAACCAAATGGTTATCAAACGGGGCCTTAGTCTTTAATTTAAATTTTGGCAGCCTAGAAGGTATGACAATTACATGCCCGACATCAATGAAAAAACCCACTTAGAATCCATTGTTTATTTTTTCCCTTTTATATATTCATCGTTAGTAGTCTTCATCAACATGGAACTTCCTTTGTAACAAAGAGGACAAACTTAACTTGTTCACGTAACGTCTTGCCACTCAAATGTAATTAATAATTCAATATTTAGATCATTCTCTTATTTCTCAACTATATACCCTTACAAATTCACATTATTCTATTATTTAGATTCAATCAAGTATAAATAAACATAACATAGTAGCCATCGAATACATAACTTTTTAGTTATTGAACATATATTAATACAGTTGAGTTATCGTTCTTATCTACTCTGGAGAAAATCTATAGTTATAAAATATGTAGTAAAATTTAAATAAAAATGTATGGTTTTTAGATTTTCTGAAGTATAGGGATGTAGCTTATAATCCATCCTAAAATTATAACAACAAAGATATAAGACGACGGTAAGGACGAATGAAGTTGACTGATCATAGGGGCTGTTTTTTAAATTTTTTTTGAACCTTCATCTTTGTTTTTCAATTGTATCTTAAATCAATTAGATTTGGTGTCTTTTAAGGTAGTTTAACTATGTTTAAATATTGTCATTATACTAATCATGAAATTATATGTTCAAGTATTTCATTTTAAATATCGTTAAATAAAATAAAATAGGTGCAAATGCTTGTAATAATAAAAATAAAAAATAAACCACTTTCAACAAGTTTGTTTGCTTGATTTATTTTATTTTATTTTATTTGTGTGAATTAAATTAAACCAATGCTAATGATGTTACTTCAATTCAAATATAGGAAAAAGACAAGTCCTTTTTTTTCATTTTATTGTTTACTCTCAATTTTTTATTTCATAGGTTTATCGACAATAATATAGGTCCAAAAAAAAAAAAAAAAAAAAAAAAAAGGGGTAAAAAAGAACAGTCAAGAATAATTTAGCTTTATTAATTAATGTTCCCTCAAAGATTAGGTAAGTTTGGCCAAAAGATATTGGAAGAGAGAAAGAAGAGAGAGACATCCAAGCAACAAACAGACAGATGAGAAAGCAATATACATAAGAATTCAAAAACAGGGAAATCATAATATTGAAAAAATAAAAAAATAAATAGAAAAGAAAAGAAAAAGAGAAGCCAAGAAAATGACATTTGAACACAATCTTGACTTGAGGCTAGTTGAACACTTCAAATTACACTAATAATTATCTTTATAGGATTTTGGACACTCTCTTTTGTCTATTTTTATCGTTTTCAATGTTTTGAATTTATTAAATCGTTTAGCTTTTATCATGGACTTCTGTATCTATACTATTAAATTAAATTTTAGTCTCAATTTTGTTTTTTAAATTTTATAACATTTAAAATTTAAACTCGTAATCAATTCGTAATACATGATACTAGTACTTTTTTTGGCTCTTATTTATCAAATATCTTTTTACATTTTAATTTATTTTAATAAATATTTAAACTTTGAATTTTACCTCTAAGTTTATAACTAAGTTTTTTGAAAATAAAATATGTATTAAATCTTTTCTTTCAATTTTATGTCTAATGAATTTTGTATCTTTCCATTTCGTAATTAAAAGGTTATTGACATTTGATGTTTTTTAAAATTAAAAAAAAAAATCATAAATCTAATATTATACATAAAATTAAGTTCAATGACATAATAAACAAATTTTATGTCCTAGAATCTCAATGATTTTTTTCTTTCAAAATGTTGATATGCACACACCCTTACTAAACACAAAATTAAACATAAGGTTATCTATTTGATATTTTTAAATGATATATTCATTCAAAATAGGTATTTGTATTAAAATTTCGATAACTTAATTTAAAAAGGTGATGACAAAAATTAGAAGACTTTTATTCAAAGCTCAAGATAAATAAAATAAGAGTATTAAAAAAAATTAAATTGACAATTCAAAGATGAAAATGAAATAAATAAGTTTGTATAAATCAAAATTCAAAGTTGGTAACTTTGAATATGGATATTAATAAATGGGTGAAGTGAAGCTGATGAGCACACGGAAAGAACACCTAATTTCCCGTCAAGATAACTAAAATAAGATTTTCCATGGGACAAAGAACACTAATTTCTATTCAACTATTTGAAGTCTAGAAAATATATTTATTGTTTTGTGGTCTTTTTATATACAATACAAGTTTTTTTGAAACAAAACATCAGGAGCAATATTATTGATTTAGGTCTATATACAATACAAGTTACACCCATATTTTTTAATAAATAATTTTTTTTTTTTTTTTAAGAGATGGTAAGCATAAAAAAAAAAGTAGTCGAAATTCTAGGAGTGGTAAGAAATTTAGTCATATTTTTTAAGTGAAAAAAAGAGAGAAAAGTTTTTTATATACTGTGGCTAATTTATATTATATATATTTCTACCCATTGATAGAAGAATGGGATTGACTTGTAAACAAAGTAAAAAATTGCAAATAATTTTATTTATATTTTTATTGTGATATCTTCTCTATAATGTTAAATTGATTCGTATTTATTTAATTCTTTTATTTGTTTTTTTCTTTTTGAACATTTTTTATTTGTTTCTTATACTTATTAATGAACTAGTCATCGAGTAGATAAATTAAAGACCATGTGTATTTTATCTAAGCATATCATATTAGGTTCTCGTTCTAAATATATTGCACTAATATTATTTCACCTAATGTGTGTTATGTTTACTAAAAAAAAAAAAAAAGACTCGAAAATGTTCCACGATTTGGCTCAAATAATAAACACTCCCACAACTTTTTTATTATTTTATTTTATTTCTTTTCTTTTCTGTAAGCAACCTCACATAGCCTTCGGTTTTTTATCCTGGAAAAACTAATACACATAACTGGCACACTAGAATAAATTAGATTTTTTTAAAAAAATAATAATAAATTAAATTAGGTTAAGTTTTTCAAGAAAAAAAGAGAAAGATTAAATTAGGTTAAGTAATTATAAAAGTAAATGGGCCTCAAAGAAATAGGGCCTTTCGTTAGTTTTCGGGCTCCATTCTTAACAATGTTCCGTGGTATCTGAGTTGTAAGGATTTTGTTCTTTATAAATAAATAACACTAATTGATATAGTGAAAAGTTTCTTTTATCAATTTTTAACAAGTTCTTTAGATTTGAGAATCCATATCATTTTTTTACCTGCCTCAAAAATTACCAACATACACAAACTTGAGTATAAATGAAGAATTAAATTCATGGTCTTTTGATTCAAGAATATATTATTATTGTTCGTGTTCACACTCATAAATTGAAGTATTATCTATTAAATCCATTAAATCCATAAACTTAGTGATTTAGTTTTGGGTAGATGATTTAGATTTAGAGATTGGGTGTTGTAAATGCGATATTGTTGCATAACCCAAGTGGCAGCGTTGTAGATGGGTTCATCCATTAACACATCTTTCCAATATCCACTCTCCGTTTGGATACTTTATTTGTATTTCATTACTAAACTTATAAATAAATAAAGTTTCTACCTTTTTCAAGAAATGAATATGAAACTTGTATTATGCATCTAAAAGATAACAAGAAACGACCAAATAAATTTTGTTGCCAAATTTCGTTCGTAACTAATCAAACCACTAAATCTTAGAGGATCTAAATTGATTGGGCATCTATGCTTGAATTGAAGGGGGAGCTTAGTTAGAAATGAAGTACAAAGTTATTACGTAGCATGCTTTTAGGTTTGCAAACCAATGAATTGGTTAAAAAAACAGTCTTTTGATTGGTTGTTTGTTAATATTGGAAGAGACAGTCTTTTGACCTCTCTTAATTAATCACCATTCACAAAAAAGCCAAGACAATAATATATATTACATAGTAACGAGAATGAAATTTGATGCTGAAATAACATTAAAAAAAAGAGTCTAATGCGTTCCAAATGGGCCGAACCAACTACACTAACTACCAATTTGTTCTCCTATCTTTCACTCATGTTTTAAAAAACAGTCATGTTTTGAAAGCCAAAACAAAATAATTTTCAAACTTGTTTTTAAAATTGGCTACTAAAATGTTTTTTTCCGAAATGAAACCTATCGTAGACTAATTAAGAGAAAACAAACTTGATTTTTAAAAAGTAAAAATCGCAAGCTGAATACACTTCCAAGCACTCGTGAGCGAGCGATTTGTGTACAAAAGTATTCTAAATGCGCCTACTTTTGAAGCAGAAGTAATGGAAAACATCCCCTGATTAAAAAAAGTAAATAAATAATAATAATTAAAAAAAAATTCTACTAAGCCCAAAACAAACCTATTTACAGTACCTACCTATGCTAAAAAGTGTCCCAAACCCACACCCTACTTAAAGCCTGGTCTTGCCTTCCTTTGGGTTTTGGCATTATAAGCCAAACTCATTGTTCGCGCTAAGGTGTGTTCACAAAATGCGAATATTATAAATGAATTGTAGCGAATTGCAAAGGCAAGTATACCTTATCGTTTGTAGCAAGTTTTAATAAGTAAGTAAAGTCATCTCTACATGGAATTATGTCTTACTTCGATTATCTATAAGTAACTGACTTGTGAGGTTTAAGATAACAAGTTGTCAAGTTGTTATCGGTTTGATGGTCTGAAGTTGGTTTTGGCAATGGCTGAGTAACAAAAATAAATGCGAAAAGTAGAAGTTC
>JBBMEF010000003.1:141324-162312 GCA_037832685.1 Sicyos baderoa | reverse complement strand
ACCAAACACCAATTTATTTTCACTTCCTTTCCCTTCCCTTCCTTTCCTTTCCTTTCCCGCCCTAGCCAAACATGCCCTTTGTGTTTATTTTAGTATTTTTATGTATTTAATTATTTCTTCCTTTTAGGATGTTGAATTATGTTAAATTACCAATCAACCCAGGAACTTAAGTTGACGAATTGGAATAAATAATTATATCAACCAACACTCCTCCTCATTTGTGGCTTTGAAATTTCAGAAATGTCAGGGGCTTAAACTCATAGCTTCCTGCTCTAGTAGCATGTTGAATTATGTTAAATTACCAATCAACCCAAAAGCTTAAGCTGGTGGGTTTGAGTAAATTTAATTATATCAACAAACATAGGATTAGGTTAAATATTTTTTTGGATAAATTACTGAGATTCAAATGAGCGATCTCCAGTAATTAAATAGAGTTTCAAAACTATAAGAACGAAAAAAATGATTAAGTTTACACCAAGATATCACATTAATAGTAATGGTCTCCAAATTTTTTTCAAAATTTGAACTTTTATCCTTGAAGATTCTCCTGTTCCTTTCCAGCCAAATATTCCAGCAGAATGCTTTGATAAAATGCTCCCACAGGATCTTTTTCTCTTTTTTGAAAGGGTATCCCAAAAGAGTTATGGACAGTAATGAATGAGGATCTGGTTGCAAAGTAATTGGCCAATTGAAAGCATCTCTAATGAGGTCCCAAAATCGAGAAGCAAAGGTGCACGAGCTAAAAAGGTGATCAATGGTTTCAGTACCGTTCCTGCAAATAGAGCACCACTGGGGAGATAATGCTTTGTTTATCAGCCTCTTCTGAATTTTGTCATTCGTCAATAAAGCTCCGTGAGAAAGTTCCCATATAAAAAATTTAATCTTCTTGGGATATTTACCCCTCCATATTAGCTCGTATAGGTTAGTGGGGTGATCAATGGGAGTGATGGATAATGCCTTCACCATAGATTTAACGTTAAAAAGACCAGATGGATCCGCTCTCCAAACATGTAAGTCATCCCTGTGAGTTAATAATACTGCATTCAAGTAAAGAGTTAAGGCACAAAATTCCTCCATTTCCTCTTCTTTCAGATTCCTTCTAAGCCCCAAGTCCCACGCCATCTGTTCTTGTCTCCACAGGGAGCTTACCACTCTTCCTTTAGATTTAGAGATAAAATGTATAAGCGGATAAATAGTAGCCATTGGCGACTCATGAATCCAAATATCTTCCCAGAAGAGAATATCATTTCCACTCTTGATTTTATAGTTGATATTATCAAGAGTCCTCTGCCTCATCGATAGTATAGATCTCCATGGACCTTTATAAAACTTGTTAACAATCACCGTGGGCTTGTTAATACAAGTCGAATTTCCATATTTTGCATCAATAATTCTCTTCCATAAGGCATCTTTTTCTGTACTGTATCTCCATATCCATTTAGCCAGAAGGGCCTCGTTTTTTATCTTCATGTTCACAATATCGAGCCCACCCTGTTCAAGAGGGAGAGAGATCGTCTGCCAATTAATGAGGTGCATGCCCCTATTATCCACATTACCTTTCCATAGAAAAGTCTTGATCAATCTTTCGAGATGTTGAGCCGCTTTTTTAGGCATTTTAAATAGCGACATATAATAGGTTGGGAGATTAGCAAGTGTGGCTTTGATAAGAGTAAGCCTACCCCCTTTGGAAATGTGGCCATTCTTCCAAGAAGTTATTTTCTTCTCAACTTTTTCGAGCAGGGGTTCCCAAAAAGTAAATGTTTTTGATTTACCATGTAATGGGAGACCCAGGTAATTGGTTGGCCAGTCGCCCTTTTTGCAGCCGATTCTAGCCGCCAATCTATTTAAGTCCCCATCCTCCACATTAATACCCAGGATTTCAGATTTATTCATATTGATGTATAGACCAGATAAAGATTCATAATCATGAATAATCTTGAACAAATTTTCGATGACTCCCTCATCAATTCTAGAGAAAAGTAAAGTATCATCTGCAAATTGTAGGTGACTGATAGATACCTTATCTCCCACCGTAAAACCCTTGATGAGACACTATCGTTTTCCGCTTGAGACATAATTCTACTGAATCCATCCATGATCAAAATAAATAGAAAGGGGGATAGTGGATCGCCTTGATTTATGATTAAGATAAATATTATGATTAGATTATTTCTTGTAGTTTAATTAAACTCAATGTTGGGCTCATTATCAAATAAGAATTTGAATTTCTTCTTTCAATATGGTATCATAGCCTCTGTTCTTCTTCCTTTCGATTTGGATAAGCCTTTTCTTTCTTCACTTTCTTCTGTATCATTTTTCAATAGTTCTTTTTTTTAAAAAAAGAAGTCAAACTCCTCCAAGGAGAAAATTCCTTCCCAATTGGCACGTCTTTCCAATCGGGACGCTTTCCCAATTGGTGATTTTACAATTTTTTCAATTGGCACGTCTTCCCAATTGGCACTTCTCTAGCTTTTCCAATTGGCGCTTCTCCACTTTTCCCAGTTGTCATTTTCTAACTTTCCCAATTGGCGCGCTTATCAAACTTTCTCAATTAGCATTTCTTAGTTTTCCTAGTTGACGACACGCTTTTCCAAGTGGCGACACGTTTTCTGGTTGGCAACGCGTTTCCCAGTTGGTGTTGCTTTTCCGGTTGGCGGAAGATCATCCCAATATGCATCATCATCCTAATTGGCGCCGTCAAATTGCTGGCATTCTCGCTAAAACATTACAGAGGACCAATTCTAATGAATTTAACTCCATACTAGGTTTGTACTCCATATACAACCCAACTTGAGGGAGAGTGTTGATTTATGTTTATTTTAATATTTTGGTATTTTTATCTTTTTAATTATTTTTTCTTTTTAGGATTAAGATAAATATTATCTTTTCTTTTTATGATTAGGTTATCTCTTGTAGTCTATTTAAATTCAATGTTCGATTCATTATAAAACAAAAAATTGAATTTCATCTTTCAATACGGCTAAGCCAACTTTGTTAGGATTGGTCGCGCTTGGATGAAGTTTGTTCAGGGTTGAAAACAGAGGAAGCAATTGATCTTCCAGGGGAGATGGTCAAGCAAAAAGGTTCAATCATTTTTCTGTAAGAAGAATGTTGTTAACTTTTTATCGGACGTATGCATTCAATAAAATATATTTCTAAAACTAATTTTTTTTACACTTTTGCAGTTACTAATATTTTCAAATATGATAATTTGTGATTTCATTCATTAAAAGATTTCTCCAACAAAAAGAAAATATAACAGAAGTTAAAACCCGCTAATTTTAAGCAAAGAATTGGATAAAAAATGAGATGCCATACCCTAAGGATGAATAATCTCAAGGTTAGCACAATGGTATCTCTGAACCTGCGAAAAAGAAAAACAAAAACAAAACAAGAAAAATAAATCACTGCAGAGTGAAGACAGTGCAGTTGAAAATATTACCCATAAAAATGGTTCACTAGACATAATTAAGCATGTTTCAGGAATCAGAACAGTAATCAGTCTTGAGTTCACAATTTTGTAATATCCTCTTCCCTCCATTTTATAATTGATAATAATTCATGAATACTATGAGCCTACACTTAAGAAGTCATTTTTTTCAATGAAACGGATATTTTCACTGATTTAGTAACAAGTACACAGAGGTTCTTATCAACCCCTAGCAGCTGCCAAAAAGCGCAACTAGAATATAGCAGGCTAATTCTTGAAGGATACCAAACAAAAACTCCATACAATTCTTTTTAACATACTCGAGAAATACAAATCTCATATTTAATATTCCATACACAAGCTCCAATAAAAATTGCTTATATTCCTCCTTTTCTTAACACAAAACACCAAAGTGGAATTGGTTTTCTGCATTCTATCAGCACAATTTTTTTTTGACCACCCATCTTTCTCAAACTTCTAGTAGTAGATCGTTTTTTTTACTTAATTTCAAAAACAATCACTTTTTTTTTATATATATAGAGGCTCACGGTCACGGCATAACTTAATTAAAATCTGTTGCCACAGCCCAAAACACGTCCTTTTGCAACAAGAATTGTGGGTCAAGTTCTCTCGTTTTGCAAGCACTTTGCAACTAATATAATCATAAGTGGTCCTTAAAATAGAATTTGTACATTTATACCCCGTATCAGTTTCAGTTTACATTTTCTACAAGAAGCATGCTTCTACGTGCAATTGCACATGTTAAGATGTAATGAGTGTGAAAAGAGCATAATGCATGGTTCCTCTCCTCAAGAAACTGGAACTTAAAATTTGTTTCTAAAATATTAATGCAAAATTCTTTTTTTTTCTTTTGTTTTTCGTTTTATCTTTCCTCCAATGGGAAAGGGGTGGAGATCTGGAGAAAAACAAATTAATTTAGATAAAATACATCGCAATTCCTTACTCACCAGCTAATATCTGCAGAATTGTTGTCAGCTCGCAAGTGATGCTCAACATTGTTAGAACCACTTATTATAAAATCACAGGGATGTCCAAATGGAATTGAGACCTACAAGGACGAAAATAGGCAGAAAAGTTTGTATGTGATGAATGTGAAGAAGTATATTTATTTTGGATGAGAAAATAATGCGTTAACAGAAAGTAACTGCAAAAAAAAAAAAAGGAGTGGGGAGTTAGACGATCCCTAACACATGGCAGTAAACTACCCAAAAGAGAAGTAACAAAAGCTCTTGTTCACAAAAGCTAATAAACAAATAAATTTTAAGTAGACGACTGAAAACTCAGTCAAAAGTGTATCATGACACGGTTGTAATCTTTCAGAGTTTCAGAGGAGAATATACTATAGGTTAGGTACTAGGGTTTTTTCTTCTATAACAAACAAAAACTTTTATTTGAGATTTGAAAAGTTACAATCTGTCAACTTTCTGCAATAAAAGAATAGAGAAAGAGAGAGACGGAGACCATCCAGACCCCTTCATCATGTTTGCAAAAAAATATTTAGGATTGAAGATGGTCCAAGGGCATCAAGGGAATTGTATTCAGAGGTGTGACTCCACCAATCTCCCGAATCCGTGCCATAAATAATTAAGATTTGAAGTACAGGAATAGGCTATTTTTCAACAAAAGAAAAAAAGATCTAAGAATCCATCAAGCGAAAAGGAAATACATCCCCCTCCTTAAGATTACCACCATAGCCGAGCCAATAAGATGGAAAGAAAGCTTGACCGCATACAAATTTTTGATATGGAAGGCATCCACTAGATTAGAGCCCTTCCATTAGCGATGTTGGAAAGTAGGGAAGCTAGAAACAGATTATTGAATTAAGTGAAGTAACCTCCTTCAATGATCAAGGACTTAATCCATTAGAAAGCTTGCAAGGTGTTCTTCCAGTGATATTTTCTCAAAAAGAGGGATACCTTGGGCTGTTCTTGTTTTTTCCCGTGCCAACAAGAACATAGCTCTAGAGATGGCATCTTGTATAACCTAGTATCCAAGATGTTACAGGTTCAAATCCTCCCACCCACAAATGTTGTTGAATAAAATAATAAGTAAATAAATTCTTATTGTAATCCCTTAGACTGTTCTTGTTTCTTGTTCAACGAATCTATATCTTTTCATGTTTTTTTAAATAATAAAAAATCAAATCAAATCTTACTGTTACCTATAAGATCCCTGTATCATTAATAAGGATCCAGAATTACTTTATCAGAAACGTTTTAGACAATTGAAGATAGCTTAGCTTTCCTTAATGGTCTATGAAAATGAAGGGAAGCTAAGGAGACCGTACAATTGTATTTGGAGAAAACTTTTCAGTGATGACATCACCACTAGGCCCGCTACATTTTATACTGTATCCTTCCCTTTTGATGGATAGTGTAGCCAGTTCCCATATATCAAGATATCTAGCCTGTCATGGAGTAAACATAAAGAAAACAATCTGATGGGTGTTTAATATTATTAATTTGGGGCCAAATGCATGAACAAAGCTTAGACAAGTCAGTAGTGTAAATAAAATCATGTCCTTAAAATTTTGATCATTTAAGTCATACCGACATGGATACTTTATATGAAGCATGACCACTGTGAAGAGTCTTCTCTATGTGGTTCTGCATTTCAGGATCTGTTGAGACAAAAGGAACTGTAAGTTATTCTGCCATAATTGGTGTCTAAAAGGAAACCTATTAGAGTGTGTTTGTGCCACCAAGAATAAGGGGGAGAATGGGAATGGGGATGATTCCCCGTGTTTGGGCCACCGGGATTTATTCCCCCCATAATCATGTTTTCCAAATATCACCTTTTTTCATTATCTTCCTAACTACTTTCCATTCTCCCCCAACAACTTTTTTTACATCAGATCGCTATTTTTCCTCTCATCATACTCATTATTTTATTTTTCCCATAATTATTCCCTTCACCCCAAACACAAATAATCATTCTCTTCACCCCAAACACATAACCATTCCCCATAATCATTCTCTTTCCTATTCTCCCCCTCATTCTTATTCCCCCATAATCCTTACCATTCCCCTTCCCCCAAACACACCCTTAGTGATTTGCTGATTACGAGAATCATCGGACATTCTCAACAATCTTTAATTTTAACCCAAAAGGAAAACTAATTGGTTGCCGCAAATTTTAATAATGAAAAGTTTTCTTTCTGTTCATATATACACGCAAAATAACCAATAATCAGAAGGAAAAATATCCTCTTCCATTAGAACAAGCATGTGGTAAAAAGAACTCCAGTGCACCGGAAAAGCCTTCCAGATGAGAGGAGACAATTTAATTGGCTTATGCTAGGAGTAAAAGAGGTGACATGTAGGATATAGCACAATTAGATATCGGTTATTACTAGATAAGTTAGCAAGCAAATAGCATTTATCCAGATCTCAAGTCTGTTCACCAGAACACTCACCACAAACAATTTTTCGTCGATCATTGGCATAAACTTTTACAAGCTCTCCCTGCAAAGGAAAATAATGCAAGTTATATGTATAAGTATAACGAAGAGTAAACTATAAGCAGAATGCAACTCATGGCTCTCAGATCACATACATCTCTCTCGTCGGCTGGGGCTATGCAAATGAAATACAATTTAATTCCATTCAGGATGAAATTAATGGAACATTTTACAAACGATAAGAGATTTTATTCCATACCGAGAATAGCATTTTGAATAGAAAGGAGCTCCAATCCAAAATAACAAGACTGAGAATAGTTTAAAAAAAAAAAGTCTTTCAAAACAAATTGTCAAAAAGAAGCTGAAGAAGTATTCAGCTTGACAAGAGCTCACGCCTCTCCTCAAAATCTCTCTACCTCCCTAAAAAATCTCTCATTCATCTAACTAACTGCTCCTTTAAATTTGTATCTAATCTCTCATTCATCTCTCTACCTCTCTTTCAATTGGCCAATTACCCTGCAACCGGATCCTCACTCGTTATTGTCTATTACTCTTTTGGGTCACCCCTTCAAGAAGGAGAAGAAGATCTTATGGGAACATTTTATCAGAGCATTATGTTGGAATCTGTGGCTGGAACGGAATAGGAGGATCTTCAAAGACAAAGACTCTAATTACGACACATTTTTGGAGACCATTATTTTTAATGTGATATCTTGGTGTAAACTTAATCCTTTATTTTGGTCATATAGCTTTGAAACACTACTTAATTACTGGAGATCATTTATTTGACTCATAGTAATCTATACTTATATTTTGTAATTTCATAATTAATGAAATTGTTTCTTATCCAAAAAATAAATTTGGTGAATCAGACAATTAAAATTTCAATAAACTATATTTTTCTAGATCAGATACAGCACCTTGCGCCTTCTGTTATCCAAAGGCTGAACTTCAATAGCTAGATAGGTGTCCACATCATCTGCAGTAACACGATAGTTTGGTTGCTTCGCCCCTATAAGAAAAACAGAATAAGATTTGAAGGGGGGAGGAGGGTTGTAAACAAAATGTAGCACGCATAGACGAAGTGAACCTTCAATGTAAATTACAGATCCATCTTCCAAATGTCGTACCCACTGCAAATTGAAAACAAGGGCCATGAGTTACAAAACGGTAGTTAAGTAGCTCACTGAAGTTTACAGCCTCGTGGGTTTTGACATTCCTCAATTGAAAAGTAGCAGATGAATATTGAAAATGCTATGGGTTAGGTGTCAGGGTTGAACTGTTTGGTCGTTGGGCTAGAACCCTTTAACCGGTCGAATTTGGATTTAACTTGTTTATACTTACTTTTCAATAAGAACCTAAAATTTCCTTGAGAAAAAGCCCAACTAAAGAAAGTACTCCAATAATTACAGAGACACTTTAGTCATTGATGCACAAGGGAAAATATAGAACCTAAATTTTACTAAAAAAATAAACTTCCTAATTTAGTTTAATCACATTAATTCCAGTTACCAAGAGGCAAGAGCAAAACCAGATTCAAACAAGGGTTCATAAAACCTGGTATGAGGGAATCTACTACAGCTAAAATATTGGGTTCATGAAGATGGACCTCAAAATTACAGCTAGTTGTTCCATTAATTGAGTATCCACATGCTTGGAGCTCTTGCCCCGGAAAAGCTTCACCAGATATTTGAAAATCCTCAATAGCAGGTAATGCATCATCATCTAAAGCCAAAAGTAAACCCCCATTCAATATGAACTATTGCTGACATGCTAACAACAAAAACATGAACAAAAAGAAAATATTTGCCTTCAGAAAATGAAGGTGAAGGCTCCTCAAGGACTGTAGGCAGATTTGGAGAATGAGAGGAGCTTAGTTCATCAAGAGTTGCAGGAGGAGGAGATTGCCCAGAACTCCAGTTGGAGATAGGTTCTCTCTCTGTTTGGTGGACCACATCCTGGTCATCAATCTCACCACTGTTAACAGGTTCACGAAATGTCACCTGTTTGTTTGGTCCTTCACTGTAACGTGAATAAAGTAGATTATCAGAAGTTTTAAAGAAATAGTGTGAAGAGTATCACTAGGAACATGAGCAATGAAATGCCATGTTATTAATAGCAACATGCGTAAATGATGTTCGAGTCAGCTTGTGCTCACCTCGACTAATCTTGCCCTACTAGATTTGGTTGACAAGAAACATGTATGTTGGTTTATGTTTATATTAATATTTTATCTTTTTAATCTTTATTCTTTTTATGATTAGGTATTATCTTCTATCTTTTCCTTTTACAATTAGGTATTATCTTTTCCTTTTATGATTAGATCATCTCTTATAGTCTATTCAAACCCACGGTTGGGTTTATTATTAAATGAAAGAATTTAAATTCCATCTTTCAACATGGTATCAGAGCCTCAAATTTTTCCTTTCGATCCGGGTAAACCTTTTCTATTCTCCTCTATCACTTTCTTCTTCTTCATCATCTTCTTCCTCTTTTCTTAAAAAAAGAAAATAAATAAATAAAAATAAAACTCGAACTCTTTTGAGGAGAAAATCTCTTCCACCTCAAACCTCTATTTCTTTTTCCTAACCTCGAAACCTAGAAAATACAAACCATCATCTCTATTCTTGCTCACTCCCTTTTTCAAAAAAAAAAAAAGCCAAATTTTCTCTCTTCAAAGGCGTCAATGAACAGCCGGCAACCAGAAGAATCATCCCAGTACCAATCCAATCCCAATTGGCCTACTCCAACTTTCCCAATTCGCTCTTATCCAGCTTTCCCAATTAGCTTTTTTTTTTTTTTTTCTGTTTTTCTCAATTGATTTTTTTCCAGTTTTCCCAATTGGCAATGCATATCCCAGCTGGCAACGTTTATCCCAATTGGCGGCGCTTTTTCTAGTTGGTGACGCATCATCCCAATTCGCATCACCATCAACTTGCCTAACATTCTCACTAAAGCATAACCGAGGACCTATTCTGATGAATTCAACTTCAAACTTGTCTTGTACTTTATATATAATCCAACTTGAGGGGGAGAGTTGGTTTATGTTTATATTAATATTTTATCTTTTAAATTTTTATTACTTTTAGGATTAGATTATCTATCTTATCCTTTTATAATTAGGTATTATCTTTTCCTTTTATGGTTAGGTCATCTTTTCCTTTTATGATTAGGTATTATCTTTTTCTTTTATGATTAGGTATTATCTTTTCCTTTTATGATTAGGTCATCTCTTGTAGTCTATTTAAACTCACGGTTGTGTTCATTATTAAATGAAGAATTTGAATTCCATCTTTCAACAATGTAGGATATTAAATTTTAGGTAGGTGACCACTATGGATTGAACTTATTATCTTTTAGTTTTTCAAGGCCTTTTTTGATCAATAAGTCAACTCATGATAGTTGAGGGTTCAACTCGTGTTGGTTTTTTTTAGTATAAGAAACAATTTCATTGAAAGAATGAAATGGGAAAACCCAAAGGCCTTATAGGCTTACAAGAATAATTTCCAGTTTGAAAAAAAATAAGAAAGAGTATAACTTGAAAAAGGCGTCTTATCCTTACACCAAAAAAACATAGATGTAAGTGTTAACTCTAGAATGTGCTCCCTAGTCCGAGTAGTGTCACGAAAAATACGTGCATTACGCTCATTCCAAATGATCCATAAGAATGCCCGACAGAAAGATAGCCAAAGCATCTTCTTCTTCCCTTTAAATGGATGACCCACCATAATTGTAGCGAGGAAAGACTTTATAACGAACGGTAGGACGAGAGACCATTCAAATGCTTGTAATGTTATATTCCAGCAAGCCCTCGTAAATGAACAATGAAAAAATAGATGAGACTGGCATTCTCCACTATCATAGCAAAGAACACAATACCCCGGAGAAAGAGAGATATGTGGCATCTGACGCTGAAGTTTATCCACTGGTTAACTGCACGCTTGCTAAGTTCCCAAATAAATATCTTGATCTTTTTCGGAAAATCATCCTTTCAAATAGCCAAGTAGAGATCACTATCACTCGATTCACCAAAATTAACAAGGTTTGCAACAAGGGATTTGACCGAGAATAGGCATGATGAATCTAGTCTCCAAACCCAAGAATCAGGAGCATCGCATAAACGGAAACGATCCAAATCAACCGAGAGAGCCACCCACTCTGCCATTTCTAATTCATTCAGGTTTCTGTGCAGCCTCAGATTCCAAGCACCCGAATGAAGAGTCCAACCATCAGTAATAAGCATCTCTTTAGCTGTTGCCAAACGAAAGAGTCGAGGAAAAGCAACAGCAATAGGCCCACATGGGAGCCAATGATCTTGCCAAAACCGAATAGATGATCCATTACCAACCCGATGAGAGATTTGCAATCTCATAGTAGCCAGAGTATTACAAATAAACCTCCAAGGGGCTCAAAAAGCTGAAGAGTGAACCATACCAGGCCAACGCAAACCACTCATTGAACCATAATATTTGGCGTCAATGAGTCTCCTCCAGAGAGCACCATGCTCATGAATGAAGCACCAAATCCACTTAGCAAGGAGACCAAAATCCTGATGTTTCAAGTTACCAATACCCAAGCCACCACGAAGTTTAGTTAGTTGTGTCGTCTCCCAATTCACATTATGGATACCACCAAAATTTCTAGCACCTTCCCAAAAAAAATCCCTCAAGAGTTTCTCAAATCGCTTGACAACAGTCGACTGAGCCTGAAAAAGAGAGAAAAAATAAACAGGCATACTCGCAAGTGTAGCTTGAATCAACGTATGACGACCACCTTTTGATATAAAAGCATACTTCCAATTATGGAGCTTCTTTTCCATTCGTTCAAAAATAGGGTTCCAGAAAGAAACCGATCGGTGATTACCCCTCAATGGAAGGCCCAAATAGGATGTAGGCCAAGAGCCTTGTTTGCAGCCAAAATGAGAAGCAATCGATTCCAAAGAAGAATGATCAACATGGATCCCAACAAATTCGCTTTTGCTCAAATTAACTTTAAGACCAGAGGCAAGTTCAAAAATTTTAATCACCCTAAACAAACACTCAAGGGCATGGTTATCAGACGAGGAGAACAACAAAGTATCATCAACAAACTGGAGTTGATTAATACTGAAATTCGACAAACCAACCGGGTGAGCTTTAATCCTTCCAATAGCAGCACTATGTGACAAAAGGCGGCTAAGGCAATCAGATACAAGGATAAAAAGAAAAGGCGATAGTGGTTCACCCTGTCGAATACCTCTAGTTGGGATAATTTTCCCCCACGGACGTCCATTAATGATGACAGAATAGTTGGCACTAGAAATGCATCCACGAATCCACTTCCTCCAAGTAGTGCCGAAGCCTTTAGCACATAAGACCCCATCCAAAAAGTCTCAATCCACGGTGTCAAAAGCTTTCTCAATGTCCAGTTTTAGAACCACACCAGATTTTTTGCGACTCAGTTGTTTTGCGATTCAAATCTACGTTTTGGATCAATTTGGCTCTGATTCGTTATGTATCCTACGTTTTAAAACGTGAAACCTACGATTTTAGTAATATTGGATTTAACATGTTTCAACATAGTGACAGAGCAGAAGTTCTTGAGTTCAAACCCATGTAAAGTCATTCCTCCCTAATTAATATTGATTTCCACTTGTTGGGCACTTTTCAAATTTTTAAGTCCACGAGGGAGGGGAAGTGTTGGTTAATGTAATAAAATTGTAGGTTTGAAGGATTTTTATAAGACAAGTTTTTTATGAAAAAAAGATACATAAAATGAGAAGAAGTTGAAAGCATGGAAATATTATCAAGAAAGATGAATCTCGCAACAACTTGTTTGATTGATTTAACATGTTTCAACATGGTATCCGAGCAGAAGTTCTTGAGTTGAAACTCATGTAAAGTCATTTTCTCCACAATTAATATTGAAGTCCACGAGGGAGGAGAACTGGAGAAGTGTTGGTTGATAAAATTAAATTTATCTCAATCCACCAGCTTAAGTTTTGGGGTTGATTGGTTATTTGACATGTTTCAACTCAATTCCAGTTGCTGAGAGATTCATCTTTCTTGATAATAGTTACTTCTATGCTTTCAACTTCTTCGCATTTTAAATATCTTTTTTCATAAAAAAACTTCATCTCATTTTATATATCAGTATCCTTCAAACCTACAAACGGACACCCCAACATCAGAACATTATCATACTCCTTATTAGTTGAGAGGTTCTCTGCAGACTGCACGCACGTGTATATGAAATCTTAGCTTCTTTTCATTTTCTCAATGAAAAGCTTGCTTTTTTGTTTAAAAAAAATCAACATTCTTATCTGGACAATACTAACACATTTGGCATGCAACATAAATATGCAATGAAAGCAGAACGCACCAACAATCGAGATGTGGTCGTTATTGTATTCAGTTCAGTAGCAATCTTCATGTGACCATGCTCACCTGCTTGCATGATGTGAATACCTCCCCAAATCATCTGGTTCCAACTTTTTTGCAACAACAACACCCAAATCAATCTGATGGTGACTGGATAGATCCCAATCAGCTGTGGTCTGAGCATCAGAAGAAGAAACTGGGATCTTTCCGTTCCAATATGAAGGTTGAGGAACCAGTTCAAGCCCACTTTTATTCTGGAATCAACTTTAGAAAATTAAGAAAATTAAATTAATTTAAAAAGTAGGTATAACAGAAAGATGTGAGCATACTGAGGTAGTTATGGTTGCACCAATAGAATGGAAGGGTGACTGTGGTGCAAAACTTGAGTGGCTTGCATCAGAGCGCCAATGTGCTAATAGATACTGTGACTCCTTCAATTTTTTCTATCAACCCAGTGTAAAATACCAGAACAATAAATAGAATTAAACAAAATGAGTGATCAAACTACAGTTTCCGCCATCATTAATCTATTAAACTCACAGTACCTCAGTGAGAAAGAGCTTCTCCTGCAAGTGCTTAAATAGAATCTGCAAGAATGCATAAACTCCCCAGAGTTAATTTTCCACTTATTTTAACAGAACAGAATAAAAACTTCTAGGAAAATTCTGATAGGCTCCCGTTACTGAATGTATATACCTGTAGTTTTGTCTCACTTAAGTGGGCATGGTCGCTTGGATTCAATGCAGTTTTGTAAAAGAAATAGAGTTCTTTTACAGTTCGTAGTGGTTTTGTATGAGATATAGAATTCTTTCGTTAGATAGATTTTTCAAAAGTCATGTGATGATTGCCCAATTAACAGTTGACGTCTAATGATGATCAATCAAAGATTTATCTATCCATGATTCGTCTAAGATGATCAATCGAAGACTCCTATCATAGCCCTAGCCCTCATGTAAGTACTAAAGTGATTTGTTCAAAATTGAAAATTCACAGATTTAAAACTCGCCTTGACATTGCTGATTATGGATTGAGCATCAGAAACAGGAGGCTGCAGTGAATATTCCGCAAGAAGAGGCAACAAAGATGATACAAAGGTCGTTCTCTCTTGTTGTGTTTCCTGATACAACCAGATGAGAATCATGGAGTTCTTTAGAGTTCATATTAGGAAAAAAAAAAATACAATTGGTATCTAACGGTTATTGGATTTTTATCAAACTAATTAATGGCAACAAAATTGAGCATTAAGAAAGACCAGAAGCCACGTGAGAAAAGGCACAGCAAGGAAGTAACCTGCAATGCATATGTAAGACGAATATTTTCCTCAATTATGTCTTGTCTATATGAGAGAGCTTTAGAAGTAGCATCAACAAGCTCTTGTTGTTGCTGATCAAAGGCCTAATTGAAGGGGAGGAAAAAAAAAAACAGTCCAGCACCAATAAGAATAGAAAAGATGGAACAATAAAATTAGAAAGTTCAGGGAAGGTGATAGACAATGAATACAAAATAAAACCTTCCTTACCAAACGCATGGAGGCAATACGTTTTTCCAGGACATATTTTTCATTTCGTATTTGTGCTTCCTATTACAATAAGAATCATCAGCGTCTTCAAGTAAAAGAAATCCTAACAAAAATTGATATAATAATAAAATAACACCCATCTAAGCAATAGGCTATGATAAAATCCATACGGTTCATTTTACCTTGATAGAATAATCAGCAAGATGCTTGCGTAGCTGCACAATTTCATCTTCGTGTTCCTGGACTTTAATAACAAGATCCTAAATAGAAAATATAGGTCAGATCAGAATGGCTTTTCCTGGTAAATATATGGAAAAAGAGGTTAGAACCAAGTTGTACCTGTTTCCAGAGACTGTTGGGGACATCATTAGCTTCAGCCATTGGCATAATACCATGTCCAGACAACTTAATCTGCTGACCATATTCACCATCCACCGTAAACCTGAAAAGTCAAAAACCAGTTTTCATATGCTATGTTTTATTTAAACTAATAGCATAATTCCCCAGCAAGGATGAATCACATCCTTTTACTTGCCTGCTAGCAGAGAAAGATGCTGTAGATGGTGAAGAGAACTGTGAGCAACCAGCATTATCAATAGGTGGCTGAACACCAGGAAGAGCATTCACCCTCCTGTCAAACTTGATGTCCTCAGAGCGAGATTCTGTGTCAACCCGCATGGAAACTTCATCTTTTAGTGCAACGTCTTGATGAACTGGTGTTCCGTGAGAATCGACTACAGAAATGTTATTCTTAAACCTATGACCTTCATTGTCAACTGAATTATCTGATTGATGACCTCCATTATATTCATAATGGTCATTCTCATTCCATTGGTTTGTGGAATGAAACCTTCGAGCCAATGGTTCATCAACCCTCTGCCACATTTCAATGAAAAATGACAGCATGTCAAGAAAAAATTATTAGATATTGATGAAATTAATGTAAAAGTTAAGAAATGTGGCAGAGGGTATTTCTAAAATTTCAAAGCCCACAAGTGAGGGGGAATGTTGGTTGATATAATTAAATTACCCCGACCCATTAGCTTAAGCTTTTGGGTTGATTGATGATTTAACATAATTCAACAAGAAATTATATTGAGATTTGTTGTTTGATTCCTAGAATTTAGGAAGTTCATTTAGTTAGTTTTCCCTTCTTATGTATAATAAATATATGTTTGTATAATGAGTTTAATATAACACAGGAATATTGAAATTCTTCCAGATTATATGATAGTTTATAAGTTTTTATTTCTATCATTAATTACGTTCTGGTTCCAGCTAACATTCAAGAAGCTTTACAACATCTTGGCTGGAGAAAAGCTTTACAAGATGAGATTGATGTGCTTGAGAAAAATGGCACATGGTCAGTTACAAATTTACCTAGTCAGTTACGTTTTGTAGGATGCAAGTGGATTTTTACAATTAAAGCATATAGTAACATTGAAAGATTGAAAATGCTACACTTCTTCCTAAATAATTCACTTCGTCCTATGGAGTTGACTACCAAATAACCTTTACTCCAGTAGCTAAATTCAAAACTATGAAGAAAAATATTATTTCTAGCAGCTAGCCTTGATTGGAGTCTCCAACAGCTAGACATAAAAAAAAGTCTTTTTGAATGATGATTTGGAAAAGAAATATATGTGTCTGCATATGTATGGATATGTATGTATGGATATGTATGTATGTATGAATATGCCTCTGGGATATAAAGAGAATATTGATTCTAGAAAGGTGGGTAAACTTAAGAAGTCTCTCTATAGGCAAAAGCTTTGTCCCCATGCACGACTGCACGATTTGGTAGATTCTTTTTAGGACATTGATTCCTAACTTTCAGTGCAAGTCCACAACAGATATTCCAAACACAATTAAATCGAAAACAATGAAGAAATAAAGATGTCAAGAAAAAATTACACGATAAAAGGAAAATTATGAAGTACAAAGTGCGCTAGCCTGTGATTTCATTAATACAAATTCTTCCCCATGCACGACTCCACGATTTGGTAGATTCTTTTTAGGACATTGATTCCTAACTTTCAGTGCAAGTCCACAACATATATTCCAAACACAATTAAATCGAAAACAATGAAGAAATAAGATGTCAAGAAAAAATTACACGATAAAATGAAAATTATGAAATACAAAATGCGCTAGCCTGTGATTTCATTAATACAAATTCTTTGTGAGAAGGGGAGTGTTGGTTGATATAATTAATCTACCACAATCTATCAACTTAAGTTTTTGGGTTGATTGGTGATTTACAAGATTCAACATAGTACCAAAGTTGCGACCACCAACAATCTCAAACTTGGTCGGAGAGTTCAAATCTATCACACATCTTTGAGGAATTCTTGTTGCAACTCTCGTTCAATTGCACTTGTTGTCGAAATAGCAATGCAATTGTCTGCTTGTCGTACCACTTGCATAAATGTCACATGATGCTCGCCATTCGCACACCACTGCCCATTCAGAATTTTTGCATTCATGACACACGACTTACTTCTTCTTTGGTTCATTTTTTTTGGCTTTTTTTTTTTTTTTTTTTGATATCCATGACTGTCCGGGCCAGCTTGCACGCACCTCGACTAATGTCATGGGGCATACCGCCAGACCCTAGCCCTACAACATTTGGATGCCAAGGAAACCCGTAGGAAATTAATTCCTAGGTAGGTGGTCACCATGGGGTTTGAACCCATCACCTTATGCACCCCAAGGCCCACTTTGACCAATTGAGCCACCCCATGACTAGTTGAGCCACCCCATGACCAATTGGCTCGTTTGTTTTGATCCATAGAACCAAAATCGTGACCCACCTCTACAACCCACGAACCCCCTTCAACTCTGCTACCAATAACCCACCTCTACACGTGAATCTCCTTGACTGATAGCATCTTCTAACCCGCAACCCATACCAACGACGAGCAAATCTTTGACAACTACTACCACCACCACCGATGATTGTCGACCATGGTTTAGTCTTCAATTCACCTGTTACTTTTCTTTAGTCTTGTAAGTTTGTAACTATGATAGTCTATTTTTCTTTGTTGTTTGGTTTCTCTTGCGGATATCGGAAAAGATTGATTTGGTGAATGTTGTTTGGGATGCTAAAAATCAATGGTGATGACATGGTCAGTTAACTCCATGAGTGAGAAATATGTCGCAACTACATGTGCCACACAACTACAAAGTAACTATGGGATAGTGTTAGTGAGATGTACTCTTCTTACTTGGGAACCCAATCTCAAGTGGTTGAATTGAAACTCAAGTTGCATCATCTGCAGGAGAGCAACAAAGTATCTTTATCACTTTTTTGGCACTATGCGACAGCTTTAGAGGTGTGAACTTGTTTTTTTAAGAGTTTAGATTGTTTTTAGCTAAACCAAGGGATTGCATGGATATGTTCACATAATCGCTGGTTTCTGCTCACTTCCTTGAGAAACGAGAATTTTTATGGAAAGCAAGAGTGTATGCTATTTTGTGGGAGCATTAGGAGGAAATAAATTATATAATTTTTAGAGGGGTGGTTCAACCGATGTATGAGCCCGTGCCTTTGTATCTAAGTTATTTTGTAATTATTCTCTTGATGTTATTTTACTTGATTGGCGGTCATTTTATAGGATGTTTCCTTGGTCCATTGTGTGGGCTCTTATTTTTTTTATGACCTTGTATTCTTTCAATTTTTAGCATTCATGTCAGCTTACACGCACCTTGACTATTATCACGAGACATATAGCTTGGCCCTACAACATTTGGATGTCAAGGAAACTCATAAAAAATTATTCCTTAGTAGGTGGTGGTCACCATAGTTTGAACTCATCACCTCTTAGTTACTTCAACACTTTTGACCACTACACCACGCCACTCTATGATGGTTGTATTCTTTCATTTTTACTCCATGAAAGTTTGCTTCATTTTCCCAAAAAAAAAAGAAAAAATTACATCTAAGATACTAAATGTTTGCAAAAGAACACAAAAACCACATTTCAGGACATTAAGGAAACGCTTAGATTTTGAGTAAATTCAGTTTAGAGTACTTACATACTTCTCAAGTTCCTGGATCTTTTTCTGAAGTTCAATCCTTTCCTCCACCTAAAAGTATTTAAAAATTCACCCATGTCACCATGTGACCTTAAATTATGACTATGAGATCTGAGGTGTATCCAAAATATATATGATTTCGTCGTTGTACCTGTTGCTTGATGGTGGCCTCGGCTGCTTCAACGGCTTTCAACACCTGAGATAAGTTGCCATCGTCGTTGTAGCTAGACTGCTCTGCTAGTGTAGCACTGACGGACAACTGTGAGAATTTTTGAGCAAATGATCTGCCGTCGGAACCATTTTCCATCTTCAACCGAAACGAATGATCCGAACCAAATTGGCGATCGATTCAGGGTAGTAGGTGTGAGCACTCTCTCAGAAGTGACCAGAGAAAGAATGAATTGCATATAAATATCCAGTGAAGCCCAAAATAAAACCCTAAGCCAGTGGGGGCAAGAGAAAGGTGACATATAACTTCGGTCCCAATTCTGTAGCTGTCCAGCAACGATTCATGATGGCGTTTTGATGATTTCTTCGATTAAACAAAAGAGGAAGGAGAAAGGAGAGAGGAGAACCTGAAGCAATCACTGAATCAAATCCATGGGGCGTGGTGGAGAGGATTAAAGTCGGCCTCAGCCCTGCGACCTACAATTCTGCCAAACTCCGACTGAGAGAATCACACGACGCTTGTCGCCATCGTTTATTACGTACGTATTTCAGTTTCCTTCCTCCTTTACCTTTCTCTCCGCTCCGCTCCAACAAAATTAGTCAATCTTTTTTAAATTTCTCGGATTTTATTTTTCTCTTTTATTGGAATATGTAGCCTTCTTTAAAAAAAATATATATATCAAAGAATGTGGGAATCTGAAATTTTAGTTCCAACCCAAGTAAGTAGCAAGATATTTGAATTTAATCTTCTTCATAAACACATTTCGATATTGTTATTAGTTATTATATTTTTTTACTCCCAATGGAAGGATACCACAAACTCTCCTTATTTTTTAATAAATGAGAGTCGTATATTATTATGACTAATAACTTTCAGGATGAACTCATTAATAGAAAAACAAAACCAAGCACATTGTTATACTTACAACTATAAAAGAAATGCTTCATTTTTTAAATTATATTTTTATCTTTTTGGTGTTGGGTTGATGATTTTATATGTGAAAACGTTATGTTTACTTATACTTCAAAAAATGTTCACACAAGCCTTAACTTTAACTAAAAAATGATATATCAAAAAAGTTGGTAGTAGTTTAGTTTTATTATTTGGTGGTAATTCAATTCGACATCATAACCACGAGTAAATCATGAGAATCGGTATTTGACTCTCATTTATTTGAGCACCGCAATATAGTGTAAAGTTTGTGGCCACTCTCCAACTTGTACTAAATAAATTAACTAAAATTGATATTTTATTTTTCTAAAAAAATAACAAAAAAAATACTTTATAATTGATATCAAAATGTTGATGGTGGGTTGTTTCATTATTTGAGGTAATCTACTTCAACATTATGATAAGTTCGATCTTGAATATCGACATTTAACTTTCATCTATTGTAGAGGTAATTATTCTCACTTGTGTTATTGATGTCATGGCTTCAAAAAAATGTTATTGATGTACGGTACATTAGTGTATAGGAAAAAAACAGTATTGGACGTGCAATGAAAAAAATGTATTAAACATGCAATGTGAAATAAATATAGTTTGTTTCAAATTGGATTACATATCAATTGTGCATAAGGCCAAATAAACCAAGAAAAATGGATTAAATGACAAATACAAATGGGACAACTAATATGACTAATTTTTTTTACAAAATATCTAAGATAATTTCAAATTTCAAATTACAAATTACTAATTAACTAAAATATTATCGACAATTATACTTCACTTCTATCTCATTTTCTCCAAAAATTATTTAAAACATGCTTCTTGTTTTATAACAACATATGCAAAAAAAAAATATAATAAAAAACAAATGGAGATTTGAAAATGAAATATGTATATATATTGGAGAAAACATTTTAATACTTATTATAAACTTTTTTTTTTTGTTTAGAATATTATAAACTCATTTATAGGATATTATATATTACTCGTTAGTTGATATTTTTTTTAAAGAAAGTGAATTGTTTTATGGGGAATTTGCATGTATATTACAATAAGATAAAAAAATTGAGTAAATAGCAACTTTTTGAAAATATTTACAAATCT
>JBBMEF010000003.1:114129-141224 GCA_037832685.1 Sicyos baderoa | reverse complement strand
AAGAAAAAACAATTTTGCAAAAAAAAACTTGGGTGCCTAAATCCGCAATTAGTTTCCAATATAGGTCTAGTTACTATGATTTCCCTAATTTAAACTATTGAAACATATTTTAAAAATGTAATATTAAATTTCTCAAAAAAAAAAAAAAAAAATTAAATTTCAATTTATTAGTTCAAATTTGATGAATATGTTGATGAAAGATATTGATTTTTACGGATATTCAAAACGGTTTTGTCGATCACTATCGTTAAGTTTTTGGGTAAAATCTGTTACTCATGTTTATTTATTAATTTATGAGAATTATCTATTTAGACGTGCGGTTGATATCTAGTAATATTTATTTATGCCGATTTCAACTATCGTCCATTTCTACCAATTTCTACCATCATCCATATCTGCCCATTTATACATTGTCAATTTCACTGTTGTGCCCATGTTTTCCGAGGCTCAATTCAAATTTAGATGTGATTTCTCAGTTTCGAGCTGCCACTACTCTGGCTCCATCTCCTCCAAAAACCATTTTCAACTGTTCTGCCGTTTGTTCCGAGTCTAAATTAAAATTTAGGTGACTATATTTAACTTAGAAAAGAAAAAGATGTTGAATTGAATAAATATATATATAAAAAAAAGGTTTTGACCTTATTACAATCGATCGTCATGAGAAAGTTACAGGAGAAAATAAATTTCTGAAATTCAAGTCGATTTCTGCCAAAGGTTCGGCACAGTGATTTCTGCCGATTTGTCCATCGTTCGATTTCTATGTTCGATATTTTTTTTCCAACTTTAATTATCGTCATTTCACATGAGTTCTCAAACATAAGCCCTGAAGAACAACATCAAAAGGTACGATGAAAACAGAGGAAACACAGAAGCAAAACATACGATGAAAAAGGTTGGCGAGACTTACTGGTCGCCATGGGTTGCAAGAGAAGTTTGATACAGTCGGTGCCCTGAACCCTAAATATCGTACTAGCTACCTTGTGTTACCCCTCTCTCTATATATGTATTAAGGTATAATTTGGATTTTTCGCTATTGCAAAAAGTAAACATACAGAGTATTAAATCAATTTTTATATAGAGGTAATACGAGAATATAGTGTCAATTTAGTTTTTACCTTTTAAAATCACTATAATCAATTATCTTGATTGAAATTCAAAATTAGCCTAATAATTTAAATAGTATTTTAAATTTAATTTTAAAATTGTATACTCATATTATGCTAAACTCAATTAATAAAATGTCAACAAAAATAAGTTCAACGAAATAAATGTGTACTCATGAATCAAAATGTGATGAATTCATTTTTCCAAATATTTCTTGGACAACCTCAAAATAGGGAAAGACTTCGTGTCCGACAGACAAACATTCTTCCAAATATTTCTTGGACACTCTCTGAAACACCATTTTACCTTTCCTTACTTTTTATGATTTTTTTAATAATCGGATACACTTTAAACATATGTGACAACTCGGAGAGCATTCTAACGACACACTACTTGGTTATCCCATTGTGGACCGTCTCGCGCACCTCTTGGACTAGGCCCCGGGCATCACCAGATAAGTATGACTTATATGCAACTTGCGGAGTGTGTGCAGACAGCAGAAAAATCAATATAAACCGTAAACCGTAAACTTTAAATACCAATATCAATCGATGTTCACATCATACAAAACAATACAATACAATAGCAATTAATTGAGACGAAAATTCTAATGCTTTGTTGGATTCTCTGTTAAAGGGTCCGAAAAGTTGCTATTAAGGAAAGAGACGAAAATTTCAAAAAGTTCACCGGAAAGATGGGAGATGCCCGGCTGCCGTCGACAATGGACAGAGTGATCGAAAGGTTAGGATTAGGTTTCGATTTGTGTTTTCATCTTATATTACACGGTTTTTTTTTAATTTTCTTTATTTTTTAATGATTAAAAACTTATTTAATACAAAACTGATAACTTATTATGTTTTTTTTAACCCAAATTTGGGTTAACATATTTGTAAGAGAAATATTTAAATCACGTGAGACATACTTGAATATTAATGTTCACATATGTGGTCGGATATAAGTTGTAATTTTTTTTTTTCCTTACTATTTTTTGGATTTAAAATAAGAGAAATATTTAGATAATGTCTAAATATTAATGTTCATAAATATATATATATGATCGAATGCAGCCCATATTAAGTCATTATCAAGTCATACTCGAATATAACCTAAATATTTCTCTACTTCTAAACTTTCAAAAGTTTCAAATTAAAAAAAAAAAAATCAAAAATTTCAAGAATACTTACATTTTACAAAACATTCAAAGAAATATAATAGTAAATAGTAAAATTTAATTTTAAATATACTTATGCATTTAAAAAAATACTTTTAGCTTTCAAAAGAATATATTTATCATTAATCTTTTTTTGAATTGTAATTGTAAGATAATCATTTTACCTAGTAATTTATTTTTTATAGCAAATTTAATTGAAATTAAATAATAATTTTGCATTTATTTTCTTTATCTTTCCATGCATTGAATATTAACTCAAGTTAGTATTTATTTTCCTTATAAATATAATTTATGGTGGTCACTACTAGAGATTAACTTACTGTAATTAATTATAAAACCATAATTTTTAGGATACTTTTAATGTGGTTCTAATAGTATAAAAATTAATTAATTAAAAAGAAAGAAGAAAGGAAATAACAACAGAGAGTGAAGCCTATCATAATTTTCTTTTCACTATTTATAAATATATAATATATACTTCGAACCAAATTATAATATTTAAAAAGCATTTCATTTAATTTATTAATTATAAAACCATAATTTTAAGGATATTCTTAATGTGGTTCTAGTAGTTTTTTTTTTTTTAGAATCATGTGGTTCTAATAGTTTAAAGGAATATTAAAAAGGTTTAAAAAAAAATTGAATTTAGACACTAGATTGAAACTGGGTCGTTTTGACCATCTTTGCAATAGTAATTAAGATATCATATTAAGGAAATAGTCAAATTATTATTAATAATAAATGTCAAACAATTAGACCATAGTTAGTTTTCAAAACGTGAATCAAAACAAACAGTCAATAAACAAATTCAATTGTAAACCTAGAAATCTGAATACACAAAAAGGTTTATAAATCTCAAATGGAACCTTAGCTAAGTTCAATAGAATGCTGCTGATAGTAGTCTATATGTTGGATACTAGTTTCTTTCTTTTGAACAATTTAAACCCCCTTTGAATTAGGGTATGCACTAAGAATTTTGCAAAAGCAACATTATTTCTTTTGAAAGCATACATGCTCACAACTCGGATACATTTTCTATTATAAAAGGCTGGTTGAAAAAAAAAAACTAATTCAACAAAACTGACACAAAATAAAAGGGGAAAAAAGAAACAAAGAAAATGGCAATGGAAAACTTTGCAATTACAAATTTTCTTTACTTGTGGAAGAACAAAACTCGTTTCTTTACTTTTCTTCGTTCGCTAGCCTGCAAAAGCACAACATAACTTATTCAGTTTCAGGCGACAGAAAAAAAAACAAAAGATATTATTGTCTTCTCATAAAAATTTATTGTTTTCTTTTTGTAACCACGAGTGTCTAAATTAACTTACATACACATTCTCATAGAACATCTAACCCTACTATCTTTGGTTGCCAAGGTAAGTCGTAGAAAATTAATTTACTTGATGATTACCAAAAGCTCTTATTTGAACACATACTTAAAATAAATTGTTTTTTTAGCAACATTTTGCAGTGTTAGTATCCCATCCTCAAGCTTGGTAGTTGAAATTTCTCTTAGGCCATTTAGAAGCCCTGCCTAACTTAATTAGGTTGGTGACAAACTGGTATTTCGTTTTGACGAAAAATAGAAGACAAATTGGTATTTGGTGGTAAACTAATAATTCCTAGTACACAGTGTCACAGTCATGCTTATTTGGTCATGCGTATCAAATGCATGTTATATGTAGCCGCATGCCCGTTTAGACCTATATTTTAATCATGCTTTCATAGTGTAGGATATACTTTGCATAATGTATTTTCCTGCATTTTTGTTGTTGTATGACTCTTTGCCATTCCATGTGCAAGAGTGTCATACCAGAAATGGTATTGCCTGAATAGCACTTTCTGCTACGGGTTGAGCGGCAAATGGTGTCCCTCCTAATGTACTATAGGAAGACATGACTTCTTGAGCATTCCCTCCTACCCCTGTTAATCCAATATAGACTATGATTATTTCTCTCCGTTGCTTATGACATATAACCTTTCAAAACGCTTTCACAAATCTTCTTTATCCCTTTTTTTAAAACTGTTTTTCCATGCCCCATGGAAGTTTCGAGAGAATCTGGTTATGCCACCCACTTTTTGATTTCATTTGGCTGACTTGCTCATCATAATAGAGCAAGACAGCACGACCACTAAGTTGGATCTTGACACAGATCATGCACGTTGATTGGATACCTAATAAGAAAAGAGTTGTATGGTGAGAAGCTAAGATAAGGATCTTGGCTTCTCTAAGGAAACAAAACTCTAAGCCTAAATTACGAAAGGAATGTAAATTGAAAGAAGACTAAATATAGACTGTACAAGAAAAAGGCAATTAGGCTCCCTAAACTTAGACTAAAAGGTGGAAATAGATCTCTTCGGCTACACCAAGTTTGATTTTTTTTTTTATATCCGTGACTATCCGGGGGTCAGCTTGGACGCACCTCGACTATTGTCTCAGGACATACCGCCTAACCCTACAACATTTGGATGTCAAAGAAACTTGTAGGAAATTAGTTCCTAAGAAGGTGACCACCATGGATTGAACCCATCACTTTAAGCACCCCAAGTTTGATTTTCTTTTTTAAAGAAAAATCTAAAATAATTTGATAGGCTTGGTTGCACATGGGAGAGGTTGATTCAGGGCAGAGGATAGAGAAAGAAACTGGTCTTCTTTTTTAGTTCAACAACAATTCGAGGTGGGGGATTTGATCATGTGATTTGAACCCGTGATCTTTGTGCCGATTGAACTTGTTGGTGAAACTGGTCTTCTTTGGTTGATTGGCAAAAAGGTTCATTCATCATCCTGTAAGAGGATTACTCGGCATATAAACAATCATTTCTGAAGTTCTGATAGTTTCATTTTTTATTGAACATATGTATTCTATAATATATATTCTAAAGCAAAATCTTTTACACTTGTGCAGTAATTAATACTCCCAATTAAAGTTATTTAATTGATTTCCTCGGAGAAAAGATTTCTCCTACGTAAAAGAAAATAGAAAATAAGAGAAAAGAATTGGATTAAAAAGAAGAAGTCATACCCTAAGAATAAATAATCTCAAGGTTAGCACAATGGTATCTCTGAAACTGCAAAAAAGAAAACAGAACAAAATAAAACAATCACAGAAGAAAATGGGATGAAATTATTTCAGTATAACAAATGAATTACAATCTATTATCAGAGTCGGGACTTGATCTAATGAAGACAATAAATTTCCTAATTATATCCGTCAATTGTAGTTGAGTTATAATACAATAATGCCAAAATTAAGGGTTAAATTTTCTTAACCCAAAAAAACTTTGAGACACAATTTAGCATGTTTCAGAACAGTAGTCAGTCTTGAGTTCAAAATTTTGTAGTGTCGGGTCCCATCCATTTGATAATGGATAATAATGAGTGAATCCTATAAGAGCCTACATGCAAGAAGTATATCTTTTTTCAATGAAACGAATTTTTTCACTGATTTAGTTAGTTCTTATCAACCCCTAGCAGCTCCCAAAACACACACAGCTACTGATTGAATATGACCATCAGAATGAATAACATCAGGCTGACTTGACTTTGTATCAAAGCCTAGTAAATTTATGAGATTGTTTCGTAATACGTTTCAATTAAGTAGAGTGAAATTCTCCTTTTGAAAGCAACAAGACTTTGAAATTCTCCTTTTGAAAGCAACAAGACTTTGCATCTAATATCGTCACAAATATAAGGTCCTTCAAAGTTGTGCATCTATACCACGTATTAGTTTACATTTTCTAGAAGAAGCATGCCTTTACGTGTTGCACATATAAGATAACTTATAAGGAGTAATGATAATAAAAATAGCATAAGGCATCGCTCCACTTCTCAAGAAACTCAACATCTTGCCAAAGTGAGCTTTAACTCAATGGTAATGACACAATGGTAACGACATGTATCTTTGATCAAGAGGTCGAGGGTTCAAATCCCCAACCCAGACATTATGTTGAACTCAATGGTAATGGCATGTATTTTTAGAAACTCAGCATCTAAACATTTGTTTTTCAAATATTCGTGTAGAGTTCTGTTTTATTTCATTTCTTTTCTTTCTTTCTTCCCAGGAAGAAATTCAAATCTGGAAACAGAGGAAGAAATTAATATATGATAAATTACATTCCAATTCCTTACCTGCTAATATCTGCAGAATTGTTGTCAGCTCTCAAGTGATGTTCAACATTGTTAGAACCAGTTATTACAAACTCAGAGGGCTGTCCAAATGGAATTGAAACCTACAACAATGATAATGAACATAAAATTTGTATGAGAAAGAATAATCAGTGCAAGAAGTATAGTGTTTGTATCATTAGTCTCTTTTCATTTTTGAAATGAGAAGTTTTGTTTCTGGTTAAAAAAATAAAGGCTAAAAAAGAAACAAATTGGAAGAACATGGCCCCCAAAAATTTAAGACAAAAGAGATTAATGTACACCATTGCGTACTTTCAGTTAGGAGAATATACTATGGTTTAGATACTTGGTTTGATCTTCTTCTAAGATAACAAAAAAGTTGCAAGCTGTCAACTTTCTATAAGGAAAGGGAAAGAGAGAGAGACAAACAGAGACCCTCCTGACTAACATTGTGCTTGATCATGTTTACTAAAAGTATATTTTTAGATTATAGATGGTCTTCCAAGGTGTTGAGATACAAACAAAGTTGTCCTACATATTTTTTTTTTGAAACAAGGGTAACCACCCCGTCCCTAGGCTAGGCACCGGGAGACATCGAAGGAATAGAGACACAGAAGGTGTCTACAAATTAATATCAAAGGTGAGCCTTGAACCTGGGACCTTGAGGGGAGCACACCTTCAAAGTCCAAGCCTTCAACCATTGTGCCACCCCTTGGGAACACAACGTTGTCCTACATTGGTTAGATGAGGGGAAGATATGGGTATATGACTGATGGCAACCATATTCATTGATTTGAGATCTTTTGGATGGAACAAAAAACAAAGCCATGATGGTGTATGCCCAAAGTGGACAATATCATACCAACGGAAAGATACAGAGAGTTGTCATCTCATCTTTCCATGTCCCTAGCTTAGCCATGTCGATAAAATGCCTTGGCATAAGATAAAGAAGTTCAGAGCCTAAGATGAAATTTTGAAGTAGTTCTATCAGGCTGGCGGTGTACTTTCAGGAGAAGAGGAGTTAGTCGGGTATAATAATCGTGGCGAAAATCCAGTCTATCAGACTAGCAATGTACTATGAGAAGAAGAGTTGGTATGAATGCCATCTAGACGGATTGACTATTCGAGGGGAGGCTCGATCTTTGTTCGAGGGGAGGATTTAATCTTATGTGTTGAATGCAGAAGACTACAATGGAACTTTTAAAGTTGTCACACATTGGTTAGATGAGGGGAAGATCATGGGTAAATAAGTGATCATAACCATCTCCATTGGTATGAAGCCTTTTGGGTGAAACAAAAAATAAAGTTATAAGCGTGTATGCTCAAAGTGGACAACATCATACCAACGTTAACATATGCAAGGGGTTGTCATCCTTATCACAAGGGCATCAAGGCAATTGTATTTGAAAGTGCAACTCCCAATTTCAACACATGCTTTTGCGCACCTCGACTATTGTCATGGGACATACCGCTATAACATTTTGATGTCAATGAAACTAGTAGTAAATTAATTCCTAGGTAAGTGACCACCATGAATTGAACTCATCAACTCTTAGTTTCCTAAGGCTCTATTGACCATTAGGCCACTACATCATAGTTTAAAAAATTAAGATTTTATGTACAGAAAATGTTGTTTTCTCACCAAAAAAGAATTCAATATCCATTAAGCCAAAATAGATGCATTCCCCTCCTTAATGGAAAGAGAGAGAGATATTGGAAAGGTTTGACCACTTTCAAATTTTTGATATGGAAGCCACCCTTTAGATTAGACCAAAAAAAAACACAAGACCTCCATCTCATTTGAGATATTGGAATGCATCTTCAAAGGAGAAATGTAAAATAGTAGATAAGCCAGAAACAAATTATTAAATTACAGATTAGCAAGCTTGCAAGAGGTTCTTTGAGTGATATTTTCTCAAAAAGAGGAATACCTTGGGTGACAATTGAGAGGTATACAAGATAGAAGTGGCAATGATTGCAATTTTTTAACAATAAATTAAACTTGATGAATTAAAGAATGAAGGGCATACAAAAAAAAAGCTCACAAGAAAACAGTCACATAAGAAAACGAAAACACACCCAAAGAATATTTACAATAGAGCTTAAAAAAGAGACCAAAAGAGAAATATAGAACCTATTAAGACCCAAACATCACCCAAGAAACTCTTCCTCCACTGATAAATAAAAAAATGGAAGCCTTGTATAAAAGATTGGAGAGTTCTTGAAACCTTCCTATTTCAATACTATCAAGAACAGTCCCTATCAATGTTCCTACCAAACAATAGTGGGTAGATATCCTTACTAAATTGTTACCAAGACCAAGACCAAACCCTAAACCCTCTCGATAGATTAGATCGGATATGTTATTTGATTAATATTTTATAGTTTGAAATCAGTGATTATTCGAGCTAGCTTGCAGGCACCTCAACTATTGTCACGGGGCATACTGCCAGACCCTACAATATTTGGATGTCAAAGAAACCATAAAAAATGAATTTCTAAGTAGGTGGCCATCACAGTTTCCAAGGTCCTCATATATAGTTTAAGGTAGAACATCTTTATGGTTGTTCTTCATATTCTTAAATTCTGGTATTGATTAATAAAAATACAAAATCAAACAGAGACAAGAATACAAAATCAAACTAGTAGCATTAAGGAAATTATCTCAAAGCTGGAAAAAATCTGCTGAGGAAAATCCCCAGACGACAAGAATGGCCAAAAGCATATAATCTTTTTCTTTGGAACAGAACCAATAAGAAGCTAGGGGAAAGTATTCAATTAAAGCCTCTTGTTGACTATCAATTATTGGAAAATTCCAAAGTAGTTACTAGGCAGGGTGCGCTCTAGCCTGATCCTTACGATGTTCTTGATTCTTGTTTGGGAATCTATATCTTTTGATGTTTCTTTTATTTTTCAAAAATTAAAAATAATATAAAATCTTACTGTGATCCATTGGGCACGCCGCAGGGCTGTTCTTGTTTCTTGTTTGGGAATGATGTTTCTTCATTTTTTTATAATAAAAAATAACAAACTAAAATAGTATCTTACTGTAATCTATAAGACACATTTATCATTGGCATGGATCCAGAACTACATCATCGGAAATGCTTTAGACAATTTAAAATAGCTTAGCTTTTTTATGGTCTATACAAAATGAAGAGGAAACTAAGAAGATCATACAATTGTATTTGGAGAGAACTTTTCACTGATGACATCACCACTAGGCCCACTACGTTTTATACTGTATCCTTCCCTTTTGACGGATAGTGTAGCCGGTTCCCATATATCAAGAAATCCAGTCTGTCATGGAGAAAACATTAGAAAAAAAACAATTAAGGCGGCTAGGAGTCTATTACTAATTTGGTGCCAACTGCCAACTGTATGAGCGTGCAAGCAGGCATATTTCTACAAACACAAATTAGACATTTAACTAGTGTAAATAAAATCATGTCCTCTAGATTTTGATTATTTAAGGCATACCAGCATGGATACTTTGAATGAAGCATGACCACTATAAAGAGTCTTCTCTATGTGGTTCTGCATTTCGGAATCTGCTGAGACAAAAGGAACTGTAAGCTATCTTGCAACAATTGGTGCCTAGAACTAGTGCTATTACGAGAATTATAAGAGGCTCTAAAAAATCTTTATTTTCACCAAAAATATGGAAAAAATTAATGATTGCTAAAAAAAATATTTATGAACTTATTAGATTTTATCACAATTAATGAAATGTTCTCTTTCTATATATACAAACACAGGAGGACCAAAAGCTTAAACTAATGGGTTGAGGCAAATTTAATTATAACAACCAACATACTTACCGCAAACAATCTTTCGGTGGTCATTGGCAAAAACTCTTACATGTTCCCCCTGCAATGGCAAATAATGCATGTAATTAAAACAATGGCAGTAGAATTGTAGGCGGAATCCAACTCATGGCTCCCAGACCATGTAGATACCTCTAATCGACTTGTGCTATGCAAATGAAATACAATTTAATTCCATTCAAGCTGAACTTAAAGAGCACGTTTACCGATGATAAAATTTTATTGCATAAGATTAATAGTAATTTGTGCTATGCAATTTGTGTTATTAAATCAACCAAAAGACCCCCTCCCTCGTTCTCTAGACGTAAGAAAATCAAGGTTCCTTCATACATATAGAATGAACTCAAGAACAAAGACAAGAGTGGTATAGGGATGTGAGTGTTTTTTAAAGATAAAGGCCTACGGAATAATTTTTTAAAAAATGTTTAATAATTGAAGCCAGAGAGCTAAGCTTATACAATAGGGAACCTCTCCAACCCTCTAGAGATCTATTATTTCCCTCAACCCAAAGCCCTCACAAGATAGCATACATTCTGCCTTGCCACAAAAACTTCTCAAATAGCACACTCTTTAGCACAAAAAGTTCCCTTTCTCAACGACAGGATCCCAAAATGAAAGAGAGCGCAGTAAGGAATCAACTTCACAACCAACGCAAGCGTCACACCACTTCAACCTCTACTCATCTTAATTAAAACCCAACAACTAAAACTTACCTTTATTTATCTTCAAACCCAGAAACAACCTCAAAGAAACTAAAAAAGTCCAGGGTCTAGATATTGTTTGCATGTTGATTGGAAAAGGTATTTTGGTATTTAGTAAACAGTAGATAGAAATTAATTGGTGTATCATATACTTTTCAACAGAGCCAAAACAACACCTAACAAGATAAATAAGGGCTTCAACAAAACAATAAGACCAAGAGAATAATTACAAACTTTTTTTTTTTTTTGTTGAAACAAGGATAACCACGCCCGTCCCTAGGCCAGGCATCGGAAGACATCGAAAGAATGGAAACACGAGAGGTGTCTACAATGTCACATGTGAATCTCGAACCTGAGACCTTGAGGGGAGCACACCTTGAAAGCCCAAGTCTTCGACCACTGCGCCACACCTTGGGGACAATTACAAACGTATTTCATATCTAATGGCCAAAGAAAAGCATTAAACTTGGGAAGGGCTCACACATCTCCCCAAAATCTCAATACCCCTTTAAAAATTCTCTCATTCCTCTAGCCAAATACTCCATTAAACTTGGTGAGTCAATTAAATTATTAGTTTTATTTTATTTTTTTAATGAAAGGTGAATCAAAGACTTAAAATTTCACTAAATTATTCTTATTCTGAATACGATACAGCACCTTGCGCCTTCTGTTATCCAAAGGTTGGACTTCAATAGCTAGACAGGTGTCAACATCATCAGCAGTGACAAGATAGTTTGGTTGCTTCGCTCCTATTATAATTTTAAACAACATAAGGTAAGGAAGTTAGAAACAAAATGTAGCACACACAAAAAAATTGATACCTTCGATGTAATTTACAGATCCATCTTCCAAATGCCGCACCCACTGTAATTTGAAAACAAGGTACATTAGTTACAAAATGTTAGTTGAGTAGCTCAGCAGTAATTCATGAAGTTTGCAGCCCCTCCTCAATTGAAAAGTAAAAGAAGCATATTGAAAAATGTCATGGGTTAAAAAACAGGGTTGAACTGTTCTTGCCTTTGGGCTAGAACTTATTTGATCAGTTGTACTTCAATTTGCGTTTTTGTATTTCTTAAGTAAGAAACTAAAGTTTCATGGAGAAAGAAAATGATAGAGTACAAGAGCATCCAAAAGACCAACCCCATAAAAGGAAACAAGCTAAGGAAAGGGGATCCAATAACTACAAGAAGCCTTTGTCATCGACGCAAAGAGAGAAAGTTGAAACATAGAACCCACGCAGCTTATATATAAAGGGCCTTTTGTAGCTCCAATTTGACAGAATGATAGACAAACTAGCAATGGAAGACATTCAAACAAGGTATGTTGAGTTCATGAAGATGGACCTCAAAATTACAGCTAGTTGTTCCATTAACTGAGTATCCACATGCTTGAAGCTCTTGTCCTGGAAAAGCTTCACCAGATATTTGAAGCGCCTCAATAGCAGGTAATGGATCATCATCTGAAGCCAAAAGTGAACCCCATTAAATATGATGAGCTATTCCTGATATGCTATCTAAAAAGACAGGAAGAAAAATATTTGCCTTCAGAAAATGAAGGTGAAGGTTCCTCAAGGACTGGAGGCAGAAATGGAGAATGAGAGGAGCTTGGTTCATCAAGAGTGGCAGGAGGAGATTGCCCAGAACTCCAGTTGGTGATAGTTTCTCTCTCTGTTTGGTGTACCGCATCCTGGTCATCAATCTCACTATGGCTTACTGGCTCACGAAATGTCACTTGTTTGTTTGTTCCTTCACTGTAACATGAACCAAGTAGTTTGTCATAAGTTTTGAAGAAACAGTGCGAAGAGCATCACTAGAAACATAAACAATGAAAAGCTACATTTGTTTTTAAACAAGAAACAAATTTTCATTAAATCAATGAAAAGGAATACAAGATTGAAAGTTGCAAACTCCTAAGGTAGCAAAAGAAGAAAAGATAAAGTTGAAGAGCCCAGGAACAGAGAAAAACATGAAATATAAAAACTTACAAGAAACGAGACAAGAACAATGGTTGGTAAATACAAACAAAAACAAGGCCTTCATAAAAAAATAAAAAAAAATAAAAAAAATAAAAAACTTAATAAAACTAAAAACTGATTCAAAAGAAGACGACAACTAGTAGGGAAGTTTCATCCTCATGAGGAAAGCCAGAAAATCGAGAGTTGAACATCAAATCTGCAATAAGAATGTTTTAGGCAACTTTTGAAAGATATAACCACATCTAACTGCCTGAAGGACTAAAACTGTAAAGCAATAAACCAAAAACTTCAGTACCAGGAGCAAACAAGAACAAGAGCCTCTGAACCCATAAGAACTAATGGCACAGAGCAACTCCAGGGAAGCAAACAATTTAGATTTGAGAAAAACTTCTAATGGCTTGCAGGCCCTTGAGCTAAGAATGAAATACTTCGACTCCAAGATAAAAAAAACAAAATGACAAGCTTCACCAAGATCAAAAACAGAACAGCAAGGTTGCATAGTTTATCAAGAGTGCCACTTGTATCAAACGATTCAATGAAAAGCCATGTTATTAATAGCAGCAAGTGTACAACAACATTCATCAACTCATTACTAGTTGTTGCAGAACTGCAAGTAGTCATGTAGAATCTGGACAATACTACTAACACATTTGGCATGCAACATAAATATACAATGAAAACAGAACGCACCAACAATCGAGAAGGTTGTTATTGTATTCAGTTCAGTAGCAGTCTTCATGTAACCAGGCTCACCTGCTTGCATGATGTGTATACCTCCCAAAATCATCTGGTTCCAACTTTTTTGTGACACCAACACCTAAACCATTCTGATGATGACTTGCTAGATCCCACTCCGCTGTGGTCTGAACTTCAGAAGAAGAAACTGGGATCTTACCGTTCCAGTATGAAGATTGAGGAACCAATTCAAGCCCACTTTTAGTCTATAAAATTTAGAAAAATTAGAAAAAGGGATTAATTTTTTTATTTTAAAAAAAATGTATCACAGAAAGATGCGAGCATACTGAAGTGGTTAAGGTTGCATCAATAGAATGGAAAGGTGACTGTGGTGCAAAGCTTGAGTGGCTTGCATCAGACCGCCAAGGTGTTAATTGATATTGTGACTCCTTCAATTTTGTCTATCAATGCAGAGTTGCCAGAGTAATATACCAGAACGATAAATAGAAGTAAACAAAATACATAAACAAACTGCAGTTTCCTTTGCTATCATTGATTTATGAAATTCTCAGTACCTCAGTGATAAGGAGCTTCTCCTGCAAGTGCTTGAATAAAATCTGCAAGTAAAATAAGAAGTTATCATATTGATTTATTTAAAAATTAAAAATAAATAACAAAAATATATTCAATTTATAAAAAAATAATAATAAACAAATATATATTTTATAAAAAAAAAACGATGACCTAACCCAACCCAACTCAACCCAAAAATATATGGGTTGGGTTGCTCTAACACTAACACATAGGGTTGGTGGATTCACCAACTCGAAAATTTGAGTTGGTCCAAAAAATCCCCTCAACCCAACCCATGTACACTCTCAATGTTAAATCACCCATCCCCTCAACCCAAAAGCTTGAGCAGATGGGTTGAGGTAAATTTAAATATATCAACAATTATATTGTAACTTTTTTCACATATCAATAAAAATAAAAATAAAAATTGTTTCCAATATTTTTTTTTATCAAAAAACCATATATTTAAAGCATCACCTTAACATTGCTAATGATGGATTGAGCATCAGGAACAGGAGGCTGCAGTGAATAATCCGCAAGAAGAGGCAGCAAAGATGATACAAAGGTGGTTCTCTCTTGTTGTGCTTCCTGATACAACCAGATTAGAACCATGGAGATCATTAGAGTTCATATTAGGAAAAAACAATATAAAATTGGTATCATTTTTTTTATAATAATAAAACTGGTATCTAAATGGTTATTAAGATATTGATCAAACTAGTTAATGGCAACAAAGTTGAGCATTCTGAAAGACAAGAAGCCACGTCAGATATAGCACAGCAAGGAAGGAACCTGCAATGCATATGTAAGACGGATATTTTCCTCAATTATGTCCTGTCTATATGAGAGGCCTTTAGAAGCAGCATCAACTAGCTCTTGTTGTTGTTGATCAAAGGCCTAATTGAAGAACATCAAAGAGGAAAAAATGTCCAACGACCAAGCACCAATGAGAATGGAAACGATGGAAATGATAAAAGTAGAAAGTTCAGGAAAAGTAATAGACAATGAATACAAAATAAAACCCGGCTTACCAAACGCATATAGGCTATACGTTTTTCCAGAACATATTTTTCATTTCGTATTTGTGCTTCCTATGACAAGAAGAATCATCAGTGTTTCCAAGTAGAAGAAATTCTAACAAAAATTCATATAAGAATAGAATCAAGCTCATCTAAGCAATGGGCTAAGATAGTACATACAATTCATTTTACCTTGATAGAATAATCAGCAAGATGCTTGCGTAACTGCATAATTTCATCTTCATGTTCCTGAACTTTAACAACAAGATCCTAAATATGAAACATAGGTCAGAGCGTTTCCTGGTAAATATATGAAAAAAAGGGTTAGAACCAAGATGGTACCTGCTTCCAGAGACTGTTGGGAATATTTACTTCATCCTTCGGCATTATGCCCTGCCCACACAACTTAACTCGTGGATCATATTCTCCATCCACTGTAAACCTGAAAAGTAAGAAAATACTTTTCATATGCTATTTTATTTAAACTAATAACATAATTCACCGGAAAGGGTGAATTACATCCTTTACTTGCCTGCTGGCAAAGAAAGATGTTGTAGATGGTGAAGAGAACTGTGAGCAACCAGCATTATCAACTGGTGGCTGTACACTAGGAAGAGCATTCACCATCCTGTCTGACTTGCTGTCCTCAAAGCGAGATTTTGTGTCAACCCGCATGGAAACTTCATCTTTTTGTGCAACATCTCGATGGACAACTAGCATTCCGTGCGAATCAACAGTAGAAATGTTATTCTTCAACCTATACCCTTCATTATCAATGGAATTATCTGATTGATGACCCTCATTAGAACCGTGATGGTCATTCTCATTCCATTGGTTTGTGGAACGAAACCTTTGAGCCAAAGGTACATCAACCTTCTGCCACATTTTGATGAAAAATTGATAACATGTCAAAAGAAAATATTTTTAATAAGAAATAGTATTACTTGAAGTAATGAAAAGAGACAATCACTCCAAAATACAAACTCCACAATGGAGAAAATGAAGATATAACAACTACGAAAAACAGATTAAAAACGACAAATAAATATATCAATTCAATTTAATATCATAAAATGAAAATCCTCGACTTGGAAATAGCGTGCCAAGAAGAGGCTTTGGTTTCGTAGAATTATTTATACCTTTTGTATTCTTTTTCTTATGTAGATCATATTTTATTTTTATCCACGTTTATAATTTCCCTTTCATGTATTTTTATTGATATCAAATACTCATGTATTCTTGACTAAATATAGAGAAAAAAAAATCTCACAACATGGTATCAGAGCAAACCTAAAAATAAAACCCTAGCTGTCAGAACCCTAAATCTCATCAACAGTTCCCTCCTCTGATGGCGATGAGCACCTCTTACACTAGAATTCTGATAATAAATGGAAATACTCTGCACCAAAGATGGAAGGCTTGAAATTCCGATCATAGAAAATTGATGTCTAGGATAGAATAACCATCAAAGGACACCAAATTATTCATCCGTTCGAATATTTGATGAATCTCTCTCTGGAGTTACAAAAATAGGGCCAATTTACTGACAAAGGATCTCATTTTCTCTAATGTATTTTATCTAAGTTGAACTTCAATTAGATTGGGTCACTCAAATTGCAACTCTGATTTTTACTTAAATTTGTGTGAGTTCAAAAGGTCGATTTGGGGAAGGTGATTGACAATGCTAGGCCACATGGTGGCCTCTATCTTTTTCAAGAATAGAGGCATTCGAGTTTGGTCTTCAGCCCTAGTCCTAAGTTTGGTGACAAATCTGTCAATTTTTTTCCAAGTTATAGTCTTTGTCAATTGAAAGTTAAGTATATTATGGCATTTTCACCTTGATCATCCAAATTTCATGTACCTCAAAAGGTTGTTTCCGAATTTATTTGTCAATAAAAGAACAAGCTTTTTCAGTGCAAGACTTGTCAACTCTTTAAATACACAAGAAACATTTATCCTACCACACCTTTATTTTTAGATAGAGTTTATCCTAGCATACCTTATAAATCTTTCGCCCTGTTTTCTCTCATCCACATTGATATTTGAGGGCTTTCTAGAGTGAAAATACATCAAGAGCACGATGGTCCCACACCTATATGGATGACCAGATTGACTTGAACCTTCCTAATGGCATCCAACCTTTTTCTGTTTGTTTCATGCTATGATTCTACTTTGGAAGCAAATTCAAGTTCTCAAACGTACAATGTTCAAGACTATTTCAATTCAAATCTTGGTCCATATCTCTCATGGTATTGTACACACTAGTTCAAGTCATGTGTGGACACTCCTCGACAAAATGGTACTCTTGAACGGAAAAATAGACATGTGTTTAATATATATATATATATAAAAAAAAAACATATTTAAATCATAAAATATAAAATATTTTGTATTTATAATTAGATAATACTTCTTAAAACTACACAAAAAACTCAATATAAGTCACTTATAAAAAAAATCTAAGTAATCGTTCAATATTGTGTTCATGGTTTTTTCTAAAGATCATCAAGAAAATCATTGTCATGATCACTATCACTAATGGGATCATCCATAGAGTCGTCATCATATCGAATATTTTCGCCTTTTGTCTGCCATAAATCTTCTTGGAGTTGGTTTTTTACTTTTAGGTGAGGTCAACCAATAGATCATTTTAAAATGCAATTTGAGCCTTTTTTAATGGCCCATAAGATTATTTATAAAATATTTATGCTTAATTTAAATTTCCTGCCCCAACAATCAAAACAAAAGGCATTTACGGAGAGACGTACGCCTTTTGCCTTTGAGGCGTTTGCCTCAAGGCGTACGCCTTTCTCTTAAGAGGCGGTCGCCTCAATTTTTCTATGTGAGGCTTAAGCCTTGAGGCGTTTTCTCTCCGCCTCGCCTCAAGGCGTACGCCTCAAACGATTTTTGAAACACTGGCCAACACTATGACACAACAAAGTTCGTGTAACTGCTTTGGAGCTTTATTTCATGTCGTTGTCAAGCGAGGCTATCTTTGTGTAAGTGTTTTAAGACGACCACTCCTCTTCATCGATGTTGACCAACAAGAGATCCGTGTTGCTGTTAAAAAGAAAACAACACTGATTCCTAGTGAGTTTCTTCTTCTACATCTTCTTTCAAGTTTCGGCTTAAGAATCGAGCAAGGTAAAACTCCTTCCAAAGCTTGGATGACCCGCCTTACTCTATCACTGATCTTATTGGTGATGGATCACGGGGCATCTCCACACATTTCACCACATGACGTTGAAGTGGGGTGACACATGGCCCCCCTCTCTCTGACCAGATTCGATGGAGATTCCCTACACACCAATTCATGCGATAATCTCTTGGATGCACAAGTCTTACCCTCTTAGGATCATAAGTTAGGCATTCAACTTAACGAGAGCTTCAATATTTATTTATTTTCCATATTATCTCATTACAAACAATGCTCAAAACCTGGCCCTTTCCTCCCTATGTAACAGTTTAAGATGTTTTTATTTTCTATATAAAATTAATTTTAAAAACCAATTGGCCGCATATGAGTATTACAAAAGACGAAGATGAAAATTGGGAGGCAACTATACTTTTAGGTTTATTTTCCCTTTTCCCTTGATATGTAGTAGGTAATTATAGCATTGATTATTTTGAAAGTGCCTTAACATTTGGGTTCAAATACCACTCCTAGTCCTATTATTTTAAAAATCGGCGTTCCTAATATGTGTGCGAGGCATGTCAGAGCCGTGTCCAATTATTAAAAAAAGACACTTCAAAATGGTGTGTTAGACTCGTCCAAAAAGTGTCAGAAAGAATCTGAGTATTTTGGAGTAACTATGCTTGGTAGTAATTAAATCATGTAATATATCTGGTTTACAAGAATATATATATATATATATATCGAAAAAGATCTGAGTCGATTAATAAACAAAAACATATTTAGGAAGCAATAATAAAACTCCATAACCGAGTTCAATTTTTTTGTAAATCGATACACATACGCATATATCATCTCAACTGAAGGCAAGATATGTAAATAATTAGAGAAGTGAGCAAAAGTCAACCAAAATCAATTACATCCAAGAAACTAAATGTTAGCAAAATAGCACAAAAACCACATTTCAGGACACTAAGGAAATGCTTAGATTTTGTATAAATTCAATTTCTAGCACTTACATATTTCTCAAGTTCTTGATTCTTTTTCTGAAGTTCAATCCTCAGTCGATTAACCTCCTCGACCTAAGAGTATTAAAATACACTCATGTCAGCATGGAACCTTAAATTATGAATTCTGATTTCGGATAAAAGAAGAAGAAACATTGAATCCTGCAGCAAGTATCTCAAAATTGGTACAACATTCTGAATGGAGGGAGTACCTGTTGCTTGATGGTGGCCTCCGCCGCTTCAACGGCTTTCAAGACCTGAAACAAGTTGCTGTCGTTGCGATTGTTGGACGAGTAAGATTGGTCTGCGGGTGCGGCGCTGACGGCCAGCTCCGAAAACTTCTCAGCCAATGATCTCCCGTTGAGACCATTTTCCATAGCTTCAGCCTTCAGCTCAAACTCAAAGCAGAAGAGACGAGAAGAAAAGAAAACCCTAACCCTAACCCAACCCAACCCTCTGTGTGGGTGATGGGGGGGGTTTTGATGAAAGAGAAAAAGGAGAAAGTGGAACTCCAAGACACAGTCAAATCAAATCCATGGTGAATTCGAATCGACAGAGCTTCAGTCCTGCCCGTTGTTTGTTGTCAATTTCAGGTCCCTTAACACCCAGTTTAATTCATAATTAAATCTCTCCCATTTTTAGCTTCTTTTTTTTTAATGAAATTAAATAGTTAAAAGAAGAAAAGGAATGAATAGAGCAAGTAAGACAAAGCATGAGGATGTTATCTGGCATAGACCAATCAGGTCAACCGTGATGAGTTGAGTCATGTCATACAATCGTTCTAGTTCGATCCATTCGGTCTGGACCAAACGTTGTCCAACCATTATGGTTCACCTCATCACAATCGCCATAACCACTACAATTTCCCTTGATGCGATCCAATAGTTAGTATGAAAAATTATTAATTTGAAATGAATAGCTATTCGAGTAATTAAAATTAAATTATTTTTATTTTGAATAATTAAAAATGAAGTTTTAATAACAAAATAAATGGAAGAAACAAACGCCCCATAAAAGTTCAAAATTAGGTTAAAGAGGAATTGGGGGTTGGAACCGAATTGAAGAAGATGATGATGGGGCTGACGGCAGAGGAATCCCGAACGCTGTACCATTTGGTAGCAGCCGGAGATCAGCGCTCGTTTCTGGACATCATCGCTGATTATGGCACCACCATCCCCCGCCCTCGCCAATTCATTGCCGCTTATTCCCTCGCCCTTCTCCTGCAGGTATGTCAACATCTCTACTCAGCGTTGCGTTTAGCAAACAACAACTACTGATGATTAACGGCGGGTGGGTCGTGATTGCAGCCAAAGAACTTGCTCCACGCCACTCAGCGATTACTCGGGTTTTCTATTATTCACCACACATATTCCTCCCACAAATCTTCTAATCCCTTTATATCTTTTCTTATACATGTAAGTATATTACGTCTATGCTCTCTACCTTATCAGTTTTTTTAGTATTTCTCAATTTTCTGCTTTGCATTCCGGGTCTCAGGCTGCTTCCGACGAAGTAGCTGAAAAGTATGAGAGGGCATTTATCCTCCAACTTTTAACAACTGACAGCTCCAGCGCCGGCAAAGAGGTTCAACTTCTACTTCATTACATTCATTTTAATTAACCCTTCTGCATATTCATATCTGTGCCTTTTAGTTTGGATGGGGTACTATTTGATTAAAATTGTAGATGGTTATTGGCAACATTCTTCTGTATGCATTTCAGTTTAGTTTATTATTGTGGGTTAGTTCCCCGTCCTTCTCACGAGTCACGTCTAATAAAAACTTAGTCCTCTTTCAGTTTGTTCTATCCCTAGATTTGGACTTTAGATTTGGCTTTACCATTGGAGTTCCATTACTCGTTATTCCTTTTCCTTCCCCTTTCTGACCCGAGCTAGTGCTTTTGAGCCGTTCTTTCTTGATTGATTGTAGTGAGGATTAGCTTGCTTCTTCTTCTCCCTATCTCTCCTGTAATCGATTTGAAATCTAAATTCAAGTCCGAACTCAAACGAAGACTTAAGTTGGATATTTAAAATCATTTTGAGGCTAAAAAAAATCATTTTGAAGCTACCTATGTGCACAACCCTTTTATGGCTAATAAAGTTTTAGTTCAAATGAAGGGTGGAAGGATTATTGGGGCATCATATCAAAAGTGAAATGGATGCACATTGTGATCTTCCATTTGAAATTTGAAGCTTGGGATAAAGATGAAAAATATAGCAAATTGAAATTTGGTGTAAATTATGGCAGAGGGGTTAGAATTTTGAACCTGTTGTTGCAAAAATGGATTTTGAGAAGCAATTGAAGCATATTTTGGAGGTTAGATTAGAGTTGGACATAGTTTTCTACGTTCACCTAGTTACACATAGTTTCTCTCAAGTATTTGATATGAGATTTCAAAAAAATAGTATTTGATATGCTTTTCTTCTTCATATAGGTTTCCCCTTATCCTCGTAGTTGAAGCATCAACCTTTATGGAATAAAATCTTACCTAAAGCTAAGACTTGATAGTGGTTAGCTTGTCATTTATGACTTGAAACTGTTCTGTCATTCCTCTTTTCACTTAAATCCCCTTTCTTCTAATGCAGCTAGTAAGTGGAGTTGCTGTGGGACTCGTGAATGAGCTTTCCTTGAAATGATGCTAACACATAGAAGCTTTAGGCCATCCTTTTCTTTCTTCTATCATTTTGTATTATAATGGGTAATGGATTTCAGGGAAACTACAGATTTTTACTAAAAAATATAGCCTCAGTTTCCTGCGTCTTGTGTTGTGCATCATCTATAGACTATGACTTTTTCAATGTGAACTTCCAACATAGTATGTTTTCTGTTATATTTTGTTGAGCTCACACCAAGTACTATTGTACTAATGTTATATTAGTATACATCTACATGCCTTCTAATTTTCTTGTATATAATTTATTTATCTAACTCATGATGGGGAAGTAATTATATATATATATATATATATAGATAGATATTTTTCATGATGGGGATGTTTGTCTTGCAGTTCCTGAAACAATCCGCCTCAGACTACATTGTACAATTCAATCCTTCATTGTTGGTAAGAAATGAAAACAAAGCATTAACATTATTCGACTTCTAACTTGTCTATTGGAGGACCCTCAAGAGCTCTGCCCACAAGTTCTGTTGTGGGGAGAATCGAATTTGTAATATATAAATATGCCAAAGGTTTGTTTCATACAGGCTTTCCCTAAGCGAGAGCAGTTGCAACAACAGTTTTGTGATGAAGTCCAATGCCAATCATTTGATTTCTTTTTGAAAGATGGTTTTGTGAGAAATGTGGTGCCAGATCCTGATGTCCCACGGGGATGTGAAGCAAATTCTGTGGAGTATGAGTTCTCGCATCAATGATTTATGTCTTGAACTTAACCTAGCCTCTATACTCTTTTTTTATTCATACAATATTGGACATTATAGGTTTGACCAGCAACCTGGAGTTGTACCTAAAGTGGGATCTGGAGAGAGAGATATGGTGGGGTTATTGTCGAATGTGTCGGTTCAAGGATTAAGTCCTGAGTGGATTAGGCCTCCTCCACCAAGGCTTCCGATACAAAATGGAGAGGTTAGACCCATTTTAACAGTCTCCTACTTAGTTAACGGTATGTGTTTAGAGCACATCTGATTTATACTTGGCAAAGCCCCTATACAGTTACTTTGGTTGAACGTTAACGATCATCATGAACTTTTATGGGACAATGGAATGTGTGTTGACACTAGTAGAGGTGCAGCTGTGAGGGACTTAATTGCAAAAGCTCTGAAGGGTCCTCTTGTACCTGCTCAACAAGAGGTTCAAGTACTTCTGCTATTACTTTGTTAACTATCACGTAGATTTTTTCCTTGCATACTGAATGTCAAAGGATGAAATGGCTCATTGTTGTTCTTTGGTGGACCAGGAAGTGGTCGTGGAGTTGACAAATGACCCAAAGCTGGTATATCATTGTGGATTGACACCCAGAAAGCTACCTGTATGTGTTTGGATTATCTTATTGTTGATTTCATTAGAAAATATGTTCTTTCTGCCTCATCTTTTTAAATCCTTTTCTTATCAATAGGAACTGGTGGAGAACAATCCTCTTATTGCAGTTGAAGTTCTAAAAAAATTGATTAATTCCTCTGAAATTGCCGAGTATGTATTTTATTATTCACGTGTTGATTTGTTTTTTGTTTTTTTTTGTTCATGTCTTGAGATATTGTCTTCCTTTTCTTCATTTCCACGTGTTTAACACACTTTTTATGGCAGGTACTTCCATGTGCTTGTTAACATGGACATGAGTTTACACTCTATGGAAGTTGTCAACAGGCTAACAACAGCTGTTGAACTTCCCTCTGAGTTCATACACATGTACATCAGTAATTGTATATCATCGTGTGAGGGCATTAAAGTATGTACCTTCACTAGAATTTTGAGTTTATAACTTTTTTTTCTTTATTTTATGAGGAAATAAAACCTTTTCATTGTAATATCAATATGAAATAGATACAAACACCTATCGAAACAGAAACAAAAGATTGCAATAAAAATGAAGGTTTAAGGGAAGCTCATCCATACTAACAAGGAGAGAAAAACCAACTAATTCAACCGGTATTGTGGCAATGGGAGGATATTGTTTTTTGGATTGGTTCTTCTACGGTAGATATTACCGTAGAGTGTAGAACACCCAATTTACTTCGAACTTATTTCGTAATTATCATTAATCAATGAAGTTACTGTTTCTCATCAAAAAAAAAAATCCCAGTGGGCCAAAATGCCCTAAGAGAACAGTTCTTTGGTTTTTTGTTCTCTACGTCTTTTGTAATTAGAAATACATTGAGGGAGGATGATTTTTTCTAGTTTGTTTTCTCGTGAAATTTAGTTTTAACATATTTAAGATATGGAACATTTTTATTTATTTATTTATTTTCAGGATAAGTACATGCAGAACAGATTAGTTCGACTTGTATGCGTTTTTCTACAGAGCTTAATACGAAATAATATTATCAATGGTAAGTTCCTCTCGTGATGCTTGAACTTAAGTGAGTATGTTTTCTTTGCTTATTAGATTGTAGTTCATTCTATTTTGTAGTAGTTGATTTGTGTTGGAGATACTCACCTTGTGGCAATTGTCCCACATTGGAAAGGTGAGGATTCTACAACTCTTTTATAAAGAATATGAAATACTTCCCTCATTACCAATTGGTTTTGAGGTGGAACTCCATATTCTCTAATATGGTATCAGAGCCCATAAAGCCCAAACGGGTATTCGGTCCAATGAAATTGAGATCCGATTCAAGATTGGTGAGCCCAAAAGAGGCACCATCTTGAGGGGGCATGTTAGGATCTCACAAATATCCCACATTGGAAAGCGGGAGAGTCCAACATCAATATAAAAGAGATATGGTTACTCCCCTCATTGCCAATTGGTTTTGAGGTGGAACCCCATATTCTCTCACATGGTATCAGAGCAGGAGGTCTTGAGTTCGAGTCACTGCCAAGTCGTTTCCTCCCCAATTAAAATTAAAGTCCACTTGTAGGGTATTTCTCAAAGTTCAAAGCCCACAAGTGAGGGGGAGTATTGGTTGATATAATTAAATTTACCACAATCCATCAGCTTAGGCTTTTGGATTGATTGGTGGTTTAACACAATTCAACATGGTATCAGAGCCCATAAAGCCCAAACGGGTATTCGGTCCAATGAAATTGAGATCCGATTCAAGATTGGTGAGCCCAAAAGAGGCACCATCTTGAGGGGGCATGTTAGGATCTCACAAATATCCCACATTGGAAAGCGGGAGAGTCCAACATCAATATAAAAGAGATATGGTTACTCCCCTCATAGCCAATTGGTTTTGAGGTGGAACCCCATATTCTCTCACAATTTGTGATTACTTCTGGGATCTATGTTTCCTTTAAAATCTTTGCATATATCTGTGTTATAATAAAATGGGGCATGTTTGGTTCAAGGATCTATGTTTGCATATATCTATTCTGTAGTAGTTGATTTGTGATTACTTCTAGGATCTATGTTCTGTTCCCAACATCTCATAATGGAGACGAGATATTGTAGAATTATATGATTTTTTTCCATTTGTAAATTTTCCTTTTGTTAGAATAGATTTCATTCTAGGTATATTTTTTCCTTTATTGATCTCATCTCTGGTAATATATATTATATATACACATATTTGTTGGGTTAAAGAAAATAAAAAGAATACATTTTCCCTCAAAATCTACATGGTATCAGAGCGCTGTAAACCCTAGAAGTCTCAACCTTTTTTTTCTCACCTCCAACCTCCGACGAGCACTTTTCTGACGAAACCTCCATTCTTCAACGAATGGCCAATCAGGTTTCGTTCGTCTCTTCGAGAAGGTTTCTCACTCACGATTGTCAGATCCACGCCTCTTATTTGCACAGATTTGTTCACGAAGGTCTCACCTCAAATCTCAAGGTTTTTTTTTCGTGCCTCGTCCTTTTCTTTTGTTCCTCTTCTTTTTTCAATTTGTTTCCCAGACAAATCAACACTACTCAACAAATCAAACATGTCCCAGATTCGACCGAGATGCAGATCTAACCCAAATCAATACTCTTCTTATTTCTCTGGTTTCGGAAATGTTGGACACTTTGATTTTTTTTTTTTCCAAACACATCAACATTACTCAAAAAATCAGATCCATATGTTTTGTGACCTAGATTGGCTCTTCACTAACTTGACGTTAAAATGCATTTTTTAATGGTGATCTTGAATAAGAAGTTTATATGAAAGTTCCTCCTGGAATGGAAGACGATTCCAACAGAAATTTGATGTGTTAGCTAAACAAAGCGTTGTATGGTTTGAAACAATCTCTTCGTGCATGGTTTGACAGATTCTTCAAAACGTTCATCAAATGTTGATAAATTGTGAGAAAGGTATAAAACCTTCTGATTTTCCATTAACTTTCCACACATATTTATAATACATCAAATATCAAATCTAAAAGATCTTCTAACAAATACTAAATAATATCTAATGAATATTCTATCAAATCATAGAGAATATATAATAATATTCAAATGTTAAACTTAACATATCCTAAGAATATCCTAATGATAATTATTCCTAACACTCCCCTCAAGTTGGTGCATGTAAATACACATGACCAACTTGGGAAAACAAAGTCTTGAATGCATGTCCCACAAATGTTGCATATGCTATCGATCTCATTGTCGAACTAAATATACCGCAAAGCAGATGCTGGATTTATTGCACCTCACGAATCGCGCGAATTTCGCGAATCGTCAAACTGTCGCCGATCACGCCGTCGAACATAATATACCGCTACTAGAATGCATCATTGCACCTCACGAATCGCACGGATTTCACAATTCGTCAAACTGTCGTTGATCACGTCGCCGAACAGAATATACCGCTAATAGCGATGTCTGGGGACCCTATAAGGTAGAAACCCAGAATGGTAAAAGATGGTTTGTCACCTTTATCGATGATCACGCTCGTGTCACTTGGGTCTAACCCACAAATTTGATGTGAAAGATGTTTTTATTCGCTTCTACACCATGATTGAAACCCAATTTAAAACCAAAATTAGCATCTTACATTCTGACAATGTCACTGAATACTTCAATTCCTATCTCACTGAGTTTTTACATACCAAAGGAGTACATCACCAATCAACCTGTCGAAATATCCCTCAACAGAATGGCATTGCGGAACGGAAAAATAGACACTTACTAGAGGTTTCTAGGGCCATTATGTTCTCTATGAATGTCCCTAAGTATTTATGGGGTGATGC
>JBBMEF010000003.1:62318-114029 GCA_037832685.1 Sicyos baderoa | reverse complement strand
ATTTATTTGACTCATAGTAACCTATACCTATATTTTGTAATTTCATAATCAATGAAATTGTTTCTTATCCAAAAAAGTAAAAGATATTATTCTGCAGGATGGACTATCATAGAGATTTTGCTCGTATCCTTGCTTTTCTGAATAAGGTTAATTTTAGTGACAGTTTTTCTGCTTTTCATTTTGGTTGTCAGGCTGCTTCTGATGAGGAAGCTGAAAAATTTGAGAGGACATTTGTTTTCCAGCTTTTAGCAACTGACAGCTCCAGTGGTGGCAAAGAGGTTAACTTTTAATTGACTACATTGACTTCAAGTCACCATTTTTTACATTCTTATTTGTTTGTAAGGATTTATTATGCCTTTTGGTATGGTCCATGGAAGATGATCTGCTAAATAAATAATAGTTACTGTGTGCATTAGAATTTTGTTTATTATTGTGCGTTAATTTCCCAACCTTTTCTCATAAAGAATCATAACTCCCTTTTCAGTTTATTTTATCCCTAGGTTTGGGGTTGAGATTTGGCTTTACTATTGGAGTTCTCATTGTCCATTAGTTTTTTTTCCTTCCTGTGCTATTTTTTTTCCCTCTAAGGATAGACGATAAGAGTCCTTTTTGTTTTAAATAAAAGTTAGCATAGATTTTGATGTTTTTTTATCAAGAAACATCACCTTTCATTGATATATGGTGTGCTCCCCTCAAGGTCTCAAGTTCGAGACTCACCTATGATATTAATTTGTTTTTTTTTTTTTTTTGTGAGAAACCGATATTGTGACATTAATTTGTAGACACCTTCTGTGTCTCCATTCTTTCGATGTTTCCCTTTCTTAGTGTCTGGCCTAGAGACGGGCGTGGTTACCCTTGTTTCAAAAAAAAAAACAAAAAACATTGATATATGAAAATAAGCTTTTGCTTGAGGATACAAGCTCTACAGAGGAGCGAAGAAAAGAAAAAATGAAAAGAAAATAACAAAACGGCCAAAAGATAAAATTCAGAACAGAAGACATAAAATGAGTAACAATGAACAATGAACAAACTAGCTAAGTGACTGTCCAGCAGCATCAGATCGCTTCATTCAAATTTATGGAGGCTTTGGTTTGAAAGGAACCAAAGAGTTTTCACTAAGACACATATACATTCTGGTCAAACCAAAATCCTTAGTTTGTTTTTTGTTTAAAAAAATATACATACATTTTTGGTCAAATGTGTTCAAGTAGTTTAACATAGTTTCTCTGAAGTGTTTGATAGGCATTTCTTCTTCATGTAGGTGCTATCCTCGTAGTTGAAGCATAGCAACAACGTTTATGTCAAAAACTTAACGAAAACTAAGGCTAGAACTTTACGAGAACTGTTCTGTCATTCCTCTTCTCACCCAGTGTTTTAAAAAGCGCAAGGCGCACAAATGCGCAATGACTCCTCTGGAGCCTGAGGCGCAAGACGCAAAAAAAGCGCGGGCTTTATTGTCCAAGGCGCACCATATATAAAAAAGTATAAAAAATATATATATTTACCACCAATCATTTATATTAATCTCTTTTTATATATCTTTACATAAAATAATATTTTATAAATCTATATAATGTTTTCAAGAGAACAATTTAGATAATCTAATTTTTAATAGATAAATAAAGAATCAAATAATAAATAAATATAAGCATATTATCTAGTTTCAAAGATAGTATGATAAATTAAAAATATATATAATATTTAATAATAAAAACTTGATCAATAGAAATCAAAATTAAGAATTAAATAAAGTGTACTATTTTGAGATATTTCAAAAGCATCTTGAACTATGTGATAGACATAAATGCAAAATTAAAACTCAACAAATAAAAATAATAAGGATTATGTAAAAGCAATAAATTTGTATTATTTTGAAGAATCTCAAAAGTCACCTTGAGTCACGTGATGAACAACTAAAAAGTAAAATTACAATCACCTTAATTGTTTTTACCTGTTTTTTTCAATTTTAAATGTACTTACCTTTCATTTTCTTCTTTATTTTTTTCCTTTTAACTATAGTGTCTTTTCATTTCCAACAAATCTTCTTTCTTCTTCCTTTCACTAATACAAAGTTTTCTTATGTTTTTTTGTGTACTTTCTTCTTCTCTTGGACTTCTTCTTCTCCAAACACATAACAGGTTAGTCATTTTCTTCTATGGGCATTTGTATGTTCTTTTTTTTTTTTTTTTCAATATCAAGTTGGTAGAACAAAAAAATAAAAGAAAAAAATAAAGCCCTCAAGGCGCGCGCCTGGCACGCCCGAGGGCCTCATACAAAAGGTGCATAAAGCGCGCGCTTTATTACACGCGCCTTGCCTATGACAGACGAGGCGCTAAATGTGCGACTTGAGCCCAGGCGCGCCTTTTAAAACACTCACATAAATGCTCTTTCTTTTAATACACTCAATAAGTGCCTATCCAAAAAAAAAAAGAAAAAGTCTTGTGCTGTGCATCTAATTCTAGACTATGACTCTTTCTATATGAAACTCTAGCGTAGTATGTTTTCTGTTAGATTATGTTGAGTTTATACCTAGTACTTTTGTACTAATGTCTAATCTAATTTTAGTATTTAGCTACATGCCTACGGTAATTTTCATTTATATAATTCTCCTTATATAACTCATATGATAGGGATGTGGATGTCTGTTTTGCAGTTCCTGAAACAGTCTGCCTCAGATTACATTGTACATTTCGATTCTTCATTGCATGTAAGACATGGAAACCAACATGAACATAATCCGACTTTTAATTTGTTTGTAGAAAGACCCTCAAAAGCTCTTCCCCCAAGTTCTATTGTGGCGGAGAATCGATTTTGTAATATATATATTTGATGTCAAAGGTTTGTTTCATTCAGGCTTTCCCTAAGCGAGAGCAGTTGCAGCAACAGTTTTGTGATAAAGTCCAAGCTCAATTGTTTGATTGCTTTTCAAAAGATAGTTCCGTGAGAAATGTGGTGCCAGACCCTGATATCCCTCAGGGTTGTGATGCAAATTCCGTGGAGTATGAGTTCTCCCTTCCCCTATTTTTTAGTTTTTGCATCAATGATATGTGTTGAACTTAACTTGGCATCCGTACTTTTTTGTTATATCTTTGATATTGACATCTTAGATTTGACCTGCAACCTGGAGTTGCACCTAAAGTTGGATCTGGAGAGATCGATGTTGTGGGGTTATTGTCTAATTTATCACTTCAAGGATCAAGTCCTGAGTGGATTAGGCCTCCTCCACCAAGGCTTCCGATACAGAGTGCAGAGGTGAGATACATTCAATCTGTCTCCTTTTTAGTTGACATATGTAGTTTAGGGCACACCTGATTTATACGTGGCAAAGTGTATACAGTTAGTGTGGTTGAACATTGACGATCATCATGAACTTTTATGGGACCATGGAATGTGTGTTGACACTAGTAGAGGTGCAGCTGTGAGGGACTTAATTGCAAAAGCTCTGAAGGGGCCTCTTATACCTGCTCAACAAGAGGTTCAAGTACTTTTGCAGTTGCTTTTTAAACCATCACATGATTTTTCCCTTGCATAGTTAATGTCAAAGGATGAGGACTCATTGTTCTTTGGTTGACCAGCAAGTGGTGGTGGAGTTGGAAAATGACCCAAAGCTTGTATATCATTGCGGGCTGACACCCAGAAAGCTACCTGTATGTGTTTTGATTATTTCGTAGTTGATTTCATTTGAAAAGATGTTCTGTCTCATCTTCTTAACATCTGTTTTTTATCATTAGGAACTGGTGGAAAACAATTCTCCTATTGCGGTTGAAGTTCTAAAGAAATTGATTAATTCCCCTGAAATTGCAGAGTAAGGACTTAATCCATGTGTTGGTGTATTTTTTTTTTTGTCTGTCCTGAGATCCTGTCTTCGTTTCTTTTTCTTCCCTGTGTTTATCACACCTTTTTATGGCAGGTACTTTACTGTGCTTGTTAACATGGACATGAGTTTACATTCCATGGAAGTTGTCAGCAGGCTAACGACAGCTGTTGAACTTCCCTCTGAATTCATACACATGTACATCACTAATTGTATATCATCGTGCGAGGCCATTAAAGTATGCACCTTTACTTTACCTTTGAGTTTACAATATTTTGTAGTTGAGGATTCCTTTGAGGGTTTGTTTTTTTTGGATGCCTATGTATTTTTTTTTATTTTTCTTTACGAGGGCTTGGTTTCTAATCCAAAGAAAGAAAAAGGTTTACAATATTTGAGGCTTTAAGGTCTTATTGTCTTGTAAGTGTTGGTCGTTGAAAACAACCTTTGCTTGGTTTGTTGCCCCTTGGGAAGGATTGTATTTGCAGATAGCCTATAGAGTGTCTTAGGGTCGAATTGATGTGTTTTTTTTTGTGTGAGCAAAGTTGATGACATAAATCGTTTATTTTTTATTTCTTCCCAGGATAAGTACTTGCAGAACAGATTAGTTCGACTAGTATGCGTTTTTCTACAGAGTTTAATTCGAAATAACATCATCAATGGTAAGTTCCTCCCATGCTGCGTGAACTAAATTAAGGTTTTCTTGGCTTGTAAGAATGTAGTTCATTCTATTATCTATATTGGTTGATTTTTTTTTATTACTTGTACAGTGTATGCTTTCTTTGACATCTATGCATATGTCTTGTGTTTCTTACTAGGGACACAAATAATGGACTGTGATTTGGACAATCTAAAGTATGAAATAAGTATCAATTTTTGTTTGATGTGAGAATCATAATGGATTTTGTACCATACTCTGAATCATGTAGAAAATTTGATAGTATGTTCTTGTTTGAAATTCAAATTGTCTAGTGTTTATTAAGAATATTAGTGTGTAGCTTTTGCGCACAAGGGATCGCCATGAAATCCAAAACCAAATTCGTTCAAGTGTTTGATAAGCATAATAGCATGTGTAAGGAAAACTTATGGTTTTGGTTGCAGTGAAAGATCTTTTCATCGAAGTTCAAGCTTTCTGCATTGAGTTTTCACGTATCAGAGAAGCAGCGGCGTTATTCAGGCTTCTTAAATCTTTGGAATAAGTGAGCAGAGTGCTTGCGCTGTTGCCCCATCCTTTTTTGTAAATAGCAATTATTAGCATTTTGTACTCTTTATTCTTAGGTCCCTTCTCTCTCTGTTATGGTTTAACAAATATTTGACTGAATATATGTTTGGCTTAGCCCACTTCCCATTCACATTTTATTATTATCGACTTTTGCTGTTGTTCTTGCTTTGGAAACCCATCAAGGCTGCTGTATTTTCTTCATTTACGCTAGTTATTGCAAATGAACTATTATTCTAGCTTACTAAATTAACATTTATACATTCTCTTGGTATTGTCACATGGAATATGATTTGCTAGATTTATTAAAAAAGAAAGGACCTATGTTTAAGAATGGCAAACACAATTTTCCTTTCTAGATCGAAGAGTACAGTTTCACATATCCAAAATAGTATCAATTAATAAAAATCTGGTCCATTGTAATATAGGATTTCCGAAACATGATTAGGAAATACATATTCTCATAGGTTTAAATGCAACTAATTAATTCATGGACAGGAAATGCACACGAGCAAGTAGATATTCTTTTCCTGCTATCCAAACGCCAGTTTGTGACCACTGTACATCTTCCCAATCCAAATTATCCTCAAGTACCTAAAAAGAAGAAGATGTTGAAAGTTCATAGTAATAATTCAAATCTGAAAGCAGAGAATTGAACTTCTAACTTGAAGGGAAGAGGAGTATAATAATGGCTTGGAAATTCATCTCTAATGATCTTAGTAGGTAACCGTGTAACGAAAATGGGATCATCCTAGAAAGAAGTTCACTCCCTTTCTCACAAAGGATCTTCACAACAGTTAAGGATCTGGGCCACAGACCCATATTATCTCCAAGGATTCAATGAGAAAAGAGATAGGCCACTAACTGGAAAGATAAAATATCATGGAAACCTAATGCAATTATATGATCACACAAATCGTTAAAAGTAAATAATGACATAGGCAACGGAAAGCTCACTGCAGAGCAGTCTATGAAGTAAAAAATAAAAATGAAAATGAAAAAAAAAATCATTGTGAATGCAAGAGAATTCTAATAAAAGTGTACTTATCATTTAGCTTTCAAAGATTGAGAGAACGCGGAAGAGAAGTACCTCAACGTGTTCGGAAGGCAGTGGAATCCCAATAGAACGCATAACCTTCTGGGGCAGTGGCTTCTTACAGCGAGACCACCGAAACACGTCAATCAAAGTATTTTCACTTTCGGTTCTTTCACCATTTGGGCAGTGCACCAAGTGATTCTGGGATTTCTCGGCATCAGTTTCATGCCCCTGAGATGCTGCAATGCTTTTCACCATTTTTTCTCCAGAAAAGCAGAGTTCATACCTAAACACAAGCAGTTTTTCAGAGAAATTATTACTTGCATAAGATTTCACAAATGTGGTGTAAAATCCAGACAAATCAATCCTCCAAAATACTGACCGCATGTACTCAGAATGTCATATGTGTACTACTAAAATAAGTTGGAAGTTGGAATAACCTTGTTAGACAGGCCTTCCATGATAATCTTACGAATGAGTTACTTTATAAGCAAAATAATTCTTTGATACATGAAATATTCTAGACGATTTAAATCCCCAATGCAGCTCGTGAATTATCCATATCACGTGTTTTTTTTTTAATTGAGAAATTTGAGAAATCGGAGTTCTGCTCCACTATACTTGAGGTAACCACGCCTATCCTTGGGCCACACACTAGGAGCCTCGAAGGAATGGAGACACATGAGGTGTGAGGTGTCTACAAATTAATGTCACAGGTAAGTTTCAAACCTAGGAAGGGAGCACACCTTCAAAGCCCAAGTCTTTAACCACTATGCCACCCACCCTGGGGGACATCCACCTCATGTGTTTCAAGAATAAACTAAATTAGCTCTTAAATCTTAAGAGTAAAATAAGTACTATAAAACACTGCCAATAAATAAAGAACGAAGTGTCTGGGCTAACTTATGCGCACTTTGACTACTACTAGTCAAGATAAGTTAAAATTTAATTTTTAAGTATGTGATCACCATAGATTAAACTTATAACCTCTAAGCACTTTATGATTGATCAAAATCTTATTTTACCACTATATCCTTTTTCTTAATAAAGAAACAGCCGTTTTATTGATGGATGGAATTACAAAAGAAGGGCAAGGATCCGAAAGGGGAGGAGATTGTAAGACCTCTCCAATTGGATAGGAGGGTATTGTACCTACAAGAATCGAAAAAAGAAAGTTGCTTAACCCAAGATGCAATCAAAATAACTAAGTTACCTAACGGTACCAGAATAACAAAGTTATCAACCGATACCAAAATAACAAAAAAGCAGCTGAAGGGGATTTCCTAGACCTTGATATAAAATATTTAACTTCAGTTATCTACTGGTATAACCTACAAGCAAAGCAAATCCCCCAAGGCCTTTCGCACACTTTTTTAAATATTTACAAGTTCTAATAGTATGTGGCCAACTAATAGCCAAAAGTACAACTACTTATCACGCACAAACCTTTTACTCTTACTACTTGCATGCGGCCCTTTATTTTGTGCTTCAACAGTAACACAACTCCAAGTCTTCACCTACATACCCTCGTTTTCCATTGTCCCTTACCGCTTTCTTTCTCTTCTAGCTTAGGTATACTGAACGTCTGAACATGAGGGTGATAGATACCCAAGGGTAGTATGGGAATAATTACTATTGTACCCTTACATATAATATAATAATATTCCCATACTACCCTTGGGTATCTATCAGTAAGCTAGCTTACAAACTCAACATCCCAACGGGGAGTCCCATACACAACGTATTCCACGTGGCACAACTAAAGACAAGGATCGGGACACGCTACCGAGTCCAAGAGAGTATGGAGGTGCTAACTGAAGGTATGGAATGGTAGAATGAACCCGAAGCGATCATCCGGGAAAGACAAGTTGGGAGGTCCCATCACGTGTGGCTTTTGAAATGGAAGGGGTCGTCGTACGTGGAAGCTACCAGGAAACAGTCGTCGTGATGAAAGGAGTTATTTTAGTTGAGGACAAGGTGAGTAGTTGGCCAGGGGTATTGTTAGACTTTCCAAACGACCACATTGCTTGCCAAAAGCTAAAGGCACAATATGGAAGAAGAGCGCAAGGAAGCGGAGGAGGGCAACCCCCTCTGTCCTCCATACATATGTCAGAAGGGGACGACGAGGGAAAGAGAAGGGAAAAAGGACAGGTAGTGGAGCAGAGAGAGTATTCATGCCCTCTCGAATTGGCTGGAGTTAGTTTGATTTGTCTTGCTACCATTTTGTTGTTCAATAAACAATCAGACTTAGGTTGTAACCTTCATTATTGAACTAGTAATCAAGAAGAGCTTCCCCCCTATTTCTTAATTTAGGGAGAAATTTGTTGTTAGTGTGTTGATAAACCTATCATATTCTTATTCTTCTAAGCACGATGTGGATGCCTAACAAAATGCTCAATACATGAAGGATTTCACTAAATGTTATTTTTACGACTAAATAACTAATAGAGACATGTTTGCTATGAAATTGAAGCCTGGTTATGAGAGGTAAGGAAAACATTATGGGTGGGCCTTAACAAACCTGCATGAATGTGCTTCTAGATACAAAACTTCTCCCTTCTTCAATCGCGCAGATGTGTAGAGGGGCTTCTTTAGACCTTTGTCCGCAACAATGCTTATACTGTATTTAATCCTGGAGATATTTGTAAATGGAACATTAAAGACGAACATTGTGCAATTTTATAGGAAATTTTTTGTCTATGCTATGTAGTGTTCAAGAAACATAAGATATCACAAGATACAAGATTCAAATATGGTTATGTTATGTAGTGTTCAAAAACCATAGGAAATCATAAGTTATAAGTTTCAATTATTGTTATATTATGTATAGTACAAGAAACATTAAAAAAAACAAATATGTCATGACAAAGCCAGTAACTCCCAACCATTCTCAAAAGCAAGGCACTATGTATTTTACTTCCCTGTTTTTAGATAGACACAAGTATCCGAACCCATTCATAGTTTATATGCTACTCGTCTAAACTCTTGTGAGATTTGTTTAATTCTATAACATTTAGAAAACATCCAAGTGTTTACTACTTGCCTTTACCCTTTCAACAACTAGAATACCCATGGTGATAGATGTAGTTACAAAATCAACCAACATGAAGGCAAGTGGTGAAAGCGAGCCTTAGGGTGCTTAAGGTGATGGGTTCAATTCAGGGTGGCCACCTACCTAGGAATTAATTTCCTACGAGTTTTCTTGACATACAAATGTTGTAGGGTCAAGTCCCATGACATTAGTTGAGGTGCGCATAAGCTGACCCAGACAGTCACAGATATCAAAAAAAAAAAAGTTACTAAATCATCCAATAGTTTTGTAAAAGGGCTTTAATACACCAATTTTCGAAGGTTAAGCCTTGCCATGAGGTAAGGCAAAAACCAGAAGTCTTTTTTAAGGACATTGATAATCATTGGATACAATTTAATATTTCTGAAGATTCAAAGATCTAACTGTCTGGGATAGGAGATATTCCATATGTCAGCACTATGGGATGTACATGCATTCCAACAAACTACAAATGTAATTTGTTAGGTTAGATCTAGTGATAATATCAATAATAATAAATAAATGATGCATCAATGCTATGAGACATGCAAACGACAAGATAAACATACTTCAAATACAAGTATTATAAAAACAGGATAGTTCCAGATAATTTAGGAGTTAGCATTTTGCAAAAACCTGCAGACGCAGTATTATAAAAGACAAGATTTGAACGATACCATGGCTCATTGCAAAGGTTGTACTGAATTGTAACTTCTCTTACAAACCTCTGTTGACGCAATGCATTCTGAAAAATATAGCATAGCACAGCAAATCACTATTATTTTATTTAAGACAAAAACAGAATCTAATGAAACTGAAAACTCATAGCAACGATAGATATTTATGCTATTCATTTGAAATGCCTAATAAATTAATGCGGAAAATACAACTTTAGTCCTTCCAACCAAATTAGTCTAATCATCATTTTAGTCAACATTACTTTATGTAACTAACGATTTTGTTATCTCGGAGATTAAAAGTGAGCATTATTGAAATATCAGTGGTAAAAGTGTTCAATTTTAAAGCATATGGACCAAATTGAAACAAGATCCCAACCTAGGGACTAAAGAGGTGATTTTCCTAAAATATTCAAATTTGATGATTTTAAGAATAAAATAGACAGTAAGCAGGTCAGTGAAAAAATAAAACTAAAATTTCAAAAAAAAAAAACGATAAAGAGCAGGACTCCCAAAATTCTCACCATTTTCTTGCAGCCGAAATATTTTTGTTTTCTGTTTTATAATCAAATCAATCCGTTACATTATATTCAAATCTTTAAAGAGTCTTTATATATGTATCATTAATAAAATTTCAGCAGCGAAATTTTTATTCATTTCGTAAAAACAAAGAAGGAAGCAATCTTACTGTAGGATCAGGAGAACACTTACATTATTCTTTATCATATGATAAAAAGACGAACATCTAGAACCTCAAAAGTCAACTTTAAAAAAAAGGGGTTAAATATTATGTAAAGTAATTACAGAAGCTGCAGCCCTTGTAGTCATTGTCCGCTCCACAGCCACAGGAGCAAGGGTGGGCTCAACTGCAGATGTATGTGTAAGACACGGCTCAAGGTCAATGGCTCCACCTCCTTTCTGAAGAAAACAAAAAAAGAAGAAAAAAAAAAGTTGAAAGAAGCTTTAATAATACAAGGAGCAATATGTTGGCATTGGCTCTAAAATCAAATAAAAAGAAACAATATAAATATATATATATATACACACACTATGTAGACACACACATGCATCCCATAGACTAAAGTGGCAAGAAATAAGTAACTTCATTTAATTATATGTATCCCAAAAACTAAAGCAAATATCTAATTCTGTTCTAAATTTATTAACAAGAACCAAACTAATGAATAAGATGGAAGTGTTTTTACATCCGTGACGTGAGTGTCAGGCCAGCTTACGCGCACCACGGCTCTTCTCACAGGACAAACCACCGGAACCTACAACATATAGTTGTCAAGAAAACCCGCAGGAAATTAATTCAAGTAGGTGGTCATCTTGGATTAAACTCATAACCTCTTAGATTTCCAAGACCTTTTTAACCACTACCAACCCATGATGGTTGAATAAGATAGAAGTTTTATCTACGCAAAAATACCGACAATACCATCGACAAAAGGAGTAAAAAAGCTAAGCAAAGACAATTCAATTAAACCCATTCAATATCAAGATTTTAATTTCAACTACTCTGTAAAATTGTTTATTTTTCGAAACAAATTTATTTTTACAGGCCTATAACAATATAGTCCTTTTTCCCTAAAGAAAGATAACTATTTATTCAACATATGAAAATTGAAAAGAAAGTGATCCCCAAAAGCAAGAGAATCCATAAAAACACACTCCAAAGAATATGAAAGACAGATCCAGTGGACTAGCCACCCCCTCTAACCCTCATTGGATTAGGACCTTCTTATCGTGACTTCATTACAAGACACCTGGTCCCCTAGATTTTTTATTTTTTTTGGTGATAGGAAACGAAAACCATTTCATTGATAAGTGTTACAAGAGGAAAGAGAGGGTCAATGAAGCGCAAAGGAGGAAGAAAAGTGAAAGTACAACATAGATCTTACATGAAAAGAACAGAAGAAAAATAAAGGGAAAAAACCGCGGACCGCTTGGGTTAAACTCAAATCGGCCCAGCGTTGCAAATCGGCTCTGATCTACGAAAGACCGATTCAAGCCAAGGATGGCCAAACCAACCACGACCGAACCAGATTGGATCATCAGATCCAATTTAGGGTTTCCCATCGCTACTTCTCCGAAGATCCCCCGTTGTCTCTCTCTGCCACGTACCCGACGATGGTTCCCCACAACTCACCAGAGCTTGCCAGTGCAAATTGATGTGTACCACGGCGAATGTCAGACAAGAACAATGCTCAAACCTGGATCACCAAAGATGGGGAAGAGAGAAGCCAAGATGTTCTCTTCGAGTTTTCAAAGGACGCAACTGTGTTTTCGTTCGATAGGGAGAGAGAGAAAACGTTGCCTCTGGCCGACGACCAGAAAACGTTGTTGTAGAACAACTTTCGAAGAGAGTAGAAACGTCCAAGAGATGACGAAACCACTGTGTTGAGACCGGCGGACAAGGAGGGGGCGAAAGAAACCTAATTCATCTCGGGTTTAGCTTGGAGGGACGGGTCCATCTTCAAATGGGGGAAAGGGAGAAAAAACGCGTTGAGGAGCGTTAAGAAGGAAGAGAGGGTTAAACGTCGTTGAGCGAGGTATGTGGTTGTCAGACGAGAACGGAGGGCTCCTCCGGCGTCGTGAGCCCTCCATTGTTGAAATAGCGCCAGAAGAAGGCGAGAAAGAAAGATTTAGGGTTTGGGTGTCGAGATCGTTTAGTGAGAGAGAGAGAGAGAGAGAGAGAGAGAAAAGTGTGACAAGATTTTTTGTTGTGGTCCCTTGGATAAATTTCCATAACAAATTGAAATTCAACGAAATAGTACTGATTTCAATTCAAGCGAGACGCTAATAATGTATTTATTTAAGCGTAGTTAGGAGAGTAAGTATTTTACCCTTTACAAATGGAAAGTGGTTTCCATATTATCCATAATCATTAAATCCAAAACTAATATTCAAGGTTTAGATCCCATCTCCAGAAGTTTAAAAAGGTTTATTACCTTCACGATGCAGCATCTCTCAACACAAAAGCTACAACCAATAGCAGCTCCCCAAGCTCGAGATCGAACATTATTTCGAAGAGTAGAAATATAGCCTATCACAAAATTTCATGTAAGAGCAACTAAAAAACATAATTACAATACATATTTATGGAGGAAAAAAAAAACAAGTATTAGTGCATTAAAAAGAAAAACACTACATGTAAAAAGGTAAGGGAAAAAAAGAAAGAAAGAATAACTAATGCTTACAACAATATAAAAAAGGAATGAGTTATCTAAAAACCATTGAGTTCCTTGCCAATTAATAGAAAGTATAAATGTATTTGATGCATGAAAATAAGCATCCATGATTAAATTAACATTGCATCAATAAAAATTGAGTTCCTTGCCAATTAATACAGGTCTAAATGTGTTGATTTGTCTCTAGTCTCTACCATAGGCCTCACTACTGTCCCCAAGGGGTGGCACGATGGTCGAAAATTTGGGCTTTGAAGGTATATTGAGTACTCCCCTTAAGATCTTAGGTTCGAGACTCACCCGTGACATTAATTTGTAGACACCTCTCGTGTCTCCATTCTTTCAATGTCTCCCGATGCCTGGCCTAGGGACGGGCATGGTTACCCATGTATAGTGGAGCAAAGCACTGATTTCCAGTTTAAAAAAAAAAAGTCTCACTACTACCTCACATCACCCAAATAATTTGAAAGAAAAAAAAAAGATACAAAAGGAAAATTGTAAAATGAAATGGTGATGTCTTCACACATTTGTTCGAAATAACTATATTAGGGGAAACAGATGCATGCTCAATTGTAAAATGAAACGGTTTCACGGTTTTTTCAAACAAAGGCTAATTTGAATATAATTAATTTGAATATGGAAATCAATGTTTGAACAATGCAAGCTCAAAGGTTCAAGATGACAAGATTAATTGATGCTCCACAGCACAAAAATACTCCAATTTTCATAATTTCGTCACCTAAAATTATATTAGTAGCGATTAGGTTAAGAACCTATAACATTATACTAGAACTTTCTTTAAACTTTTTTTCATAAGGCTACCCCTTGGGAACACTTGGCCATCAATTAACAAGTTTTTATCTGGTCAAAAAAAAACAAGCTTACAATCTTGTGGAGGTAATACTCTTATGGTTGCACGCAACTCCTGAATTGCAGGTGGAGGAGGAGAAGCTGTTGGACGACAGTAGCCTGTATGCATGAGAACTAGAAAACAAAATAGAAAAACCTGTGTTAAATTATCATAGATACATAGCAATTCAATGAACTACGATACATACCAGCAACAAGATCTGAATCATATGTGTATACATCTGTTCCCCACAGCTGTCCACCCCTGACCTGCACACATAGCTTAAAACCCTTAATAGTTTTCATTTCATTTGCGCTTTGGAAGTAGAAGCGACCCAAGTGGTATTTAAAGCACCGGGGAAGAAGAAACAAAATTTGAGCTCAAAGTTTAGATAAATAAAATATAAGCGAAAAGGAAGAGGATGTTTTTCTCCTACTTTTTTAATGAGAAGTGATGAAGTAACAAAAGGGAAAACAATCTAAACAGCCTTGGGGATGAGGAGTCCCCGAGACAAAAAGAAGGAATTAAACAAAAGGCCTCAACTTAATTTGTTATATATATGATCGGTCAGTACGAATCATTCAAAATTGCTTGCTTTCAAGTTTCAACCAACCAAAACCCAATGGTCAGTTTCCGATGCTGATTTTGGTCCTAAAAATAACACCAACCAACCCCAATATGCTCTTTAAAAAAAAAAAAAAAAAAAAAAAAACAAAAAACAACCAATATGCTCTTTACTTACTTGAAAGTCAGCATTTATATCCCTCCACACCCCCCCCCCAACTGCTTTTTTTTCTTTTCTTTTTTTGAAATAAGGCAACCACGCCCGTCCGTAGGCCAGGCACCGGAGACATGGAAGGAGTAATGTCACGGGTGAGTTTCGAACCTGGGACCTTGAAGGGAGCATACCTCCAAAGCCCTAGCCTTCAACCACTCTGCCACCCTTAAGGACCCCAAACTGCTTTTATGATAACAAGGATGAAGAAATATGATTTTTACCTGCCTATTGGTAGCAGTAACGTGTTCAGCTGGTATTCGAATTTCTAAAGTGGGGATATTCTGTGAGCTTTCACCATTCTTATCTATCTGCGAGGTTTCATGTTCCTTCCACAACTTAATTAGTTCTTGCATGCACTCACCAACTTTATAAACCACAGATGAGACTTCAGGTTTTCCTGAAAAATAGTTTTGCATTTAATACAGTTAATAAGATTTGGTAGATATGACATTTTTACTTCTCAATATCAATCATCAGCATTAGGCTATTATCAAGACGAGATGGGTTTCAAGCTGTCTTTTTTTTATACGAAACAATACTTTCATTATGTATGAAAAGTACAAAAGAGGACCTATCAATAGTATGATTACAGAAAGCCACCCCTATATGTAATGAGGGTTTCAAGCTTGTTATTTTAACCCCTTAATAGTTAAATAACGCCATGGTTCTGTATTTATCTTTGAAAACAAAGCCATGAATCTGTTTTCTTAATAAAGCATGTGATGCAATATAAGTTCTTGTTTCTTGATAAAAAAAAAATAATAATAAAGCATAAGATGTAGTGAGGTGCAATTGTTCTTTAAAGTTAAAGCACAAGCGGTAAAAAAAGATAAACATACCACACATGGAAAAAAAAAATTATTGGAGTAATGAAAAGAAACAAGAGCAAAACTTTATCAACAAATTTCTTTATAGAGCGTGAGTTCATTTTTTTTTAATGAAAATAACAGCTTTTTCTTTTTTTTATATCCGTGACTGTCCGGGCCAGCTTGTGCGCACCTCAACTAATGTCACAGGAACCTAACCCTACAACATTTGAATGTCAAGAAAATTCATAATAAATTAATTCTTAGGTAAGTGACCATGAAAAGAACAACTTATAAAAATAAAAAGAAAAAAGAATACGCATGAGAAATTAAAATAAATAAATAAAAGCCAGGCCAATGGGAGTGATTAGTTTAGTTTAGTGTAGTTTGCGGAATACAACAGAGCTATATTAAGGACGTTGCTGTAAGGTAACGACTCTCCCTTCTAACACTAACTCTGAAGTTTCTCCCTTTTACAAATTTCAAGCATCAAGCTTCAAAGAATTGTGTTTCTTTATTTTGAAACAAGAAACAAACTTTTCATTAAGGGATGAAAATCAAAGAATTGGATTTCTAAATTTTTTTAAAAAATCATTATTCTCAAAACCTGTCCTTCCATATTTTATTGTTCCCTACAGAGTTGCTAAGAACTGCCCTAAATCAAAATGCAAGAGCAACGAGTCTAAGTTTAAAAGATATTTCCAAGTCAAACAGATGATAATGGATTATACACAAGTAGTCTACATTCTACAAAGCTTATGTAAAGAGAGTGCAAACTAGAATAATATATCTCTTAGAAGCTATCCAGCAAGAGGTAGTATGATAGCAGCAGTCACAGTTGAGATGAATGTTACACCAGGAAAATAGTATAATATGACAGCATACCTTGTAATCTGCAAGAGACAGAAGGAGGATCATTACGTGACTCAATAGTTAACCTTTCATCAATTAAAAAAAGAAATATTATGCATGAAGTTAAGTCTAGCAAAAAGGTCTCGAAGCATTTTTTTGAGTCAAGATAGCAAGTACCTTGAAGAATATAGGTCCTAATTTCCAAATTAATATTTCATTCAAATTTTTTTTTCTTTTTGATACTATCATATTTCATTCAATTATTCATTAATGTATGTACTTTTTTTTAAACAAGGGTAACCACGCCCGTCCCTAGGCCAGGCACCGGGAGACATCGAAGGAATGGAGACACGGGACGTGTCTCCAAATTAAGGTCACAAGTGAGTCTCGAACCTGGGACCTTAAGGGGAGCACACCTTCAAAACCCAAGTCTTCAACCAACTGCGTCATCCCTTGGGGACTTATTCATGTGTGTATTGGAACATGCATATGCATGCATGTGCGTATCCATTCACTCTGATTGACAATAAGAGCATACAAGAGGGGAAAAGACAATAGGACATCCAATCTAAATAGACACGGTAAATCATGAAATGAAACAAAACAAACAAACGAAACAGAGCTCTCTAAAACTGCACCATTTGTTTTTCCTTTTGGGTTTGCGAATGCAAGTTGAATCAAGCTTCTTGGTTTATGTTGGTAACACCCTTTTGGTAGCAAGGATGGGATGTTAAAGATATATATATTTATTTATTTATTTGAGTGGCAATAGTTGAGGTGATTTTGTTAGGGTGATTATTTTTTATACTTTTATATAAGCATTATGTTATGCAATTTGAACTATAACTATTTACTATTATATGTACAGAAATTAAGGATATGTGTAATGTTTTTAGCTAAAATTGAGGCTTATGCCTCATACTCCCTCGCCTATTTGAGAGAAAAAGCCTCTAGCCCGCCTTTAGCCTTTTAAAACATTGTTATCCATTTTAAGGTCTTTTGAAATGGGATGTGTTTATAAATCCCCATCGGTTGTGTCTTCCATTAGGTTTTCTTTTTATCCATTTCATCCTTCTTTTTCACTTCTTTGGGAGTTTATATGCATGAGTTTTAGCCTCTTTCCATATTCTTAAGAAAAGTTTGTTTCTAATTTCAAAAAAATAAACATTGTTTAAATCCTTTCTAATCATTCCTCTTTCGAGTTTATATTTCGTAGCAATAATGAAAAGTCTTGTTTAAACAAATGATGAGGTGAAATCAAATCTCTAACTCACTATCAACGTGCAGAAAACACACCGAAAGGGGGAGGGGGGAATGTACCACCAATAATGCTAGTGAAGAATTGATCATAATTTAGTTAGCGAGGAAAAAATAAAACTGTAAAGAAAATCATATGGCGTACCCTTCATTATCTTGAGCACGAGACCTAAAACGAGGTTCTCTATTCGCCACTTGAGGGCTTCCCCTTGAACGCTGCATCCTCCTCCGATGTTGAACACCATAATTATAAACTTCTCTCTCCCTGTCTAAAGTGCCTTCAGCATCTGCACATCCCTCATCTGACTCTTTTTCATGACATCTACTACGCTTTTCTGGTCGATCTCCTTCCATGTCTGCATCCCTCTCTTTCTTTCTGTCTCTACCCTCCCTATCAGCATTTTTCCAGCTATCAAAATCCTTAAGCTTTTTCTGTTCTGAAATTGGATTGTCCTGCTCCAACATTCTCGCAGACACTTCACCTGACTCCTTTTCAAGTTGTGAAGTCTCTTTATCCATTCCATTCCATGATTCTCTCTTCGAGTGGTCTTTTTCCCTTTCACGAGGCCTTTCCTTGTCTTTTGAGGTATCTTTACGATCCCTCTCCCACCTTTCTGCATCTGTCTCTTCCTTTGACAAGTCTTTGGGCTCAACGTTGTTGTTTGCTGCTTGAGAACTGCTCCTATGATCATTTTTTTCCTTATCTTTTTCTCCCCAATCCCGCTGCTTTGTATCTTTCCTTTTCCTGTCCTTCTCTTTAAGTTTATCCTCAGCTTTTGAATCTATTTTGTTCTCTCCAACAGCGTCCCTTGTTTCAACATAATCTTTCTCGTCGGTAGTTAGGGCTTCTTTTACAGCCTCAGCTGCACTCTGTGAATTGGTGCGTGGAGCATGCCAGGGTTCCGTGCTCCCAACTGGAGCTTCAGGATATCTCTTCCCTCTGTGATAATCTTTTGATTCTTTCCAGTTCAAGTGGCTGGTTGCTGATAAATAAATCTCTTTTTCAGATTTCAACTCACCCTTGTAGTCGTTGTAACCATCTCTATCATATTTCATTTCCTTAATGTCATCCAATCTGCTGCTTTCGAATCTCAATTCCTTCTCCAACTTCACAGCTTGAGAATCCCTCCTTTCATCGCCAAACAGCTCGCGAGCCTCGACTCTTGAATCTCGGTTGTCAAACCTGTTGTCCCCAGCGGCGGCGGCGGGCCTGGTATCGGAAGCAGCAGAATGATCCAGATGAGGATCATTAGAGGAGGAGGAGGGCATTCGAAAAATGGGGTGCAGGGGGGATCTTCTATCCCCGTCACGGGATTCAGTGCGGGGTATCTTGGACATTGGCGTATCATCGAAGGAGGGACGATACTGCATTGGATGTGAGGAGGAGAGCTTGCGATAGGGACTGGAATCATCGTGGGGGAATTTGGAAGATGATGAGGAGTGACCCCCGTCGTCATGGGACCTCTTCGGAGCACCACTCATAACGAAGAGTCTCAGTGAGAAACGCAGCTCCGCCAATTAAATCAAACAAAGGCAGCAGCACCAGACAAACAACGTTTCTAAGAATCAACCTGCTCGAATGAATATCGAAGCTTTTTCAAAACCCTATCAAATCCCACAATTGATGGAGAAGAGAATAAGAAGAAGAAAATACGTCACCTCGATTACCAAATGAAGATTTGCGCTGCGGAATATGGAGGGATGCAATTGCAGTGTGGGCTCTGTGTTGGAAATTGGAGAGAAAAACTGCAATCGGCGACACTCACGGCCGCTCAAGATGTGGGACGACCGTCTATACCTTATTACCTTCCAATCAGCTAATGACCGACCGACTTCATACGTGGGGAACTCGATACCTTCATCACTAAAAATTGTTTATTAATACAATTATTTTTTATGTTTTCTTTATTTATCATTAAAAAGTAAACCATGGTTTTACGGGGCTTTCCCATGTATATCAGAAAATCACTAAAATATTTCATGAATATCACTATAATGAAAATATTTAGGCACATAGAGAAAAATGCAAACGAGCCTATTAAAAGGCCTATAACATGGTCAACTGCTTTTAAATCATCGACTCCAATTGAATTTCTTTTCTCTTTTTCTATTAATAGTAAATTGATAGACTTCTATCGATTGATAGATTCTATCATAAGGCTGATAGAATCAATTGCTAATAAATAAGCATTTTGAGAAGTAATTAAAACATTTGAATGATAAGTTGATTCAAACAATAATAATTTAATAGACTTCCATTTGATTCTATCAGTAGAGTTGATATAATCAATTGTTGATGAATAAGTATTTTAAAAAGTAACTAAGACCTTTAGATGATAAGTATTCAATCAAATAGTCAATTAATAGACTTCCATTGATAAATTCTATCAAAGTTGCCAATCAAAAAGGGTAAAGTATAAATTTTTTAAAAATTTGCTATAAACGAACTATTTTTAAAAAGTTGTTACAATTGCAAACTGTGATAAAAAAAAAAATTGATATAAATTGCAAGCTTCCTTGTGTTTAATAATAATGAAAAAGTTAACTATTTGGACCATTTATCAAAAATAATAATTAGATTGAAGATTTAAACAAAATCAAATAGAAAATAATTCACGGTGGAGAACTCGATCCCGCAAATTCCTTGCGGGAAATTCCTACCTCATTTTCGTGAAATTTAACACTAACATCTCTACATGGTGGTATGGTGTACATAGTCTCGATTAGATTGGGTTAGGTTATGAGACTTTTTTAGGTTGAGTAATCATTCAAACCGTCAAACCCTATGCAATTGAGGGCATGTTTGGTTATGGTGAAAAGGAAGAGAAGGAAAAGGAAATGAGAGTAAATTTATGTTTGGTGAGAAGATAAAATAAGGAAAGTGATAATAAGTTTATGTTTTGTGGGAAGGGAAAGGAAGATAAGTGATAATAAATTTATGTTTGGTGGAAATCTAAATGAAAAGAAAGTAATAATAAATTAATATTTGATAGGAAAGAAAGTGAAGTGATGTTTATATATAATAAAAATAATAGATGTTTAATTTGTTAGTATAATATTTAATATTTTTTTCAATATCATTTAAAAACTTATTTAATTTTATTTGTTATTTAAATTAATTTAAAATTTAGTATATTATTATAAAAAATTCAAAATAAATAAATAAAAACAATTAAAGGTAATAATTATAATAAAAAATAATCAAATGGATAAATCAACTTAACTTGTATGAAAAAATGTTAAAAATTTCAAATAAAAATAGACTATACTCAACAAAATAAAATAAATTATAAAAAATTGAGGCGAAGTAATAAAATAAAATAAAAATTAATATGTTTGATGACTTTAATCACTGCAACAAATAATTTTCAATCAATGTCGTCGAGTGTCTTTAAGGAATATCTTTAAAATTGATGAATTAATTAAAAATATACCTCTTTTCATTTAAGTTCAAATCATAATTTTGACAATTTACAATAAATAATTTTAAAACAAATCTAATTAATTAAATAAATAAATAATTTATTTAAAATTGAAAAATATATAGAACTAAAATTTGAAGTAAAAGAAAAATATAAAGGTTAAAAATTAAAAGAAATGAGGTAGGGTTTTTTTTTTTTTCATTTTTAAGATTGTAAGGTATGAAAGGTCATAAAGAATATTGGAAGAAGGAAAATTAAATAAAATTTAAAAAAATAATAATAATAAAGCGGGTCCACACGCCAGGTTATTCCAGCGCGTGGCTTCACTCGCAGTGTTAAACTCGAAAATTTTTCCCACCTGACCAAACGCTTGGAAGGGAAATTTCCCAACCCTTCCTTTCCCTTCCCAGCAGGCCAAACATGCCCTGGATGACTCAATCCTATATTTTTGAGGTTGGATTCTCATATTGAGTTATTCTCCTTTTTCTTCTATAAGAAAAAAGCTAAATTCATATAATGTAAATATGCAGACAAACAAATACAAAAAAAAGAATACATGATACTATGATTGAACTTATGTTACCTATCTTACAAGTACATGCTCTTATGAGTGCGATAAGAATTTATATTTTTTTTATTAATCTCTCACACACGCGGACACAACCCAATCCAACAAAATTTGTAAAATCAAACTCAACTCAAATAAATTTATAACCCAACCCAACCATTACAGTTAGAGTTGGATAGTCCAGGTTGCTCGGGTTGTCGGTTCTTTTATACACCCTTAAGTAGGGGTGTTCATCGGTTGGTCGGTGTCTGTTTTCGATGAAAATTGACACCAAACCGACCTATCGGTTTCCTACAAAATGAAACCGACACCGACCGATCGGTTATGTCGGTCGGTATAGTCGGTTAAAATTGGTTAAATTTGGTTAATTAATATTATTTTTTTATTACAAAAATATATTAATCATAAAATTTTATAATAAAAATTTGAGAATTAATTTATAAAAATGAGCCTATAGAATAATTTTTCGGGAACACATATAAATTTAAGTTAATTTTATAAAAAATTAATAAGAAATATATTAAATTATATGTAAATAACAATATTTCATAAAGGAAATGTTCGGTTGACCGACCGATTAAACCGACCGACTTAACCGAATTTTTTTCGGTTAACCATTTTTGTAACCGACAACGACCGACTCAAGCTTGAAAACCGACGACCTTAATTCGATCGGTTTGGTTTTCGGAGAATGTATGAACACCCCTACCCCTAAGTAAGTGAATTCAAACTCATAGTCTTCTTTTAGTCATTAGGTACACACTAATATTGTTGAGTTTTTGTTGGCCCTAATTGTTTTATATAGTTTATATTAGAGGTGTACATGATTGAGTTTAGTTATATTGAATTAAGATATATTTTTCTTTTCTATCAACTCACATTTTCGGGTTGGTCACCACACCAACTTGTCCAAGCCTATGTATCAAAATAATCTAACCCAACCCAACCAATATTTGTCAAGTTGGAAGGTTTATTTGGTTGTATTAATATTTTTTTTTTTTTTTTTTTTTTTTATGAGAAACATATCATAACTTATCATGTGTGAACGTCAATAATCTATATTATTATTATTATTATTATTATTATTATTATTTGTTGACTTGGGAATCTATCTTATTAACTAAGTTTACAAACATATATATGTTGAGATGAAACAGCAAAAAATTTGAGCTACTCAACCTAACAAAAATTGCAAAATCAAAATTAATATAACCCCAGCAAAATTATAACCAAACACATTTCTTACTCTTTGGGCTGAGTAGTCCAATTTTTTCGAGTTGTTAGTTTTTTTTTTATACACCCCAAGTTTTTATTTGCCATTCTTTTTTGTTTTTCAAATTTATTTCAATAATACTTCATTTCAATTTTGTTTATTGTTTATAAAAATCAACCCAATACTTATGGAAAGAATTAGAATTTCGATTTTAACAAAAATAAAATCATTAAGTTATTGAGATCAACGTTAAAAGTTAAAATAAAATATTTTTAAAGAAACAATAAAAATAAAATAAAAACGTACTGGGTGATGTAGTTTTTTTTTTTTTTTTTTTTTTTTTTTTTAATATAAACAAAATAATAATTTTCATATATTTATCGACTATCCGTTAAGAAAAACAAAACATGATTTAAAAAAAATCTGTATCTCATATAGCTTTTAAAAAGATAATTTGCCTTTTATAGCATATTTTTTTGTCTTCATTCTAATTAGAGCATATTTTTAAAAAATAATTTCATTCATAATATATTTTACTGAAAATTCATATTTTACTATTATCAGGCTTCAATCATTTGTGCTCTATAAATAAGTTTGAGAATTATATTATATATGAAATCATTTTGTTTTTTTTATATACATGCAAAATCTCTCTTTAAAAGATGCAGTTGCTCTCTTTCTCTCTTATTTTATTATATTTTTTTTTTGTCTGCTTATAACATTTAGATTCTGTGGTTAAATTTAAAGGAAAAACATTGTTTAATTTTTAATTTTTGGCTTCAATTTTGAAAAATATTTAGTATTAAACTACATAATACAAAAAAAAATATAACTTAAAGAAACAACAACATAAATTAATTAGTATGTGATGTATTAAACTACAAAAGACAACAAAATAAAGAATTTCATATAGTATTTTAAATATGCAGTATTAAACGATATTGACAATTATTTAACTATAAACCCGGGCTAAATATCGAATGTGTCAATGACGCAATTTATTATTTTGTTTGATGTTAGTCTATTTCAATTACGGGGTCACAAATTAAAGTCTTTCATATTATTTGAGAGTTTTTTTGTTATTCATCACTACCTCAATGAAGTTTAGCCCAATAAGGTTTAACCCACTTAGAATAGAAGTCCAATATCTACAAGTTTCTTAGTAAAATGTAAAAGTGTTTAGAGTTTGAGATTTATGTAAACCTGTAAAGAATATTATAAAGTGTCAAAAATATAGAAGTCTTTAGAATTTTAGAGTTATGTGGACATTTAAAGAATGTTCTATAAAGTCATAAATATCTAGATATTTTTAGGACTACTCTGGACAAATGTGTGGTCCACATTGTCTAGTCCATACTATAAATACTCCTCCACCCTACCATATTTTGTAAAAAAAAAAAAAGTGTTGTCCTACAAGATGTCTTCAAAGAGTCCTAGTGTATTAACATAATGTGAGTCACACTTGGCTTGTAATATTTTATAAAGTGGTCTTAATAAAAAATATTGATGTTTTCCACAAAGAGTCGTGTTCAACACTCTCTAAATATTCTTGTCATATCAGTCAATTCTCCGGGATCACTAGCAGTTAATATGCCTCTCTTTTGATTTAAAAAAGAATACCTCTCTTTTACTTGCTCCATTTATTGGGACTCGCTTGTAAATTGCTATATAATCGACCATTTTTCTTCTCCAACTCTACTTTTAATGGCATTGGATTCTGTTTCTAATGGTAATATTCATAATGATATTTTACACTATATTTTTGTTTATCTAGTACAATACCTAAGTTTTCCTCTCACGAGCATGTTATTATGTGTGATTTGTAGAGCATTTTTTATTTTTTATTTTTAAATGGTGATAAAAATTATTAATCAGTTATTTTCCTATTTGTTTTAACCTATAAATACCATGACATTCAAAATTGTATATAGGGTAATCACATAAATTGATAAGTTGAGACATAATCAAGGTAGATGTGGGTTAGGTGAATATGGAAAAGTACAGTAATAACACAACCAAAAAATGGTTAAACATTTTTTTAAGTTAAAAAACAAATACTAAAATAGATATTTTGAAAATCAAAAAGGATTTTTTTTTTGATTCAGAAAACCAAAAAAAGATTGAAATGTAATAATAAGTTAAAATTCATTATGTTCGTAAGGAAGGGAAAAAAAGAGAGAAAATAATTATATATAAATTGGAAATAATTCCAATACTAAATGTAGGTACAACTTTATGAAGTTTTTTCTAAAAAAAAGAAAGAGGGAAAAAACTTAACTATGAAGGATTAAATTATATTTGAGAACTATTTGGAATCCGAACCCGTAGAAATAAGGCGAGGTTAAAAGTATGAAGTTCATTGCTCCGTTTCTGGGGACTCTTTAGCCAAACGCCATCCCGGCCATCTTTCTTCTCCAACTCCACTCTTTGAGGCAGTGGTTTGCGTTTCCGGCGAGGATCTCCACCTCAATATCGTATTCTCTATCTCTCTATTGCTCTCTCGTGCATTGTCTGAGTATTTCTTTCATGATTTTTGGTTTCTTTGTTCTATCGGCATGTAGTGTCTGTGATTTCTAGGGTTTTTCATGATTTATAACCATTTCTGTAGAGCATAGAATGTTTTGATTTAATATCGTTTCGCTCCTGCAACGTTTATTTGTTCATGTTTTGGTGTTGACTGTTGAAGAACTTGAGGCCAAAGAGAGCAAAATCTTTTATGCACTGCAAGTATGTATGTGCTATGAAAATAATTTCCCAGTTTTCTGAGTCGTATGGCTTTCGTTTATCAGATCATTATTTCTGCTTGTTTTGTTTGTGTGGTTTCCTTTCTATACATTGTTTTATGGCTCTGTTAACGGATTACTCTTCCTGCATTTTGCTCCGAAATTATGACTCTAATTTGCTAACACTTAAACCAGCGTACAATAATGTGCTCAGGTTTTGGATACTTATCGTTGTTTTGTTCTTGCCTGATAATGATTTGACATTTGCTTCGGCTTATTACGGCTAGAGGAGTTATTCTGGGATTTCAGTCGAGGATAGTGTAGTTTCTCATATATATTTTGCTTTCACTGCTTATATATGGTATTTTTTCTTCTTCTTTATCAGACTGAGTTATTTACATATGTATAATGAGCAGGTTGCATTAAAATGAGTTCGAGCAAAGGGCGTGGGAAGCATTTTAGTTCAGGCACCAACATTGAGAAGTCACCTAAGGGGAGCGGCGTTTCTGAAATTTCCACTACTACTCTAGAATATTTGAGTAAGGGCATTGAGGATGTTAACCTGGATGCAGGACATGCAGATGGTAATTGGGAAGTTTATGCCAAAAAGCCTAGAGGCAAATCTGCTGGGATCAATGCATCTAAACAATGGGGTGCCCATAATTTTAGCCCTAAACCAACAGAGATGTCTCAAATGTCAAGCACACGTAATGATGGTGGGCGAGGAAAGACGTCTGGTAAGAATGGACAACCTCAATACCCTGACACAAGGAGAATGGCTGGACGAGGGAATGCTAGGCCACAATCCAGGGCTTCAGAGAGTAATTATGTGGCTCCACCGGCATTAATTCGCCCTCCCCTGGAGCATGGCTGGAATTGGCAATCTAGGGCTGGTTCTAGTCAAACTAAGGTCCCAGTAGATGCACAGTTTAATGGTGAATTTAACTCAAACTCATATCTGAGTGACGAGAATGAAGAAGCTGACAACGTTGAGGATAGTGATGATGATTCTGGGGATCTAGAGGATAGTGATGATGACATTTTAAATGAGGGCTTTGATTCTGATGTGAGTCAAAAGAGCTATGAAACTCGTAAGAAGAATAGATGGTTTAAGAAATTCTTTGAGATTTTGGATCGTTTGACTGTAGATGAGATCACTGAACCTGCTAGGCAGTGGCATTGTCCGGCATGCCAAGGAGGCCCGGGTGCCATTGACTGGTATCGTGGACTGCAACCCTTGATGGCACATGCCAAAACCAAAGGATCTAACAGGGTGAAGCTTCACAGAGAGCTAGCAGAACTGTTGGACGAGGAGTTGCAACGTAAAGGAGCATCTGTTATTTCTGCAGGTGAGCAATTTGGAAAATGGAAAGGGCTGAAAGATGAGGAGAAAGATCACGAGATAGTGTGGCCCCCAATGGTTATTGTTATGAATACAAAGCTTGAGCAGGACGATAATGACAAGGTATATTTTCAAACCTGTTGCTTGAAGAGAGGACAAACTGGTGAATTATGTTTGTATTTTTGTAATGTAATTGTTATCATATTGACATATCTGTTTTGCAATGTAATTGTTATCATATTGACATATTTAATATCTACTCATGGTCATTTTCTCACTTTCCTATTTGAACTATGGCAGTGGATTGGCATGGGAAACCAGGAACTTTTTGAATATTTCAGTGCATATGATCCTAAGAAAGCACGACACTCATATGGTCCCCAGGGGCATCGTGGAATGAGTGTTTTAATATTTGAGCCCTCAGCGAGGGGTTATTTAGATGCAGAGCGCCTGCACAAGCATTTCATTGAACAAAGAACTGATAGAGATGCTTGGGATTCGAGGAGGAGGATTTTGTTTTACCCAGGTGGGGAGCGCCAACTTTATGGTTTCATGGCTATAAAAGATGATCTGGACATTTTTAACCAGCACATGCAAGGTTTCATCACTCTCTCACCTTTTTGGTCTTTCTAGGAAACTTTACATCATTAGAGTATATTTTCCTTTTCATAGAATGTTATGATTACCATGTGAAATTTTTGTGTTCTTTTAAAAAATTAAATAGGTAAATCTAAGATGAAGTTTGAAATGAAATCGTACCAAGAAATGGTCGTAGATCAGATAAGACAAATGAGTGAGGACAACCAACAACTTACCTGGTTGAAAAATAGGGTCGTAAAAGAAAGAAATAAGGCTAAGGCCTACGAAGAGTCTTTTGGTAAAGTGTGTGAAAAGCTTCGGAAGACCAAGGAAGAAAACAGAATTGTTAGACAGAGATCCCTAATGCAACATGAAGAGAACAAAGAAGAGGTATGCCATTTCTACTGGGAGAGATCCCGTCTCCATGAATTTTTTTACAGTCTTTTAACTTAAATAACACAACCACGGGTATGATGTAAAAAGTTTTGAATTTAAAAATTACAACAGCAATATTATAGTCATTATATTTATAGTTTTGTTAATGTATATTCACACTGGGAAGAGAACAAGGTGGGGAAATTAATCCCTTCCCCATTCCCGTTGTATTAAAGGGGGATTCCCCACTCCGTTCGAGACAAGTCCTCGTGGGGCCAACCCTGTGGGGCACCTGGACATCTAGAGGTCTAAATATTCTACATGGTTTGTCTTAGACAAGGAGTTGGTAAAAATGGCGTAATGAACTTGATGTCACTTCAAAATCATTTTCTTTTGAATGCACTCAATAACCTTGTATGGTTTCACTGACTTGATAGACTGAGATATTTGCACATTTATTCGCCTTTGACTTATATAAGTTTTTTCTCCTCTTTTCTTTCCCTGCTGATGAAGATGCAATTGCAAGAACAATTTTTCAAAGACCAAATCAAACTAGTGCATGAAACAAGGGACGAGAAGGAAGAAAACTTTGAAAAATTGCAGCAGGAGCAACGTGAGAAGGTGAAACAAACGAATGCAAGCCATTCAAATACAGATGAACACAGAAGCAGGTAACTGAGATTATGTTGTTTGCCTAACAAGTCATTCATACAAAGCTGGATAAAAGCTATGTTATCGACTATGAGAAAACCCCGTCGCAAACTTCTTTACTTGATACTGTTGCATTTTTTTTTCTCAGGGCCGAGGACGTTGCAGAGTTTATTAAGTTTCAAGAGAAGGAGATGGAAGATTTTGAAGGAGAAAGGGAGGAGCTGACAAAAGCTCATGAAGAGAAGATGAAAGCAATGAAACGGAGACATTGGGACGAAGAAGTCAAGTTAGAGGAAGAGTTCAACGTGGAATTAACACGGCTGATGGAGAAGTATTCCCCGCAGAGTTGTTCTAAAGAAGCAGAAGTATGAAGGTAAGAAAGGTGGTGGTTTGGTTTGGTTTGGTTACAGGGATGATATATATAGGTAGTACTGAAGTCTGAAACTTAGGGAGAGTTGGGATCCATTTTGCTCTCCTTAATACTTTTGTTATGCTTTTCGTTTTTCTCGTGGCCGTATGGGAAGGATAATTTACCTAAACAGTTGGAACCTGGCGTTTTGGTTGAGCTTCTGATTACATGAAGACGCTAACTACGGTGGTATATGATGATAGCGTTTTGCTTTTTAAGATACGAGGATGTTGAATGCTTTAGGTGACATTCACTTGGTTTGTTAGGTGTTAAAATAGAGTAACTTTTTAAATATATAAAAGTAAATGACTAAAATCGAATTTTGTTTGTTTTTTGTTAAATATTTACACTCAAGTATTTACAAGAAAAAAACATTTATTTTCAAAAGATATTCCAAAACTTGTATTGTTTTGAGAAAATTGTCGTTCTATTGTTTTTTATTCAACAATGTATGAATGAATGGTGACATTTTAACTAGTATCCTTTGACTATATTTTATTGGATTCATGCTTTCGTTGACAATTATTTTTTAATAGCTTGATTTAAGAAAGGGAGATAGAAGTATAGATATACCGTGTGTTTAGAATTCCATCTCAAATGTTTTGTACTAAAAAAAAGCTTTTGAATATTGTTAATTTATCCCCATGGTTCTTGCTGCTCAACTCGGGCGTGCTTTCCCAATTTTTGTCCTAATATTAACGAATAAGAGATTGTGACCATTTAAGTATGTATTTTAAAATATTCGATCATCAGGTAACATTAATGGTCAAATAAACGATATTGAGAACTGTTGAGATGATTTCCAATCTTAGTGATCAAGAGCTGCATGCTCTAACTAGTTTTATTTTTTATTATCCAACTTATACAACTTAAGTCATGTAACTTAAAATTGTGAAGTATTAACCAACTCATAATGTTTTTATTGTTCAACAATATGTAAGATAAGAAATTCGAACTTGTGCTCTATATGGTTTTTAGATTTTACAAAATTGTGGTTGGCTTTGCTTCTTTTTACACATCACTTTCTTTTAGTTCAATATTAATTATTGTTGAAAGGTGAAAATTCAAATTTTATCAATTCTTTATTTAATAATGAACCCAACAATGAATTTATATAGAGTACAAGAGATGTTCCTTTTATAAAAGAAAAATATAAAATCTAATGATAAAAGGAAATATGACTTAATTATAAGTAAAAATAATACATAATTATAAAGGGTAAAGATATAAAATAATATTTAATTTAATAAATAAAAATATTATTTTACTAAAATTAACATAAATCAACAATTATGATAGATGATTTATGGGATTGTACCATGTTCTTGTTCACTTATTCTTATCTTAAACAACTTTGACTAAAGTTAAGGCAATAAAAAGAATAATTCAATAGCAGCACTATAAATTTATTAATGAAGAAGTGATAATATTGCTGTTGATATTAAAAGTCTTTCTAATTTTTTTGATATTGTTAATATTTTTCATTGTTATATGGCTAGAAAATTAGAAATAGAGTTGCTGATTTTTTGGCCAAAGAGACTTTTCATATTTTTTTTTTGTTGAAAGGCTAATTTTCTCTCATGTGAGGATGAGCCTCTTTTTTGGAGGGGGAATCTCCTCCTAACGTCCGCTCCTTTTTAGAGGAGGACTTGCTGTGGTGTTGTTGTTGAATGAGATGCTGGTTTTTTCAGAAAAAAAAAACAAAGGTTAGAACTGAAAGAAAAAACAAATTATTCCAGAGATTATAATTTTGATACCCTCTAATAATAATAATAATAATGATAATAATAATTAATAAAGTTGCGTGTTTAAAATAGGGATTTGGAGAAAGAGGGGTTAGGGAAAAGGAGATAGATAATCTGAGATGGAGAAGGCAAAGAGTAAGAGATACGTGGAGAGGCACAGCGACGATGGCGATGAGGATGATGGGAAGGTTGCATCGGCGATGGATGGGCTTCCTCTCAGATTTTACGAACAGTTCGTGATGGCCGGTCTTCGCGTTGATCTCATCGAACCGGGGCGCCTGGTTTGCTCTCTCAAAGTCCCTGCTCGTTTGCTGGTATGCGAGGGTTTGATTTTTGTATTATGATTTGGGTGTGTGTTTGTTGATGTTCTTTGATTTTTCAGAACCAGAACAATTCGCTGCACGGAGGAGCCTCGGCGTCGCTTGTGGACTGTGTTGGTTCAGCAGCGATCAAGACTTTGGGGTCTGCCACCACTGGTGTCTCCCTCGAAATTAACCTCTCCTACTTGGATGCTGCTTATCTGCACGTTAGTCTTCCACGTTATTTCTATTTCTATTTCTATTTCAATTTCAATTTCTATTTCCCACAACTGGATTGATTGTTTTAGGAGGAAATCGAGATCGACAGCAAGGTTTTGCGAATGGGAAAGACCATTGCAGTAGTCAACGTTGAATTGAGGAGAAAAGGCAATGGTCAAATTATTGCTCAGGGTCGCCACACCAAGTACCTTGCTATCTCAAGCAAGTTGTAGTTAACGTTCATTCACCCATTCTCAACTCTGTGTTTGTATGTTTCTTGGAACAAATCCAGATTGGATTGGATTGGATTGGATTGGATGGGAAACCACCATTGCAGTAATTAATGTTGAATTCACCTAAAATTATCTTTTCTACACTTTTGCTCTATTCATTCTAATCTTCCATTGCTCAAATAATTTCATTCACGTCTTCCATTTAAATATCTGTGTTCTTCAAATGAGAATAGCACAACTAAGGGCGTCTAGTTTTCTTTTGTTGAAACTTTATGGAACCATAACTAGGATCAGCTTTTGTTACAGGGATGATATTATATATATATATATAAGCATCTCAGGTAAGATTATCAATAGATTGGTTGTTGGCACTTGTTGTCAAGCCGAGAGCATCTCCCAAGTTCATCGTCCCTCTCATAGTCCTCCTTCCAACTCCTCCGTTGCCTTTTCTCATCATCGCGGCAAATTCCCCATAATCTATGCGGCCATCCTACAATAAAACCCAAACAGAACCAAAGAACTTTATCAATACATGTACTGGATAGTTAAACAGATAGCATGGGAGGAAAATCAAACTTCATGTTCAATTCTGCAATATGTAGACCCAAAAATGCCAACGCTTAGAATTGGCATAAAAATTTGGAGAATTAATATTTTTTTAACTTTTTTGTTTTATAAGAAACTGAACTTTTGTTAATAGAAATGAAAGAAATTTGGAGGGCGTTGATCTTAGGTATGCTTTTTTTTGAGTTCATGACAAGTAGGTATGCTGAAAAGGGAAATAGGAAAGAGAGAACGAAGAAGACAAAGGAGGAAGAAGTAAGAGTAACTAACATTGTTGTCGTCGATTTCACTGATCATGTCGTCGAGATGCAGTTCACTCAACCCAAACTCTTTGCAGGCTGGTTGAAGCTCATCAATGGTTATGAAACCACTGCCATCCTTGTCAAAATATGAGAAGGCCGATAACAAATTCTCTTCCCGCTCTAGCTTATTCAAATGAATTGTAGCTGCAAGAAATTCACCATAGTCGATTGTTCCATTGTTGTCTATGTCTGCCTGCCAAACATCATCAGATTCAATGACAGAAGTAAGCATGCATAAATAGAAGAAAGCTTTATTTCTTACTGCATTCATCAAGTCCTTAATCTCAGCCTCCATAAGTTCGGAGCCTACGCCTTTTAAGCCTTCCTTTAGTTCCTCAAACGTTATCGTCCCACTGTTGTCTGTGTCTATCATCTTGAACAACTCTTTCAGACCCCCAATTTCTTCTTCAGAAAGCCTTTCAGCAATTACCTACAACCAGTCATAAGATTTCACTTGCAGTAGTTGCAGGCATGCCCAGCAGATGCCAAGCACTATGTTATTCAATATCACTGTAACCTTTTTTGTATGATGCAGATTTAAAATGGAGCACATTCGAGAAGAGACTCAATGCACATGGTACCGTATGTTTTTAAATTAGGAGTAATAATAATTTGAGAACATACTCTTAGAGCCATTTTTTTTAGCTTATTCATGGCAGAGAACTGCTTGAGGCGTGATAATACTGCTGAGTCAAGAGGTTTATCTGGGGCAACTTTCTGATCTACAATCCATGGATGACCTGAGAATAGAAGGGAATTGGGAATCTGTTAACCTTAGAAGGAACACCAATAGGCAATAGCATATGCAAGGAAGCGAAACTTACAGAGGACTTGATGAGCAGTTAGCCTTGTCTTTGGATTTCGGTCAAGCATTTTTCGTATAAGATCCTTTGCGCTTCCTGAGATGGCAGGCCAGGGGTCCGATTCAAAATCCAGCCGTCCTTGTAATATCTGTCGGAAAATCCCAATTTCTGTTTCTGTATTACAAATGAAGCAAGCAGGGGCAGGGGAAATGAGAAGTGTTTTTAATTTGATTAAGGTATGGATGGAATTGTAGTTGGTACCTGCCCAAAATGGAGGCTCCCCACTTAATAGGATATATAAGATAACTCCTGCACTCCAAACATCGGCTTCGGGTCCATAATGCTTGCGCAGCACATCTGGTGCAACATAGTATGGACTGCCCACAAGGTCGGAGAAGGTTTCGCCTGCCTTGTAGAACACAGAGAGCCCAAAATCAGTGGCCTTGAGAGCCGCATCTTCATCCGCAGTTTGAAAGAGGAAGTTCTCAGGTTTGAGGTCTCTGTGCATGACTCCAAGGGAATGGCAAGACTCCAAAACACTCACGATCACTCCGATGAGCTTAGCGCCCTCTCTCTCGCTGTAGTGCCCCTTCTGGACGATCCAGTCGAACAGCTCCCCGCCCCTGCAGAGCTCCATGACCAGATGAACCGAGCCGGAGTCCTCGTAGGTGTCCTTGATTCTCACGATATTTGGATGCTCGGACAAGTGGTGCATTATCTGAACCTCCCTCCAAACATCCTCGTAGTCCTCTCTGCACACAAGCTTCCGCTTAGGGATGCTCTTGCACGCGTAGTTGCGCCCGCTGTTCTTGTCCGTGCACAGAAAGGTGGTGCCGAATTGGCCCTGCCCCAGGGTTCTGCCCAGCCTGTACACCTCGCTCACCGCTTGGGTCCGATGAGGGAGGACCCATGAGGGTTTTGTTGATTTACTCATCTTTCTTCTTCTTCTTCTGCTCTGAGAGAGATTTCAAAAAGCCTTCTTTCCTATTAGTTGCAAAAACAGTACCTCACCTTTGGCTTTCACCCCCATGTCTTCGAATAACAACTTTTGAATTTCGCTGTCATTACACTATCATTTTGACCAACTCAATGTAACAAAGTCAAATGTCAAAACAAGCACCCTCATTCTTTACCACACAATATAAATATTATAATTGCATTTTTAACCCCAAGGAATGCCTCATAGCTGGAGCCTGGAGATGCCCACATCTTATCATTATTATTTTCTTCATTATACAAATATTTCTAAGAATATGTACTTAACACACAAAATTGAAAACGTTTTCACCCATCTAATTTTGTATGCAAGTACAGTATTAGTTTTTGAAGTTTAGAATGGAGTAATTTAGTCATTTGTATTTTAATACTTTTAACAATTTAATCGATATGAATCAATACCGATTTCTGCTCGAACCTGTAATCTTAGATTTGAAAATAAATTAACATCAAACATGATAACTAATTGCGCCACAAACAAGATTCAATTGTTAAGGTGTAATTGAGAGACATGATAGCCATAATCTTAGATGTACACAAACTAAATTATGAATTCTAAATAGCACTATGCTGGGTTGTTGGGATTTAAGTGGTTGACTTGTCATAATATAATTTTTAACGTACGACTAAATCATTATATACTAAAATTTAGTGTATGATTAATTTTTTTTTTCCTTCTCTTTTCTTTTGGAAGACCGGTTTTTTGTTTTCACGCTCACTTTCTCTTATTTCTCAAATTTTTCGTAAGGCAAATAACACATTTTTATACTTCATGAAAAGAAAGGCATTCCAACCTATATCATGCATTCCAATTAGCCCTAAAGCCTATAAAAATGGAGACAAATATCTAGACTCTATAACATTACTCTAAACATTCTTAAAAAAAAAAAACAACCTTATTCAGAATAAGATCTCAACATCAAGAATGTAGAAACTAGAAAGGTATGTTAGATGTGCTTAGAAATGTGCAAGAAAATAAAGAGAAAGTTAAATCTTAATTTAGTGAAATTTTTGTGGCTTCTAATGATGACGTAACCAAAATGTAGGGCTCCCCTACACATGCATGTGTAGGGGAATTTCTCTTTTTTTTCCTCGTTTTCTTAAAACCATTTTCTTCGAAAGTGCATGAGGTTGACCCAAAGTTCAATTTTAGTACAATTAACTTGACCATTGGGTTGGAGCAAGTAATCACATAGTTATTGTTTCGCCGTTTAAACAAGTATAGATGTGACTCTAAACACAATTAATAAGCCGTTCAAACTCAGACAAACATGACTCAACCAACTAGGGGTGAAAAGAAAAATCGTAAATCAACTTAACGAACCGAACTAAATCGATCCAAATGTCACACATCAGGGCATGATCCTAAATTATAATACAAACATATGAAATGTTAGTGATGGTGGGGCATTATAGGTAAAGCAATAGTATATATTAACAAGATTCCACATATGAAAAAAGACATTAATTAAAAAGTTAGGTAGGCACATTTTTAGACAACCCATATTGTATGCATTATTCATATATAGGATGAAGGAATGCATGCATGTGCCTTTATTTAATGGAGAAACAACTTTAACATTCATTTCTGTCCCACACTACCATGCATTTCTAGATCATCATATGCATTTCTAGATCATATATCTAAGTAGTGAGTCAGACTACTCAAACAACTCCATTCAAATTATCAATGTTTTGCTACTAAACCTTAACCAACCTACAATTCATGCCATTTTTGCCATTTTTGCCATTTTTGCTAACAACTCTCAACATGCTTTTCAAAATCATATTAATACTTTTAACACTTCCATTCAAATTATCAATGTTTTGCTCCACCGAACCCAGAAGGCAATACGAAAAATCAATTTCAATTCAGACACAGCAGACAAAGAAGAACCAAGAAACCTCAAATTCGAGCGAAAGAAAGCCACGAAGGAACAACAGGATCATTGCACGCAAAAATGACAAGAATCAAAAGCTCGGAATTCAATCACTGCAAAAGAATCAAACAAACCAAAATCAAATAATTAATTGAAAATTAAATCTCAAACTACCCAACGAAAGTAAAAGAGACGACTACAAAAAGAGGGATACCCGAAGCTCAAAATCGGACGGAAAAATGAATTACCATAGGTAGGGTTTGTGTTCTAAATCTGAAGCAAATTTGTTGGTTCAAATATTATTTTCCTCCTCTAATTAGAAATTTATTTCATTTTTTTGAAAAATAAATTATACAAAAAAAATAACGATTAAGAGAAATGATTATCTGTGTTTCAGATGAAGATAATGATTATGAGGAGAATGATTATTTTTGTTTGGGATAAAGGTAATGATTATAAGAAAAATAAAATAATGAATATGATAATAATGAAAAATAGTGACGTGATGTATGAAAAATTGTTAGGAGAAGAATGAAAAAAATGATTTTTGAAAACGTGATCATGAGTAATGATTCCTAGTGACACAAACAAGGAGAATCATCTCATTTCTCATTTCTCCTTATTCTTGGTGGCCCAAACATCCCCTCAAATAGAGATAAACAAAAATTAATACATAAATTTTTGTAAAAGAAGATTAACAATAAACTTATCATATAAATTAACTTTTATTGCAAGTACGAAAATCAAAGTTGTATATTTATGTAACCAAAATAGAATCATTTGATATATTAATTAAATTTGAAATTAATGGCAACAAGAACATAATTCTACGGGTGCCAATTAATCCTAAGGAGGTTGGTGGTCTTTAGGTTCAAATTTTCATGTTTAGGCATGTTTTTAGTTTCCAACTTTTTAAATTCCAAACCTCTTCATTTTATTAAGTTTAAATCATAATCGATCTCAACGGGTCGGCTTGGTGAGCCTCCGCTCCTCGCATTGTCGCCTTCGTACTCTAGTTCCGATCCCTAATTGAGCCTTCACTACAAAAACAAAGTAATTGTCGATAGTACATGCTCCGATAGTTTATAACATCCCATTGGTGCATATTTTATATCCACCAATGTTCATAAACTGTGGGCACAACGGACCAAAACTATCAACAAATCAAACCTCTTTTAGACCGTTGGTGATATAAGTTCTGTAGTGTTGTTCGTTGGCTTCCAATTCTCTCACGAGCTCGAATCTTTTGGATCGGACTTTTGATCATGTTTTTAGGCTTATTAGTTCCCCATATTTCATGAGTATTTTACTATTTTAATAACTTGACAAAAATAGACTAATAGGCTTATTGGAAACCGAGGATTCGAACTTGTAGCATCATAGTTACTAGCTAGGTCAAGATACTGGTACAACTCTAATCTTGTTGTCAAAATCTATACCATTATAGTTGGGAAAAAAAGGCCAATTAGTAATATTGTATGTTGTCTTTTTTTGTCCATCGGGCATCAAATTCAGATATTGCTACCTTTAAATTGATACCCACGTACACAATTAATTAAGATGAAATTAAATTTATATAATGGATCATCATGTATATAGATATTATTATCTCTAATAAAGCATATATTATTATTACAAAAAGGCAGGTGATGAATGGAATCCATAAAATGGAAGGACGTGGGTGTTTTGTGTAATTAAGAAGTGGATGATGATGATGACGACGATGCGTAGTATCTAAAGAAATGATGGGTGGAGGAAGAAGTTTGATGAGTTTGTGGTTTTCCAAATTGGAATAGGACAGGAGAAGCTCCACGTGGATGATTTTGGTTGGTGTTTGACATAGTAATCGGATTGTGAGGAAGAAGGCCGATGGAGAGCTCAAGATTCAGATTCAGATTCAGTGGTGGGTTTTCAGCTTCTCCCAGCTGGTCCGTCGTCGTCGTCGTCAAACAACTGCTGCTGCTGTTACTATTACTGTTGTTATTGTTATTGTTATTATTTGAATCATCTTGTCGTGGACGGTGTGATTGAGGGTCAATTCCTCGATTATAGAGTTTGCGTTTGATGTGCGTGTTCCAATAATTCTTTATCTCGTTATCCGTCCTCCCAGGTAATCGCGCTGCAATTAGAGACCACCTGTGTTGTCATATAATATATTATATTTTGAGATATGCTATCATTGTGATTTGATTTGAAGAAGATACCTAGCTATCTTGTTTATTAGACATGACTTACTTGTTACCGAGTAGGCTATGGAGATTGATGATGACCTCGTCCTCCTCACTAGTAAAGTTTCCTCTCTTGAGGTCCGGACGGAGATAATTGATCCATCTCAACCGACAACTCTTTCCGCAACGAAGCAACCCTATTTGATAATTAATACACATATATACATATATATATATATAGTTAGAAGTTCGAATGAGATTAAGAAGTTAGAAGTTCGAATGTTGCACCTGCGGCTTTAGGGAGAGATCTCCAGCAACCATCCCCATGGATTTGGATGTAGTTGACAAGGCGTTGGTCTTCTTCTTTGGTCCATGCACCCTTGTTGGTGTGTTGTTTCTCACAGCAGGGAGATCTGCCCATCTCAAACAAACTATAATTATTAACAGATCTATCACCTCCAAATAATTAACACTACTGATTCCAACGCAAAACACTTTTTCTTTTTCTATTTTTTTTTTAAAAAAAGGGAAATGAAAATGGGAGTTGGTAACAAAAAACGAGGGAGAGATATATGGAGATAGAGAAGCTAAGGCAAGGGAGTTGGTGAAGAGAGAGAATTTTTCTTCGAAGAAAAAAAAATATATTTATTGATACATGGAGGTGAGGTGGTGGAGGGAAGCACTTGACTCGGGACTTCTTTCTTTTAACGTTGTTATTCACGGGCAGCGGGCACTGGGGCACCTCGTTTGACCGAGTTGGTGACATGGATTGAGTGGTTCTTATTCTTTTTCATTTTTCTGCTCTATTTCCCTACTTTTCTTTCTTTCTCTTTTTTCTTTTATTTTTAATTGCAATCCTACACTTCAATTTTAATAATTCGACTTACGAGAAGAATGGAGAATGGGTCTTCCAACATTAAATTAAGGAATTTTTAGGAGTAACGTATTGTAAATTAATAAGATATTGAAAAACAGAGACAAATATAAGTGGAGTCAAAGGACTGAAAAGAATAAAGGGGGCTTTGATTCCATTCCAACCATATATGATTACTTCTCTTCCATATATTTATTTAAGGAGATAAAAAAAAGAAAGAAAGAAAGAAAGATAGGGATTATTACAGCTGTCAGAGTAAATAAAACTTCCTTGTTTATTATCTTGACTATTCAGCCTTATATACAGCAGGAAGAGTGAGTCACTCTTAACAGATTTACAACAGTTCAAATGATGACTCAACAGCAATAACTAATTACATGATTAAGATAATTAATTATGTACAATACTCAACTAATACTCCCCCTCAAGATGGGCCGAAAATGTCTAAAATGTTGAGTTTAGGTAAAAAGCTACGTAATATAGAAGTTGGCAGTGGTTTTGTAAAGGGGTCGGCAAGTTGCAAACGTGTTCGGATTGGTAGTAGCTTGAGAAACCCATCTTGAACCTTGTCACAGACAAAGTGATAGTTGATTTCGATGTGTTTGGTTCGTTCATGGAATACATGATTAGAAGCAATGTGAACAGCGGCTTGGTTATCGCACAGTAGCAAGGCTTGCGATGTTGGAAGTTGCAGTCACGTATTAGGGAAGATAGCCAAACAAGCTCACAGGTAGTTAATGCTAAAGCTATGTACTCAGCTTCTGCAGAAGATCGTGAGACGATTGATTGTTTCTTGGATTTCCATGAGATCAATGATTCTCCTAAGAATATGCAGAAGCATGTTGTGGATCGTCTGGTATCTCAACAAGCAGCCCAATCTGAATCTGCAAAGGCTCGAAGTTGGAAGGATGAGGAAGGTTTAAAAAAGATTCCTTGTCTAGGTGATCCTTTCAAGTATCGTAATAAATGGTGTACGACATCTAGATGTGAAGTGTTTGGCTTGGACACGAATTGTCTAAGACGGTTAACAAAGAATGAAATGTCTGGCCGTGAGATTGTAAGGTAGAGGAGACGACCAATGAGACGTCGATATATTGAAGGATCTTCTAGTAAGTCTGAATTAGTCATTGACAGTTTTAGTTTTGGATCCATAGGGGTGGATTCTGGTTTGGATGCCAACATGCCAGTGTCTTCAAGTAATTGTAGGGTGTAATGGCGCTGGGAGAGGCAAAGGCCATTGGAGGATCAGGCCAACTCTAATCCCAGGAAGTATTTCAAGTCACCCAAGTCTTTCAGCTTGAACTTTTGATGAAGCATTGTTTTGACTGTCTGAAGTATAGATACATCAGCGCCGGTGACAACAATGTCATCGACATAAACTACCAGAGCTATGAAGGTTAGCCCTGAGCCACGAACAAACAAGGAGTAGTCTGAGCGTGTCTGGTGGAATCCGAGAGAGATTAAAGTGGTAGTGAATTTCTCGAACCATTGTCGTGAAGCCTGCTTTAAGCCATAGATTGACTTATGTAAGCGACATGCCAATGTCTCCCCCTGTTTTGCAACTATTCCTCGTGATTCATATCCTGGTGGTAGTGTCATATATACTTCTTCTGATAAGTCAGCGTGTAAAAACGCATTGTTCACATCCATTTGCAATAAATGCCAATTGAAAGAAACCGCCATGGTAAGAAGCACACGGACGGTTACAAGCTTTGCCACGGGTGAAAAAGTCTCTATGAAATCGAGACCTTCTTGTTGGGTGAATCCTTTCGCCACAAGACGTGCTTTGTAGCATTCAAGAGTTCCATCAGAACGAAGTTTTACTTTATAAACCCATTTGCATCCAATACAATGCTTATTCGCTGGTAAGGGAAACAACTGACCATGTCTTGTTGTCCTCCATAGCACACAATTCAGAAGCCATGGCTTCTTTCCAATGTGGATATGCTACGGCTTGTCGATAGAAGTTTGGTTCATAATGAGTGGAGACACGCAAGGAAAAAATGCGGTGAGCTGAAGATAGTGTTGAGTATGAGACATGGTTCTGGAAAGGGTAAGGTATTTTTGAGGTAATATTATCGGTTTGGTTGAGATGGTTTTGTTGGAGAGCATTGCAGTGATATGCTCGAAGATAAGAGGGAGGTTTCACAGTTCGTGTAGACTTTCGAGTTGGTATGTTTGGGACAATGGTATCATTTGTTTGAAGATCTGGTAAGGAAGCTAAAGGCACACTGGGAAAGTTATCCAGCGGAGAATGAAGATCTTGTAAAGGAGCTTTCTCCTTCGGTAATTGTAAGGTTTTATTTCTCACTCCAACACCACAGTTCTCATTTTTCTCTCTCTAGAAACCTTATTCATCGTTCGGGGTGAACATGGGTTGGGTTGGGTTGAGGTGATTTTCAATCCAACCCAAAAGTTCGGGTTGGTCAATTCTCCAACCCAACCCAACCCAACCCTTTATTTCGGGTTGGGTTGAGTTATCGGATTCACAATTTGCAACTAAGCTAAAATTTAAAAAGCTCACCATGATAATCAATGAACTCAATAAACAATTTCTAATGCCTCTTTTTTCGATTCCTAGAAATTTAGGACTAATATTAGCATAAGTATACTCTTATTACTAATGCAAAATTTAAGTTTACCTAACTTCAAAACCTTATCAATAGGTTTAAAAAATAAGAGTCTAATAATAATAATAATTAAATTAAATAAATATGCAACATATAATATAAATAATTATGTTCGGGGTAAAAAAATATATTTTTTAAAACTATATATGAAATTCGGGTTGTCGGATTAGTGTGCACCCTAGCTGAAGTCATCAATTAATCATGATTGGCGGAAATCTGAGAACAGTTCTCTTTTTCTTTTCTTTTCTTTTTCTGAAAAAGAGAATGGTTCGCTAACCAATATTCTTTTACAAAAAAATCTGAGAATGGTTCCAACTTCCAACTTGCATATTCAGAGAACCGTAAGCCCTAACTTTCCAAACATATAGTAAATGAATCATTGATTAAAAAATAATAATAATAAAAACAAAAAGTACTCATCATTTTCAAACGTTTCAGTCATGATTTGTTTCATTTTTGGATAAGTTATGATTGAAGTTATCAGCACAATTAATTAACTCAAGTAAGATGTTGCTAATTTGTCTAAAAGCCTTTCATGATACTCGTTTCACCTTGGCATCCAGGAGCCCATTTGAGTAACTCAGCTCTGGATGAAGAGAACATGTTTGCATGTCATAGTAATTTGTTACTACAAAAAATGAATGCCTAGAAAGATCTTGTACAAAGAAAAAATAACCATATGGTTGAGCTTTGAATGGAATGAGCTTTAGAAAAAAATTGCCCCATCCCTTCTCTTCCCACTGCCCCCTTCACCCATGCTATATGATATCTCCACCAACCATGTCGAGTTGAGGAAAACAAGAAGTAAAAAGAAAAGGAGAATTTTCCATTTTTCACCTAACAACTCTCACCCAAATGTTCTCTCCTGTACTTGAAATTAAATGGGGCTGTATTAATGTTCTCTCCATTTTTCACCTAACAACTCTCACCCAAATGTTCTCTCACGTTAGATGCAAACTAGCTTTGTATTAATCCTCCTTCCACCTGTTAACATATCTGAGATAGGCAGTAGCAGGATTTTCCCTTGGAGGAGCACGAACACGAGTGGATCGTCGCAGCACAGCCTCCTCCACTGCAATTTGGTTAGTCAAATCCTTCGATCTCTTGTTGAGTTCAAGGCTGACAATACAAAAATTGAATCATAATTATGTCAACACCTTGAGCAAAACATAGGAGGCGATCAAACTTTATCATTAAATATGAGCATTAACAAGACTTAGAAACAAATATGAGACTCCAAATCAACAACAGCAAGTCAAAGGATGCAGATATATCGATTTTTTTTTTTGATATCTGTGACATCCTAACCAACTTTCGCTTATCTCGACTAATGTCACGGGACATACCGCCTGACCCTACAATATTTGGATGCCAAAGAAACTCGTAGGAAATCAATTCCTAGGTAGGAGGCCACGGATTGAACCCATCACCTTAAGCACCCGAAGACCCTCTTTGACCAATTGAGCTACTCCATGATGGTTGATGCAAATATATCGATATTGATGGCTACAGGATAGGCTCACCCTTGAAACATTTTGTTTTTTCAATTTGACAACAATTACAGGTAGAAGATTCAAACTCAACCTTAATCATAAAAATACATTTTGAGTCAGTAGAGCAATACTCGTGTCCTCTGTCTGTCCATACGGACACAAAAGACTTGCTATCATGCATATGCATTGAGTTCACATACAGCATAAAACATCACAGCAACAAAGTGCGTGCAACTATATATGCTTACCTTGTGATTTTAATTTCAGAATTTAAATGCAAATAGATTTTAGATTTGGAACCATTAATCGATATTATTCTTTTAAACTATTGAGTAATAGTTCTCTGAATATGCAAGTAAGTTGCATCGATTCCAGTATATAGCACAATAGTAGGGCAACTATGAATTATGATTACATGAAGGGCAAATCTATTAAATCGCAGGCTACTAATGGTTAACTTACCAAATTATGCTATAAAATTTTTCGACCTGCTTGCTGAGTTCTCTCTCTCTCTCCCCCTTGAAATTCAGTGAGCCCATAAATGCATCAAGCTGCACCAAAAAGTCAAATAGTCAGTAAAGAAGTCGCGTGTCAGCTCCTAGACTCATAGTATTAGAACAACTAGGTACAGTACAAAGCTCAGATACCTCTTCCACACTATTGTAATATCCCCACTCCTTGGAGTCTGAGCTCTCTACAAAAATTCTTCCATCACGACGGAACCACCAATACCTGTTATGGTTTCTGTCTTTACCCAAGGGATTGGTTTTTATCGATCGTTTCTCCATCTCCCGCTCGTAATATTCTCTCTGTTTCACGATAATAACATATGTTCAGGGAAGAACCTATGAATGGTTTGTATTAACGCACTTCCAAATCATCAAAAACAAAATTTCTAATGAGAAAAGCAGCAACATAAATGAACAAACCCTCTGTTCTTTGGTATTCCTATCATTGACTTCCATCCTATCATCCTTTGCTTCTTTCTTTGGTGATGTAGAATTAGCTGTTACATAACTATTTCGCTTCTGGGCCATTTTCTTCAAATAAGCAATAGGATGATCATCCTCGCTAAATAAGGTAAAATAAAATAAGAAATAGAAATTAGAAAGTTCGAAGTACTTAAATGACACCGCTTACAGCTACAGAAAATGACCTATTTTAAAATGAAAAAGAAGAAAGTCAAACCTTTTAACGGGGGAAACCCCATTTTGAGTTGATATCGCCTCATTCCTTTTTTTTGATGAATCTCTACTTTGTCTACCACGATCAGTTTTGGCTATTTCCTTCTTCTCTCTGTCCGTAAGCTGATCATTTACATGTCCATTGGACATAGGCTCAGATTTCAAGCGTTCTTTCTCTTCTCTTCTCTTCCGGCCTTCTTCCAAGGCTTCACCTCTTCTGGTTGCTCCAAGTACCTGCCTCTGTTCAATAATCTCATCTAACTTTTCCCTGAATATATTTGATTCCAGGGACTGATTAACCAACTCGCAAAAGATTCCCAGTTTGACATCAGTATCCAAAAGGCCATAGTGACCACGCTTAATAGTTGCTGTGTTGGCACATAATTTTGGATTCCCGACCATTTCTAGGAAGTCACAGAGGTACTCTGTCCAGTTAACTAATGTAATCTGGGTGAAAAGTTGCAAATAAAACATATAAATATATGTTAGTAACTTAGTTTTGAGAGACAAAACCAAAAGTTCAAAAACAGGAAAAGGAAATAGATAATGTGATGAACTAACCTTCATCTTCCGTTTTTTTCCTTGAACAAGTGAGGAATAATCTCCATTATCTTTTAAAAGCAAACGGAAAAATGCTGAATGTGCTTCTACAAGGAGAGGTGCATTACTTTCCTTGTGATAGATAGCACACTCAAAATCATCAAGAGAAAATGGCCACAAACACAAAAGCCTATTGAAAGATGAGCAAAAATCCCAAACCATCAAAAGATCTCCAACGCAGTTCATTGGAACTTTGAAGTCCCTCGAAGGAGAAGGTCGTTCTGAGAAGACTGGATCATCAGGACCAGGCTCCACTAAGAGATCATCAATTGGATATTTGATGAGTTCTTCCTCAAGTTCATCGCAATGTGCTGATTCAAGAAAGCAAAATGGTGAATACGGAATTTGTAACATAGTAAAATTATAGGAAGAGTAAAAGCCAAGAAGGAACCATTGAGCAAAAACAAAGAAGGAACCTATTTTAACAGACCTTTCTTTGCACCATTTTCTGCAGTTGAGCCATTCACCCTCTCCCTTTCCATGCTTTTCCTTTTACATTTTGCAGGATTGCTCGTTTCCTATAAATGAAAAACATGAGAAAAGGTAACGGGAGTATATATACCATAAACCTTGAGAACCTGAAATTCAGACTAAATCACCATGTCATTTCCTTTTCTCTTTTTGCTGCAAACTAAAAGCCCATCACGGAAAAATGCTTTGCTTTTTAGTTCTTGGGGAAGCACAGTTGAAATTCCATGATTTTGTGCCAGTTTGTCATGAAGCACCCAAGGAGCACTACGATATGTAGATTCCCGAATGAAAGACTTCAAAAACCTTCTGCTCAAAGGAGGCTTTTTCTGTACTAAATCCTCTGCATTCAGTAATGCAGTTTCTGTTTCTTTCTTATTCTTGTCAAGCCAAACTACCTCATACTGTACTTGGCCATCATCATACTCAAGAACTTTGACAATTTTGCATGGATAAATCTGATCATCCTTACTTCCATACAGTTCAGTACCAACGAACAAACATTCCTGTAACTTCAGAGCAATTGTGTTCGCAAGATCTTTCAGAGACAACATGCCTGAAAATGAAGTACGAGAGTAGGACTCAACTCAATTATTTATGGCCAAAAATCATAATAGCAAACCAGTTAAGTATGAGCATATCAAAATCTCAATTACCAATCAGCATAACCTAAATTCCACAAAACTAAGTTCCACGTTGTGGAAGAACAAAGTATGTACAACGCACACCATTTTTTCAAATTCATTCCATCAGTCTGACTGGAGAATTAAATAACCAGGGTCTTTAGCACACAAGAAGAAATATTACTTTAGAGCCTGTACTTCCCATTTACTTCTCACATATCCTCCCACCCTATCCATAGTTTTCTTCTATTTTTTAGCTAAGAAACATTGACATGGAGCATGGACACGTGACAAGGCCAAGAAAAAATTACAAACTAATGCACAAGCTGATGCAAGAAATGTGGGATTGAAAGAACTTAGCATAGGGCTGTCCAAATGGAAAAAATGTCCTCAAAAGAGTGGCCTACAAAAGATTTTGCCATAGAACACCAAGAAGAAGCCTTGAGCTTTGCCACATCAAGTCTTGAGAGCCAAGGCATGCCTTGTCTTGAAAAAATCTTTGGTTTCTTTCCCAATATTATTCACAAAACAGGGCTTTTGATGCATTGAACCATAGCAGCCTACCTTTTTTGCTCATCTGAAAACTTTCCAAAATACTTGAAACATTTGCTCGAACATCATTATGGAAATACCCAAATAAGATTAAATGAACTCATGAGCAACATGCTTGGGAAAATCTGCACATAAACAGTGTGATGGCAGTTTCTGAGCTACATTGCACAAAGGGCAAACTTTTGGCAACAAAGTATGATTTTTCAATTTTTGCTGAGAGTCAGCTATATTAATGTTACCATGAAGAAGAATCGAAATGAAAAAAATTAACCTTCTTAGGCATTTCACTGAAAAACCCCCAAAGGCTCTAAAGACCAACTCAATTAGAACAAACCAAGCTCTCTTTTTCAGAACTACAGAATATAGACTAGGAAAAGATGCCCGGAGAGATGAATCAGATGCCCACTTATCCTTCCAAGTTTCCAACAGGAAATTCTTTGTCCATTACCAAGTTTAAATCGATAATGGTCTCAAGATTCTTCCCATATTCTTGCAAAACTCTTACAAGGACTTCTTAAACTTGAATGATCACCAAAACCCCCTTTGTGTTCCATGAAATTGTCTTCATGATGCAGAGAGATTTGGGGCAGTCAGATTTAACTAGAAGTTCCAGGAGTGGCTTCCTTTAGCTTAAATCCACAAGCTTCGATAATTGGGGTGAATGAGCCCGATATCTTTAACTATTCTGATGGTTGGTCATCTACTTGCACTGCCGAGGATATCAAGCTGGCAGGGGATATTACCTCATTCAAGTGTGAATTTGAGAAGTCTTCAAGGTAGTTAGAAAATGATTCTTCACTACTTTTTTTTTTATTTTTTTTTTATATATGTGACTGTCCATGCCAGCTTTCGCACACCTCGACTAATGTCATGGGACATACCGCCTGACCCTACAACATTTGGATGCCAAGGAAACCCGTAAGAAATTAATTCCTAGGTAGGTGGCCACCATGGAGATTGAACCCATCATCTTATGCACCCCAAGATCCTCTTTGACCAATTGAGTCACTCCATGATGGTTCTTCACTGCTTATACTAATCTCAGATTCTCCATCGTAATCAACACGGGGCTGATGAGGCTCTTTTTGATTTGATACGACAGATGGAGGCAGTTGGGATACAACTCCTTTGATCAAAAAATGGCCAGGACGAAGAGATATGAATTCGTTGTCAAAACAAACTGTTTTGAAAGAATGAGAAGTCTGTTGAGGAGGGGAAGGGGATTGAGTATAGGTGGTAGAGGAGGTTATGAGGTCAGAACAACATTAAACACTCTAATTACTCTTCTTTTGAGTTACCTATTCCCAGACCAATCATTAAATCCAGCTCTTCCCTCCTTTGACCAAAACCAAGCATTGTCCATTATGTCTTCCCTTGTTTCTTCCCCTACCCCAGTTCCAAATACTTAATCTCAGTTCTTCCTCTTCATTACTCAAGAAGAAAAAGAGCAACTTCGAAATTAAATTCAGATCAATTGGATGACCTTGGACCATCACTATTAATCGAAGACAAGTCAAGCAAAGTAGTAGCTTCAGATGAGTTGGGTTTTGCTTTCCAGCCTACCATCATCTCTGCTCCCTCAAAAATTAATATTGCCCCAACCACTTGTTTATCTTCTCCAAGATTGCAGAAGGAGGTGTGCTCTATTGAGCAGGATGACTCCGATAATGACTCAGTTTTTAGTGTAAGTTCCAACAACTCAGAGTAGCTTGAGAATGACTTTCATGAATAATGGTAGATATTGTAGAACTTTCAGGCAATACTTTTGAGTGTGTTTTTCCTGATAAGTTTAGCAAGATTGTGAAAGATAATGGTATCAAGGTGAAGGCTAAGATAATCGTATCAAGGTGAAGGCTATTCCATCACCTCTATCCCAGACATGAAAATCTTGTCATGGAACACACGACTCGCGAGGGCTTGGTGATTTTGTCAAACGGGCTTCAATCAAGAAGATGATCCAACATATTAGTCTTGATATTGTACTTATACAAGAATCCAAGACGTCGTCTTTTGACAAAAAGGTCATAAAATCTCCCTGGAGCTCAAGGAAAATTGGCTGGTCTTCTTTAGGGTCTTGTGGTAGATCTGGAGGTTTGGTAACAATGTGGGATGAAATCAAGATCAGTGCCGCCTTAGCCTTTATTTCAGGTATTTATTCCTTGTCAATCAAATTTTCTTTTGAGGATTGGGATAGTACTTTTGACAACTTCAGGTCTTCACGGCAAATCCGCACTATATTAGAACACTTTCAGTGTTGTTGGAGGTTGGCTCTTTTAAATGGGGTCCTCCCCCATTTCGATTTTACAACTCTTGGCTATCAGTTCCATCTTGTCGATCTTTGAATGAGGCTCAAGTTTCAAATGACTTTTCCTATGGTTGGGTAGGCTTTGTTATAATTGATAAATTAAGAAATCTCAAGGATGTACTCAAGTCTTGGCATTCTGAGCAGGAAATTCAAAAGAAGTTGTTGGAAGAATCTTTATTAGCTGAAATTGATGTATTGGATAGAAAAGCAGACTTAGCTCCATTGTCCCATCAAGAGTACACTAGGTGGTCTGAAGCTAAATGTGAATTCTTACATTTAAAGAGGGTGATGAGAACACATGCTTTTTCCACAAATTCTTGGCAGCAAGGAAAATAAAGTTGTTGATATCATCCCTACAATCAGATTCGGGTTCTTTAGTGACTCCATCAGAAATTGAATCTGAGATTTTGAGTTTTTTCTCAAATCTTTATCAGAAACTGCCTAGGCATAGTCTATGCCGCATAGATCAATCTCCAATAATCTCAATACTTCCAGATTATAAGAGGAACAAAATTCTGCTTTGATTAGTTTTTTTTCTTGAAGAAATTCTTTCTGCAATTAAGTCTATTGGGAAAATAAGGCACCAGGCTCAGATGGATATACGATAGAGTTTCTTGCTTCTTTTTTGCCATTATTCAAAAGGGATGTCACTCAATTTTTGAAGGAAAACTTCATTTGCCTCTGGATGCTTGTGGAATTAAGGATTTTCGACCAACTCAATCTAAAAAATCCTAGCAAAAGTGTTGGCTGAAAGATTGACATCAGTTATGCCTTTTTTTTTCTTCATTTGTCCAATTTCTTCTTGATCGGATGTTGGAAGTCTTAGTCCATACTATCGAATTATTTGAGTGGTGTTTGGGCTTAAGAATTAATTGGTCGAAATCCTCAGCATGTGGTGTTAACTTTGATGATGCAAAGATTGTTGAGCAAGCCACTATTATAAAATGTAAGGAAAGGTTTCCTTTGACCCACCTCGGCCTCCCCTTGGGTGGACATCTAAAACGTATGTCTTTTTGGCAACCGATTTTGGACAATTCAAAAGAAATTGGACAAATGACAACACTTCTATCTTTTAAGAGGAGGAAGACTAACTTTATGTTCTTTTGTACTCGCGAGTATCCCTTTATACTACGTTTTAATCTTTAAAATGCCTCCTCAAGCTTCATTTGCATTTGAAAGGTTAGTCTGAAAGTTCTTGTGGGCAAGTTCTGATTCGAATAACTTATCTCATATGATTCGGTGGAATGCTACTGCAAAAGCTAAGTCAATGGGTGGTTTGGGCATCGGTGAAATTCAGCTTAAGAATTCAGCTTTGCTTGCAAAATGGGGTTTCTAGGTAGGTGGCCACCATGTGGAGTTGGAGATTTCATAAGGAACCTCTTACTTTATGGAGTCAAGTTATTGATAGTATTCAGGGTTGCAATCCAACACAATTTGGAAATTACAAAGGAAGTCTTCATCCCGTTTGAAAAGTCCATGGATGAGTATTGTTAAAGAATGAAGCAAATTTCAATGTTGGAAACAGTGTTGTTGAGGCGACCCTAGGTGCTCGCCTATGGCGAGTAGATTCAGTCGGGCGCTCGCCCGAATGTGCATGGTTGCGCCTAGCTGCGCCTTCGCCTCTGACGAAGGCAAGCGCGCTTGACTATTTCTTCTTCTCCTCCATCCTATCTTCTTCTCCATCGAGTGCGAGGTTTTTTTCTCAAAAACCTTGCAATTTGGTCTCCATCAATTTTATTCTTCTCAATGTAGTTTGGTCATCTCCATACAATTCTTCTTTTCAATGTGTACTTGACATGACAACAGAGTACCTTACATGTCTTTTAATTTATTTATTTTTAATGAGTTTACATGTTTAGAATTTTTTTGATTAAACGTAAATTTTTTTTGATTAAACGTGGCTTGCTCCTATCAAATGGGAAATGTACTGGCATCATAGTACACTTTGCTTTCTCATAATATTAATTTTAAAATTCGAAATTGAAAGTGTTATGGCATCCATAATAGTGATTGCTTTAAATTTTCTATAATTAATTTTTGTATATTGATTTTTTGTTTGGTTGGAAAGATTGTATATTGATTTTTTTTAGCAATGAAATAATTATTTTAAACGTTTTTTAATAAGATTAAATTGTGTTTTTGTATAATGATGGTAATATTAAAGATGCATATGCCTATGTTTGAATTAGATTTTTGTTACTATTTTAATAGTTGATTATTTTAAAGTTATTAGTTTATTTAATTATTTTAAAAATAAAACTTATTACATCTTACTTGATTTTTTTTTTTACTTTTAAGTATTATTTAATTATGTATTTATTTTCTATTTTAATACTTATTTTATATTAATTTATCATTTATATATAATAATTAATTATGTATTTAATCATTGCGCCTCGCTTCGCTCGGACCTCGCCTTGAGGCGATCAAAGAAAGTGTCACCTTGCGCTTTGAGAACACACTGGTTGGAAACGGTTGCAAAAGTTTGTTTTGGCATGATCATTGGATTGGTTCTATGGAGCTTAAGTCTGCCCTTTCTAGTCTGTTCTCCATATCTTCTAATCAAAATGATGTTATCTCATCATTTCGGGACCAATGTTTTCAAAGCGCAAGGCGACACTCACTTTGATCGCCTTAAGGCGAGAGGCGACAAAAAGGCGAGGCCCGAGCGAAGCAAGGCGCAACGAATTAATACATAAATAAATATTATACATAGATCATCAATAAAATTTAAAAATATTCTCATCAACATAAAATTCCAAATCTTACAAAATCATACTAAAAAGTAAAAAGGGGATTTTGCATGTATATTACAAAAAAATAAAATAATTTCACGTATAGCACAATTTTCAAACTTATTCATTTGTAGCACAAAAATAATTGATTGCTCTATTCAATCACTTAAAATTGATAGAAGTCTATCACTTGAACCGATAGAAAGTCTATCAATTGAACTGTAGAAGTC
>JBBMEF010000003.1:50331-62218 GCA_037832685.1 Sicyos baderoa | reverse complement strand
TTCCACGAAAAAATTGGAATTAAATGTATTAAGTATACAATAAATAAAAAGGTAAAAAAAAAAAAAAAAAAAAAAAAGTGGGGCCCACACGCTGTTTTAGCCCGGGTTATAACAACCCGGGCCTGGGTTAAAACATCCCTGCCCACCAAACATTGGGAAGGGATATAACCCTTCCCTTTCCTTCCCTTGTTGGTGGGCCAAACATGCCCTATATGACCAGAATTTGGGTGGGTGCACTCCGGTAGCATCCCACTATCACTCATTTGAAGTCATATATCTTTGCTCTTTTTTAATTTATTTTATAATAAATAAAAATAAAAAAATAAAAAAGATGTGTGACACTAAATATATGGCATAAGTGATATCATTGTGAATGTACTATCCCAAGTGCACCTAAATTTTTGTCCATATATATATAATTTCCTTTCACGGTTTTACCCAAATTGTGATATATGTTCATATTGGTTTTTGTTTTCTTTCATGCTCATGATAGGATGGAATTTCAATTCTTCACTGATTTCAAGTAGCATTTCCAAAATTTTCTCATTTCCAACTACTGTTCCTTAATTTATTTATTTTTAATTATAATTATATGTGATTGTACGAGAAGCTGGCGCACACCTCCACTATTGTGAAAGATAATATTTTGACGTCAAAAAAAATCACAAGAAATTAACTTATAGACAAATTAATTTTTTTCAAATCATTTATTTGATTATAGGTTTTAAAATGTTACTATTGAATATCAAAATTCATTTTACGTTTTTTAAAGATTAAATTTAGTTTTCATTTCATCGCTATGACATTTTAAGAATTGTTTTTAAAGAACCATTAACTAAGTATTGAAGCAACACACTAACACTTCTTCCATGGAAGAAGAGCAATACTTGAACGTGTAGAGTGAATATGCTTGCGTATATACAGAGTGGATATGCTTATTGCTTATGTGGCACAAATCTTTACCATATATTAAAACATAAAATTAATAAAACATTGAAAAACTAAATAAATATGTGGCAAATTAAGACTTTGCTACATAGACAATAAGCATACTCACTCTACACATTCATGTGTAGGAAGTATTGCTCTTGAAGAAATTTATAGATACTGGCAAGAGTATTTTGGAAGGTTTACTTATACTTTTGAAACTTTTAAAGAAGTGTTTGGATGAAGTTTTGGACGAAAAATTTATTTTGAATTGTTAAAAATCGAAAACTCTAACATCAAATTTGTTTGAATGTGGTTTATATAGAGAGGAGTTAGAGACAATAGTTTGTTTTGGATGTGAATTGAAAATGAGTAGTTAAAAAAATCGATTAGAAATGAATCGTTAAAAATGAATTATTTTGAAGAGTTATAAATGAAATTTTATTTTGAATAGTTATAAATGAATGATTAGAAATGAATAGTTATTTTTAGTTGTAAAAACCATAAGTTATTTCAAATAGTTACAAAACTCGGTTGAATGTAATTTTTTTATGAGTAAATACTTATTTTAAATCCTCGGTGAGAAAGGCCTTGTTTGGTCGGCGGGGTTGGGATCCAGATTCCCCAGTATCCAATATCATAATCAAATTTACTGGAATCTTGATTACGGTGTTTGGTTTGTTGTATTGATAATCCAAAATAAATAAATTTTAGGCATTGTTTAGATTTTGAATCTCCGAATACTAAACCCTCGAAATCAAATTCCATGAAATCCTTACATTTACTAAACAACTGATTGCAAATTCTCGGATTCTAAATCCAAATCTTCGGATTCCAAACGGCAAACCAAACAGAGTCGTAGAGAGTGCTTGGATTTTGGAGTTTAGGAGAGGAGAGAAGTGGATGATCTTTAAAATAGTTGTTGTGGCTTAAGAATAGGAAGAATTGAGAGATGTTATATACGAAAAAACAAATATAAGGTGGGACAATTTCCCCTCCTTCTCTCTTCCATCCCTTAAGGGCTTGTTTGGTTTGCGGGTTAAAAAATTTAGAATATGAATTTCCCATAATCCAGTATCTATGAATTAATATGGGGTGGCTCAAATATTGGTCAAAGAGGACCTAGGAGTGCATAATGTCATGAGTTCAAGCCCCATGATGGCCATTTACCTAGAAATTAATTTCATACGAGTTTTCTTAGCATCGGTATGCCCGTAGCATTAATCGAGGTGCGCAGATATCGCAATCAAATTTCTCGAAATTTCGATTATGGTGTTTGATTCATTATATTGATAATTCAAAATAAAAAAAATGTTGTTTAGTTTAAAATATTATACTTTCAATCTTCAAATTCTAATATAAAATCTTTATATTTACCAAACAACTAGATAAATGTACGAATTCTAAATCCAAATTGAGACAAACCAAACAACGCCTAAATACAACCCCTCGTTAGGGTATCGTCTACCATAGTTAGAGTGTTTTGGAATTAGTAGCTCAAAATCTCAAAAGACCGACGAGGGTGGAGGCGGTTGGTGGTGAATTGAGCGATTTATGGTTGAGTTTTGCATTGCAGGATCCACTGCCTTAGATCTCTCTGAATTTGAATCGGCGACGAACAAGTGATGGAGAAGATGAATCAGGCATTCGAGAAAATGAAAATGTTAGTTGGAGTTGAGGTGGATGAAGAAGAACGTCAAGCTTCTGACGATTCTGCCAACTCTTCTTCCTGGTTGTTCATGGACGATTTCAATCGCAATTGCACGCTCTCCACCAAACAGGTCTCCTCTCCTCTCCTTCCTGCCTCTTACCTTCTAATCATTCTCTCGTTCTCAAACTACCCTGTTGTATTCTAACTGGATTTCTATTATTGTTCAATTTTAACAATGACTGAACCCTCTTCTTACTTGAATCAATGTTGTGTTGTAGCGCCCTTTTTCTTTTTACCCATCATCGGTGGCCACCTAGCTAGTAATTAATTTTCTAAAAGTTTTCTTGAATCCAAATGTTGTACGGTGACGGTCATACGGTCAGACAGTTGTGGATATAAAAAACAATTATGTGCTCCATGGTTTATCCTACTAATTCATCCCTCTCCCTCTCTTAATTCAACAGCGGTTTTATGGTTTTGCCATATGCTTTTCTGCTGGTTTAACATGTACATTGATGGTAAGTATCCTTCAAACTAATATTGATTTCACCTTTCTGTTTATTTAGTCATTCCAAATTCCGATATTCACTTATACTATAAATCCCAAGAGCAATGTTGACTTTGTTATGGGAAAGTGATCTTTGCCGTTTGTAATGCAACTGAAAGTGGAAGCCTGGGATGATATCATGATCATCTACTTTTTGTTAACTTTGAAGACTTGCTCTGGATAGAAGAATTGGTTATCTTCTAATTTGCATCTTGTTTATTTACATGCAACAGTCGATGCTTGTTTTCTTTAATCCAATCAAATTTGGAATAGCTTTCACATTAGGCAACCTGCTATCACTTGGAAGGTTAGTGTTTATAGGTTGTTCTATTTTTTATTGATGCTCATTGAGAGATTTTTTATATTTACTTGGCTTATGGCAGGTATGATAACTTCCATAATAGTAACTCTCTTTGCTTTTAATATTCACAGTTGGTCTCTTTTTAATTAAAAAACAATATGATATTAGAAAGAAAAAAGTAGGACAGCCTAGGGTGAGGGTCTAGGGTGAGGAGGGGTGAGTAGAGCCCCAAAAAACTATAAGAAAGCTTTCTAATTGATAAAGATTGTGGAAAGGTTGTAATTACAAAAGAATGTTTTGTGATTATAACTCCCCCAAGGAAGAATCTTTTTGTTTCGGAGTGGCGAGGAACCTCTATTTCATAACTATAGCTATGAGTCTATGACTCTCTTATTAATTGTTGGAGATCTCTTTTGTAACTCATTGGGGTTTCCCCTTTCTTATATTTCATATTTTGATGAAATTGTTTCTTGTAAAAATAAATAAATAAATCGGACTAAAGGCGTGAGGTTAAAAAGGCTTGAACAATGTTTTCAAAGGCGCTCCCAAGTGTACCAAACCGTGCGCCTGAGCACAAGTTGCACTTCATTCGCCTCACCTTAAGGCAAGGCGCCATTAATAAGGCGCACACATTTTGGCACTTTTCGTGGAACCGTGGAGCACGCCAAGGTGTGCGTCTTGTAGGCTTTTGTGAAGCGAGATCCCCGTGCTAGCTCATTTTGAGTGCGGAATAACTGATTCAAGACATTTTCAATACCTTAAATACCTTAATTCTTTAACTCACAACGACAACATTCACTTTCTTTCTTTCTTTTTTTTCTCTCTCATCTGCAACTCATATTCTCCCGCTTCTCTAGCCACACATTTTCGATTTCTCCATCTACACTATACACTATCGTTCGTGAGTTCTTCTTCACAACACTAAGTTCAAAAGTTAATAGTTGATTCCTCAGGTATGTTTTATATATTATTCTTGATTTAAACTCCATTTCTTTAGTAAAATGAAGGTTAATAGTTGAATTTTTTGTATGTTTTATACATTATTCTTGACTAAAACTTCATTTCTTTCCATGAAAGTGTTCTTATTGTTAACACACACATATATTTTATGTTTCTTTTAAGTAGTGCGTCTTAAGTAAAAAGCCCGCACCTTTTGGTGTTCTTTGCGCCTCAAGCTCTAGAGGTCTATTGCGCCTTGAGCTTTTTAAAACACTAGGTTGGAGATCAATTAGATTATTAGAAGGGATGGGAAAGAAATGAAGTGTGCACCCTAAACGCTAAAAAAATCAAACTATTAATTGCATCAATTAAAAACATAAATTTTTATAAGTGAATCAATTTAGACCCTCTAATAAGATTTTGTTTTTAAAATTATTAATATATTGTGAAATAGTGTGAACATCCATCTCAAAACCAATTGCTAATGAGAGGAGTAGTCCACCTACCTTATAAACACTTAGAGATATCCCCACCTTATCAATGTGAGATTCTCAACATGCCCCCTCACAATGGTGCCTCTTTTGATATCTCAATTTCTTTTTATTGGATCGTATACCCGTTTGGGCTTAATGGGCTATGATACCATGTGAAATAGTGTGAACATCCATCTCAAAACCATGGTAATGAGAGGAGTAGTCCACCTACCTTATAAACACTTAGAGATATCCTCACCTTATCAATGTGAGATTCTCAACATATATATATATGTTGGTTGATATAATTAAATTTACCCCAATCCATTAGCTTAGGCTTTTGGATTGATCGGTGGTTTAACACAACTCAACAATATATATATATATATTAGTTTTCTTTTCAATTTCTGGATTTTTGTCATGGTCCCATCACGTTGATAGGTTCTCCCTTGACTCTTTTGCCTGATAGCCATTTTATTCAACCAAACTTTTGTCTGTCCTAGGCTTCTTTATCGTTTTTTTTTGTAAGTCTTAATTGTTTTTGTGGCAGCACAGCATTTCTCGTAGGCCCCAAAAGGCAAGTGACAATGATGCTTGATCCTGTTCGGATTTATGCGACAGCCATATACCTTGCTAGCATGATATTTGCTCTTTTTTGTGCTCTCTATGTAAGTTGAGTTGTGGTTCCATAAAATATCTTAGAGTAATAACTCATTTATAGAGAATCCTTGTCTTTGTTTAGGCAAGTCATTGCTAATTTCTCATCGTACTTTCATATAATTATAATGCAGGTGCATAACAAGCTGTTGACACTTCTTGCACTCATTTTAGAATTCAGCGCCCTAATTTGGTAAGTTGAGGTTGTTTCTTTCCTTATCTTACAAAATATATCTCACTCATTTAACATCAATTTTTTTCTCTTAAGAATCTGGAGCAGGCGTCAACATAAGAAAATGTTCAAATTAATTTCATCTAGAATTAGAATCTTGAGTATGTTAACAACTGTTTTGCTATTGCACAGACAGTTCTCTTATCTCTTTTGCGTGACTATTTTTCCTATATTCAACCGATTGTCAGAAATCTTTCTCTTCCTTGTTTAGTTGGGTTTCTTCTGCTTAATTGAAATACACATTCCTTTGGAGGAAATATTTAAGCACATTCACTACTTGTGGATCCTTAGAATCATCAGGTAAATTTGGCTCTTCTACTGTCAGGTTCCTCTGTAGGAATCATTTGTAAATCACTACGGGGACCTCCTCAATGGGGCTGGGGTTTTGCTTTTTATATCCGATTATTGAGTTCAAATGAAATGCATGAGCAAATTTCTTGTGATTACGGCCAATTTGTTGGTTCTAAGAAATAAGAAAATGTGGCTTGCAATTGTAGTAGTTGCGGCCAATTTTTTAATAATAGTTGAAATGCGCGTTAGTGGGTTCAAACACTTACACGTATAAAAAAAATGTTATTAATACAATATAAGGTTTGAAATCTATGTTTTCTATTTTTTTTTTTTTTGAAATCGAGAAACTGGAGCTGGCTCCTCTCCAATACCACGTCTCAAGGATGGACCTGAAATACTTCAAGGATTTTCTAGTTTAAGTGCTTCCCATCAGTCTCGAACCAGGGACGTCCAAGGGATGAAGTTCTTAGTCTCAACCAACTGAGCTGCCCCGTAGGGACAAATTTGTTATCTATGTTCTTAGAGCTACTATCATTCATGAAAGAAGAGCCGATTTATTTTCTCTTTTGTATCCTTGTATGCTTGTTTTTTTACACGGGAGAGAAAGGGATATGATTATATGGTCTACGAATGTCTTTATATACTAACCCCCACCCCCCATATCTTTTCGGCTTCATACATTCACATTTTCCTCTCTTTCGACTGATAGGTATAGCTTGAGCTACATCCCGTTTGCAAGGTCGATGGTTTCGAAGGTTATGGTATCTTGTTTGGATACTGAGTTTTAGGGGAAGGGTCTAAAATCAGTGTGCCAATCATCTTGGGTTCATGTGGTTCGACGTTATCAATCTTGTGTATTATGTGTTTTTCAGGCCTTGTTTTCTTTTTACCCTCTTGCTATCTTGCTATCTTGTTCTCTCGCTCAAAACTAATTTCTTAATATGAGTGATTCTTATGTGTGCTTCAAACAATAATCTACGCCTTGGTGCAATACTATTCTCACTTGTGTCATTCTAAAAGGGATCGAGTTTAAGTTGGCTACCTAACATATTGAATAAGTTCCTAAAACAGTAATGCACATTAGTGGAATATCTCTCTTAAAGTATTGTATTGTAACTAATATGTTCCCTTGACAAAAGTTAGGAGGTCTTTATTTGTGCATAATTTCTTTATTACAAGCTTCAAGGTAAACCTTCTTTGTTGCAAGGACGGATAACTATAAATACCATTTCATTTGTATCTGTTATGAGAAACTGTATTTCTCTTGTTTAGAATTTGGGTGTTATTTTTCTAAAAATAAATTCATGAAATAATGATGGTTGTGAAATGTGAAATGGACTGAAAACCAAAGAGGGAAATGATAGAGATGACTTCAGATTGACGGAGAAAGAGATGCATTTTTGGTGACATTCATGATGCATCTTTGAGTGATTGAGATTGGTAGTACTAAGATGGCATCAAAGTAAACATATTTTAGCAGGTTTGATCCAGATTGTTGTTTAGTAATAACCATATTCAAATAATTTAGTTTGAAGACAAATTTGTTAATACTATAAATGAAAGGCGTCTTCATTTTGAAAATTAATTGCATCTGTCCACGTTTTCTAAAATTGAAATTTTTCCTGAGATCGATGATTATAATTTGTGACGGAGACGGAAAAAAAGACGGCATTTGAGAAAGACTGCATTTGAGAAACATGATATAAAACAAAAATTATTCAATTTTATATTTCTTATAATTTGAACAAAATGATTTTATCATCTCATTATTTTTTTTATATATATTTTAATTTGAGTCTAAGTAAACCAGGTGTACCTGTGACTCATTACTAAAAAGAAAATAAATCATTTAATTTTACTATTCCCAATTGTTTAATTATTTTTAATCGTAAATTTATGATTTAATTATTTAATTTTAAAGAATTTATGAGGTTGGTCAATCTATAAAATAATTATAAATATACTAAATTTTTAAAAAATAAGCATTTATAATATAATTTTAAAGTATATTAATAATTATAAATACAAATACCTTAAAATTTACTTATATTCTAAATTATTTTGTAAAGTAACTCATTTTCTGAATTTATATTATCTTGTTATTTCTTAAATTTAAATATTATGATTGAGTAGTTGTTGTACTTGAAAAAAGTGGACCCATTAGTTGAAGGATGTACAAATTGGTGCATCCCCATGTGAAACCTTGGAGTGATATCCCTAACATTCAAACATAAATACGAAATGCAACTTGCAAAGAAGCAAAAAAAAGTGTAAGTCAACTAGTATCTTGAATGTATTAACGTATTAAGAATCACGAGACCTATAGCTCGAATTCGATCCTCTTGACTCCTATTGTACAAAAATATATATTACTTGCATAAAAGAAAGAAATACAGAGAAAGCCACATGCCAAACCTGAAACCACCATGCTTGCGGGCTTCCAAAGCAAGACAACAAAAATCCATAATAAGATGTGAATGTGGGAAGTGAGATAAGCCAAATATATATTTAGTCAAATATTTGCTAAACCATAGATAGAGACAGGAGGAGAGAGGGGCCTAAGACTTGGAGTATAAAATGCTAACAATTGCAATTTACAAAGGACTGCTATGCTTGGCTGAGATGCCGCAGCTCATTCCAAAGATTTAAGAAGCCTGAATAACGCTGCCGCTTCTCTGATACGAGAAAATTCGATGCAGAAAGCTTGAACTTCGATGAAAAGATCTTTGACTGCAACCAAAACAATAAAATCAACATACGGTTACCAAAAATATACACACACACTGTTCTTTATCAATTGGTTAAGGTATAGATATAGTTCACCCTAAAGGTTGAACCCCAAAACAAAAACAAGAATTTTTGTGCTTAATTAGGCCGATTAGACGTAAATGAATTTTTTATGGGAAGAATGAGGATATTTGCTTCTTATTGCAATAGTCATTGGTATATTGGTGGGGACTTCAATACCACTCCATGGATTCATGAGCGTTTTCCTCAGAGAAGACAAACTAGGGTTTGGAGAAAGTTTAACAAAGTTCACCGAGGAGTTTGGCTTGCTTGAAATTCCTTTGGCAAACGGGAACTTTCACTGGGTCAAGGCTTGGTTGATTGATCGTTTTTTGTAAACAAGGATTGGAATAATCTTTTTGAGAATTCACAGGTTATAAGGCAAGTTTGTATATCATTTTCCATTGTCATTTGAGCATAAAAAGAAGAAAGATTTGTTAGATGAAATCAGTATGTTGGATTCAAAAGCTGAAATTTCTGCATCGTCTTCTCATGAATTATCAATTCGTTCCAAGGAAAAAAAAAAGAATTGATGAACTTGTATCTACTTTAGGATAGAAATTTGATTAAAAGTGCAAGCTTCATTAGACAAGAATACAATTTCTGTCAGCTAAGAATTGGAAAAATGTTGATCTCGGAATTGATGAATTATGAGGGGAGGTGCTATTGTCCTTTTGGGCGAGTGAAAATGAAACAGTTAATTTTTTCAGCAGGTTGTACTTCAGGTTTACTGGTTTGCGGTTAGTTCCTCTCAACATTGATTAGGAGGTTATTTCTTCTATACTTATTGCTAATGAGATAGATGAGTATCGAAAAAACAAAGAGTGGGTGCTTAAGTTGAATATTAAAAAAGCATTTGATAAATGTTGACTAAGATTTTCTGGAAGAAGTCTTGAAACTCAAAACTTTAGTTCCAAGTAGATTCAATGGATTCTTGAGTGTGAGAAACCCCAAATTTTCAATTTTCATCAATGTTCAGTCAAGAGGGAGGATTGAAGCTATGAGAGGCCCTCGCCAAGGTGATCCCACCATCACCTTACTTGTTGAATGCTTTGATGGATAGTATGTCTCGTCAAGGACTCTATTGAGGTTTTGTAGTGGGAAAAGATAAGGTGCAATGCTGATGATACTTTGCCAAAATGATGAAGCAATATTGGGGGGTTTTGATTCAAACTATCACTTTATTAGAAATTTCTCCAATTTGGCAGAAATCCTCTATTCATGGAATCAATATGAAGGATACTAAGTTATTGTCTGTTGCAGAGAAAATTGCTTGCAAAACTGAAAATTTACCTATAAATTATCTTGGTCTGCCTTTGGGAAGTCATCTGCAGCCAGTAGTGACAATTTTGGGAGGAAGCTTGATAGGTGGAAAAGGTTTGATTTATTTTGGGGGAGGTCGTAAGCAAACAACATTTGAATTGGATCTTTGAGTATTAGGATATACGTGTAAGTTGTTAGATGCAGCCCTGTTGTTTAACTCGACCCCCTTATTACCCCTATACTCATTGGTTTGCCCAACCAAAGCACTCTAGAGTCACATGATAGGACTATTAGTATTCGTGGCTCCTCTGTACGAAGTATACGAGTATAAACCACTTCCAATGATGAGATGTAGAACTGGAAAGAACTTGATACTTGACCATTTCATATTTAAAAGACGGACCAACTATAAACTTATCATGAACATAGGTTCATGTTGGGCCAGCTGTACTTTGGGATCATTGCAAATGGTCATCAATGCATTGAACTCTGCAGTCTTATAGTGCAAATACTATCGATCCCTTCAACTTACGTTTCTGCCAAACCAACTCGCAACAACACTGCATGGCCAAATTGGTTGCAAACTACAGCTTGGTTGATCCAAGAACTAATTGAAAGTTGAAACACTACAGATCCATCACCCGGAAATGAGGTGTGAACAAATGGGTTTGAAAGTACAGCAACAATGGTTGGCAGGGGGTTAGGGGCAGCAAGAGTTCGAGAAGAATCCCGGTTTTGGGATTAGGCAAATCAAAACTCTAACACCAGAGACAAGAACTAAGAGGATGGTGAAACCCTAACACACCATAGACAATCGAAATCAAAATGGAAAGAGAAACCTAGAGTGGTGAAGGCAAAGAGAAACCCTAAGCAAATCATGAAGATGAAAGGGGAAACGAAGAGAAACTGTGTAAAATGGAACATGACTTACATGTGGAGGGGAAAAGAAGAGTCATATAATGCATTAGAACGCCTCGGAGGGTGTTAGGTGCGTCATAGGGAGATGTTCCTATTGATATTTGTAGATTTTGAGGAAAAAGGTATTCTTTTCATTTTTCTTTAACCCAACAACACATGTGTATATATATTACACAGAGATGAGATCAATAAAGGAAAAAATATACCTAGAATGAAATCTATTCTAACAAAGGAAAATTTACAAATAGAATAAAATCATATAATTCTACTCTCCCTCGAGCTGGGTTGAAAATATTGTACAAGCCAAGCTTGAAATTAAATTCTTCAAAAGTTGTCATTGGTAATGCTTTAGTGAGAATATCGGCAACTTGACGACATGATGGTACATAGTTCAATTCCACAGTGTTATTGTGGAACTGAACCTCACGCCATAAACGGAATCCCTATCCTTCGCTTTATTGGGTGCATGAGAGAATGAAGGAGAGCATTAAGCCAATAATAGGTCCATCAACAGTCTCCGTGACGGAAAAAGCGGCATCGTTGACTCCAGAGAAGTAAGCGAAGGACCGTCGGTAAGCTGCTCTGGTATCGGCAGCTCAATCTTTTAAAGTATGTGTGAAAATAATTAAGAGGAATAATTTATGTGTATTATTCATTTAGAGGAGAGTTTCTTAAATAGAGAAACCCTCACTATACAAATAAGGAAAATATATTACAATAGGAAAATATCATTTCTAAATAATATATCAAATACAAGGTAATAATCTAATTATTAAAGGAACAAATAATAGGAGTCTAATATGGAAAATAACCAACACTCCCCTTCAAGCTGGTCTGAAGATATCTGCCATAGACAGCTTGTCAATCATCTTATCGAACTGCCCCTTAGGAAGACCTTTTG
>JBBMEF010000003.1:33974-49442 GCA_037832685.1 Sicyos baderoa | reverse complement strand
CCAAAGTTTGTTTTTGTTTTTAAAAGTTGGTTAGTATTCTCCTACTTTCTTAAAAAAAGATGGATAAATGGTAGGAATGATGGAGCATATTGTACAAAATTTGAGAGATAATAGGCTTAAATTTGAAAAACCAAAAACAAGAAATCAAATGGTTATCAAACGGGGCCTAAGATAAATGGTTTTTCATCTGACCTAATTGCACACGATTGGGATAATGATGAATTACATACATATATGTGTGTGCATTTTTTTTTTATTTTTTTATTTTTTTTTTAGGTTGCAGGGGAAAGCCACTCAAGAAAAGATTGTTATTTTTGCTAGTGGAGAATAATGTTATTTCAAAATAATATTTGATTGGATGGGGTACTGTTATATATTATTATTACTTTGTATCCACATTTTTACACCAATGTAAAAATGAGGTATATTTATGAAGGTAAATTATAAATTTGGCTCGAGAGTTTAGTTCCTATTGTTTCAAAAATAATTTATATGGTTTGAATAAAGTTAAGAATTTATTCTCTATATTTTAATAAAATTTTAAAAATAGTTATAAATATTTTAAATTGTTGACAAATTAATTTTTTTTTAGTGTACAGATTAAATATGTTAAAGTTAGTTATTTATGTATATAATGTAATTTTTGACACATAAATAACTAAGTTTCACATACTTAATTGAATAACAACTAAGAATTACAATGACTATTTTTTAAGTTATAACAAACTATAGGAACTATATTCTAACTTTCTTCAAATCATAGAGACTAATTTTTAGTATTTGAAACTATATAAACTAAAATCTAATTTTCTTCCAAGCAAAGGGAAAAAACTTATAATCCCGCCTATTTATGAAAGAAAAATTGTACTATTTAGACCATATTTAAGAAATATTTGCGATTTAATGCTCTATCTGTTTGCAATTTTAATTTTTCATTAAAAAATTTGGAAATTTATTTTTTCTAAAATCTCATTATGCCCTTCACTACATTAATTGTTAACATTTGAATTTCAAACTATCATTAATCACGAAATCCCATTTGTAATTAATTACAATTTTATAACTTCATTTTTTGTACATTCCATAACAATCAGTAATTAATGTGTTGAATTTCAAACTTCATTTCTCATTTATCTCATTTTTTCCTACGTTTGACATTTTTCATCTCCTCCTTTTTCACCATTTTTTGGCCTCTGATTTTCCTCTCGGTATTATGTTTGCCACTTTCCGGTAACCATACGGTATTTTCCTGCTTGCATAGCTTACTCCATTACGACGGTATAAAAACTTCATCGCACTTATTTGAAGCTTTTTCCCCTGTATTATTCCGGAAAATTTGTCAGCATTCTACTTTGCATCTTCCCACATTCATTTTTCGATATGTCACATGCAATATAGTATGATATGTTCTATTCCGTATCTGCTTTCCTTACTATTCATTCTCCAATATTCCTGTTCCAATCCATCTAATTTTACTCATATTTCATACATTGTTATGATCTACCTCATGTTGCATTATGTCGTATAAACATTAATAGTCCATCTTTCTTTTGAAGACTGTTTAATCTGCACTGTTTTTCCATTCATATACATATTATGTTTACATTCTGTAACATGACCTACACGCACATATACATTGTACATACATATATGCCGTATTGTTTATACATCTGTTTTATACGCATCGTAGGTTCAACAAGTATCCCCTCCGTATTGCACATTCTCGGAAGGCCTATAAATCCCCAAATGGTTTGTTCGTTCGACGTCAAAACTAGAACGAACATGGCAAGAAAACGAGGAGAACAAGAAGATGATAACGACGTCGCAAGTGAAAGGAAAGTATTGTTCAGAATGTACAGAACTTCTGAAGGTCTGGGCAGAAATCGTGCTTCGGAGAACTTCAAACCCAATCGTCATTTTCGACAGGAAAAGGAAAAAGGAAAAATGAAAAAAGAAAAATCTTAATGAAAAAAACTGCCACATTTATTAGAAGGTCAATGTCAATCATGGGTGCACGTTTTATGTTGTAGTGAGATGAAAGTTTTTAAACTTCCCAAAATTGAGACGGTTGGAAAATTCAAAATAGAGAATATATGGACAATTGTAATATTTTTGAATTTTACAAATTAAAATGAGATGTCTCATTTTACTAATATTTTTAAAGAAAATAAATTTGCAATTAGTTTCGGCCTAAACACAAAAAGCTCTTTATGAAATCTTCAATAAAAATTAAAAATGAAATCTATTTACGACATATACATTTTTAAATGAAAATGAAACGCTCACTTCACCGGTTAAATCGATAGGCCTTAACAAGTAAGGACACTTGCCTACGAAGACCTTAGACCGAGTCATATAAGCAAAAACAAATAAATATAGGAATCTCAATATTTTTGGATTAAAAAAAACCTTTCTAGAAAAGTTACTCGTAGAAGAGAAAATAAACCCATTTGACCAGAATTTGTGGGAAACAAAGAAAAAAATATATATATTAAGAAACAAACATGTATACAATTAAATTAGAGGTATCTTAATCAATATAAGTGTGCCTCTCCCTTTAAATGTTGAGGCATATTGACTACAAGTATTCATGAAGGTCAAAGTTTGCAAGTCATGGTGCAAGTTTAAGTCACCATGTTCAAAGTGCTACAAAATATTCTATAATCAAGTATCACAAAATCATATATGGGAAATGGTGGGAAATGGCTAAAGTTTTAAAAAAATATTTGAGATCAAAGAATTCAAATATGTTCTAAGTCGAGAATGCATATCAATTACTATTAGACTAAGTCATTTCTAGCCAGTGCAACTAAATCATGATTAGGATATGGAAAGTTTATTTCAAAGATGAATAATTTTTTATGACAGTGGAAGTGGCTAAGCTTGGAATAAAGGGATGATGATCAAAAGATAGTGTAGTGGGCAGTGGATCTTCTTAAGTGCCCTTACTTTCTAACTGGGGTTCTGAATAGTCCTTTTCTGTATAGAAAGAGCTCTTTACATTTTGAGATTGAAATGCCCATCCATTCTTCCTCAACTACTTTTTAGCCTAAGGAATGTTAACTATCTATATAGTAGCAAAAAGTTTAGTTAACTGTTAAAAGAATTAGATCCATGATAAAATATATACTTTTTTTTTGGATAAGAAACAATTTCATTATATTTATGAAATTACAAGGACAAAAGGGTCCCCTTAAGATTACAATAGAGCTCTCCAATTATAAATAAGAGAGTCATAACTATAAATATCAAAAGGGGGGTAAAGCTTGATCCAAGAAACCACCGAATTAATAACGTTGTCCATAAATCTATCAAAAGAACTAGCTTTTTCCTAGAAGACACGGTAGTTTCTCTCCTTCCAAATATGCCAACAAAATGCTCTCATAAAGCTTTCCCAAATAATCCTCTTTTCCTTTTTAAAAAGGTGATCAGTAAGGACAATCAACAGCATGGTAGATGGCTTGTGAGGCAGAGGGAAGCACCATTGGAATGCCGATCGAATAAGGTTCCAGAAGGAGGATGCAAAAGGGCATGAACCATCAAATCTTACAACATTTGGATGTAAAGAAAACATGTAGGAAACTAATTCATAAGTAGGTGGTTGCCATTGAACTTATCACCTCTTAGTTACTTAAGATCCACTTAATCACTAGGCACGAGGCCACCTTATGATAGTTTGCAGACAACAAAGGTTTTAATCTATGATGGGGGTCAAAGATAGAGACACAAGAGACTATCTCTGTCCTCACCCTAATAGGCTAATACCATTTCCAATCATGTTCCATGTGGGGGTTGGAAGGTCCCCATTTGTTGAATTACATGAAGATTTTTGGGTTGAAACAAGTTGTTTTTAATCAGAGGGAAGCAGGAGTCCAGTGGTAGGGAACAACACCAGCTAGGCTTAAGGCTATGGGTCCATGAAAATCAACAAAGATCTCAAGTTGCTCTTGCAAGCAAGCAAGCCATGAGTTTGCATTGCATTGCATTGTGGACCAAATGAAACCATAAACCATTAACTTACAAACCTGATATGTTAGTATCAATCACATCAGCAATGGCACCCCCCATGTGCCCCTGGCCCTGTTGCTGTTGCTGTTGCTATTGCGTTCCCACCTGCAACATGGATTCCAAATAAGAGCTGAGCTACAAACAATGAAACAACAGCCACTCAACAACACCAATCTCATTTTTGAACCCTTGAAAGCTGAATACAGACAAGCATTAAGAAAGCACACATGATTCTACTTCGTGTGTATTATTGAATATGTGATTTGAACACTTGTTCCATTCAGACTGTCACACACTTGACTCTGATTGGTTGTTCAAAAGTTCATGTCAATTCACTTGCAACTGAATATATGAAAAATATAAAATATAAAATACAGTTGTATCCTGGTTCTCCAAATACACAACCTTTGTGTATAAAAGCATATATCAATAAAAACGTGTCACTTTCATGTTGGAAACTTATGGTTGGATTATTATTTCTCTCTGTTGAACTGTGTCCAGATGAATAATTCCTAGGTTAAAGGTACAGAGAGAGAGAGAGTTTCTGGTAACTTAATGTGACTCCAAATCCAGTAAGAAATAAAGCAGGTTAGATAATCATCAATTGATAATTTTAGGGCAAACCGAGTACTGTGTGGAAAAATAGGATGAATTCCCTCAACAGCTAGGATTTTTTTTTATTACATCTACAAACCTAATTAAGTTACCAGAAACTCTCTCTCTCTCTCTACTCGAATTGCTCACATGTGTGCTTCTACCGGAGATCACTCAAGTACCTGCAATGACAAAAGGAAAAGACAACCACATGAACATCTTATAATTTCAATTCGAGTTCTTGTAACTAAATTACGCATGTTCATTGATGAAATGTTAAGTTATTCTGAAAGTATACATCATCCACAGAAAATGGTCTACGTAGTCGCTCACTTCACCGTTCCTGAAAATGGTCTGAGCTACAGTTTCGTTTCTAATGAAAGCCTCGTTTCCATGGCCAATAATTAAAAGTGACCGCAACAAGATATGATAAAACTACAAACCAAAGTTCCCAGATCCAGGAAAACCTAGAGGAGAAAAGAGAATCTCATGCACATATCAAGACCAATGTTCGTGGTATAATCATGCAGTACTAATGAATAACATTTGAGTAATATATTTATTTCCAGCTTAACAGTACACTTTAGCCAACAACAATAGATTTGAGAAACTTGTATGTTGGAGCAAACGTACCTCTTCAATAATTCAACGAAAATATCTTTTTCTTGTTTAAAAATAAACAACAAACAGATTTTCTAGGGAAGTGACGAGAAAGGTTAGCTCAAAAGATTTATTCATGACTAAGATAAAGTATCATCCATTATGCCCACATTAACCTTAGGCGTTGTATGCCCACATTAACCTCAAATGAAAAAATTCTAAGAATATTAAGTGAGCAAGTTATCTGGCTAGCTATTGTCACATATTATTTCTTCACTTCCTCCATTGGAGGAATTAAATAAATTGACACTCAAACATCCTCTTCCTCTCTTTCCCATAAAAATGTGTCTCTGTCTCTTTCCTCTTCATCCACCTCAACTGCATATAATCCCCATCGCTATTTCATATATCTATTTTTTATAAAGTTTAAAAAAGTACACAAAAAATACTGTGTTAAGAACTAACACAGATCGAATTGAATAATGAATAATTGTATCGAGTTTCTTCCCAAGAACCAGAGTAAAAGCCTCAAGTTCTTGGATATCTAAGACCTAATTCTTCCTATTTATAGTAATCCCTAGAATTTACTGAACTACCCTTCATTAAACATAATAGATCCTATCTCCTAATAACTTAAAGACAATAATAATAATCCAATCTAATAACACAATAAAACAATACTAACGGTCTAAAACTACTCTTCACTTCTTATTGCGCCTCTTGTATACTTGCATCGCCTTCGGGATCGTATCATACTGCTACAAACTAGAAAATGAAAATGAAGAGGAAAAGAATAAAAAAAGCCAAAAAAAGGAACCTACAATGTTGCGAGTCTGCGACAATCTCTTGCATTCGTATGATAGAGTCCTCGTGCATCACCCATCTTTTCCATTCCTTCCTATCAATCCGAATCACAATATCTTCTTATTAAATGACATTTTAACAGTATAAAATTAACTGTCCATGTTATGCCACATCATATGATCCAAACTCAAAAATTAGCTAAGATGTTATTATGATTATAAAGATGGTCTCATGAAGAAACATCTTATATTTTTCATGTTTCCTATAAACAAGACTCACAAAGAGGACACTAGCGATCCTGACAAGTACGGCAGAAGGTACCGTGAGACAGCTCGCTGAAAGCCCGCACGCTAACACATAGGTGTGGTGTCAGGCAGGTAGCACTCACAATGTGCATCGACACTGCGTACATCCCCGTTCTCCTAAATTCCTGGAAAATGAAATTAAAAACAAAAAAGTAACTCATGAAAGCAATCCAAAAATTGAAATCAAGCACCATAGAGCGAATGCTAGAGAGATTTTCTTTTCAGTCAAAAACTGATTTTTTGTTTTTTGAAATCGAGAAATCGGAGTTTCGTTCTAGTATATCTGGGGTAACCACGTCCGTTCTAAGCCAGACATAAGAAGACATCGAAGGAACGGAGGCACGAAAGGTATCTACAAATTAATGTCACAAGTAAGTCTCAAACCAATGAGCAAAAAAGACATTTAAGAGTGGGGGAAAGGAAACCCGCCCAAAATGACTACGAAAATGAACGATGGGGGTCAGTAGGTGGTTACTCCCTTCTTAGGGAATTGTATAGGCAATCAATAGCTAAAAGTCAACTTTTGTTCTTGCTTCAACTTGAGTTAATGATTCTAAAGCAACTATGCGCTAACAAATGCTGGAAAGAAAGAGATCAGTGCTCCAAAAAGAGTATAAAAAGACCTATTTAAATCGGAAAAATATTCGTTCGTTTGTTGCTCTCTGGAGCTCTAGCTCTTCGTTTGTAACTACATTCCTCTAAATTAACCTCCTTTTAGCAGCTCCTAAAATGTTTGGTTTCCCATTTGTAATGTTATAGGCTAAATTTGATAAGGATGACAACCCTACCCGAATCTGATATTGTCCACTTTGGGCTTAGACCCTCATGGCTTTGTTTTTGGGCTTCCCCCAAAAGGCCTCACACCAATGGAGATGGTTGTCATCACTTATATACTCATGATCTTCCCCTCTTCTAACCAATGTGGGATACTTTGTTTGCATCCCAACAAAATTACCTTTAAGTTAGTCCCTATACAACAAAAATTTTCATCACTGTCTCTATCGTTTGATCATGGCTTCTATTGAAGATGAAGCCCATCAACTGACATTCCGTTTCAGCAGCTAGAGATATTGTTGGGAATGCAAACAAAGTATAGTCGCACAAAAATGAAGGGTAGATTATAAGTTTTGTTGGAGATACTCACCTTGTGGCAATTGTCCCACAATGGAAAGGTGAGGATTCTACAACTCGTTTATAAGAGATATGAAATACTCCCCTCATTGCCAATTGGTTTTGAAGTGGAACTCTATATTCTCTAATATGGTATCAGAGCTCAATGTGGGTAATGACCCCCTATTCCGATCCAACCCAAAATGCTTTGAATTCTAAAGCGGGTGTGGACTCCACCCAAGCGGGCATAAGCTTAAGCGGGTATTTGATCCCAAAGTTTGGATCCGACCCTAGCAAAAAGTAAGCCAAAGCGGGTCTTTCGGTCCACAAATTCGGATTAAGATCTAGTTCAAGATGGCATTTCCCGATATGGCCGCCATCTTGAGGGGGAATATTGGAGATACTCACCTTGTGGCAATTGTCCCACATTGGAAATGTGAAGATTCTCCAACTTATTTATAAGAGATATGGAATACTCCCCTCATTACCAATTGGTTTTGAGGTGGAACTCCATATTCTCTAATAAAACCCACTATTCCACTTGGTTGTTGTCTGATTTTCAGCATTTCCCCATAATTTTTCAATGATTACAAATATCCATTTATTTGAATCAGAAATGATTGTTTTACTTTCCAATATATACAATTGAAGATGAAGTAGAAACAATCATTACCCCAATGAAGTGAGATTGATTGTGGGGGGCCTTTGTTTGGTTTGGGCTATTGCTTTTGTAGATGGAATGAAAACAGAAGCTTTCGTGTCAAAGATGATTGAGAGTAGGCAGCTTTAGATTATAGGGCAAGTGGAAGGGAAGGTGACATGTAAAGTGACTTAGAAGGAGGGAAGGGGGAGGGGGAAAGCAAGCACTGGTTGTGGCACCCTTTCCTAATAATGGGACCTTTTTTTTTTTTTTTTTTTTTTTTCATTTGGCTTTCTTTTTCAGAAAAATGTGAGATTTGTTGTCATCCAAACCAAACAGGGAATATGGACAGAGCATTAATGTCCAGTCCAGTGGAGGGGAAGCTTCTTTAAGCCTTTTGAAAGCGCATTTTAATAAAAAAGAAAAGGGGGGGTTTGAAAAAGTAAAGCAAAGGTGGTAGTGGTGGTGGTGGTAATTGTATTCATTTTGAGATTGATCAATAGCTATTAAAAGCAGAGGCCCAAAGGTGGGATGTGAACAGAGATTCTAATGCTCATTCGCATTCGGATTCCACCATCAACTAGCAGCAGCAGCAGCAGCACGAACAAGCAGCTCATTCTAAATGCTCTGTGGGGCCCTTGCACTATTATCATTGAGTTCTCCATGATTACATTAGTTTATTTAACAATGTCTCCTGCTTCTGTAGGTCTCTAGCATGAAATTCATTCTTTCTTTGCTTGAAGCCATGCCTGATATTAGTGAGTAAAACTTCCCCCAACTTCTCCATTTTTCTTTTGTTTATGATATTATTCTTGTCTCTTTTCCCCCTTTTGTTTTTCTTCAAGCATGTCCCTTTTTGCATCCCTCAATATCTTCTTTTTCTCCCCGGAATAAAGGGATGGAGCAGAAAAAACCAACAACAACCTTTTACTCGATAACGTTTTTCTTTTAATTTTTGTTTGCCTCTACTTTAGAAGTCCATATTTGTAGCAATATGGGGGGGAAAGGGAGAAGCAAGCACACCTGCAGCATGAAACTTGAGATGTTTCGCTCATGTAGTATATGACCATTTGAATTGTGATATTTCCTTTCATTTGAGATGATGCCCTCTCCTTTCTTCTTCATTTATTATAAGCATATCAGTTTTCATCTGTTTACTTTCTTATCTTTTTCTTAGATGTATGACCCCCCCCCCAATACCTCATCTTATTTGTCTTGCACAACAACAATATTTGAGGTTGGGGATTTTAAACCTGCGAACTCTAGGTCAAGGATACGTGTCAATTACCGTTAGGCCAAAGCTACTCATGGTTCTTTACTCTTTCTATTCTACTAATTTTAATTCTCTTTACACCCTGTCAATTGCTGTGTGAAGAAGGAGGTACTCCCGTGTCTTCAATGTTCTATAGATGGAATCCTTTAAGATTGATCATTCAGGGGCTGCTACTGTTCTCATTGTTGAGGTTGAACTGTGCATCCACAGATCCTGATGTGGAAGGTTTGCTCAAACTCAAATTCGCTAGAAATTCTTCATTTTGTTTTTAGAAAAATTATTTTATTTATTCCTCTTATTTGTTTCTAATATTCCAAAGCGTATTGATATTGAATTGCGGCACTTGTTCTTCATTTGAAAAGTATCAGTAATATTAATATTACTAGATTATGCTAAGTAGAAAAGAACCTGGTCTTGCAAAGTTTCTTATGTTTTGAGTCATTAAATCACTCGCTCTTATATTACTTTCTACATGTGTAGGAGAAGCTTTGGTTGATTTGTTAGAGGCACTAAATGATTCCAACCATCACATAACTGATTGGAATTATAACTTTGTAAGCCCTTGCTTTAGTTGGTCACATATTACCTGCCGAAATGGAAATGTCATATCTTTGTAAGTTATTTTGACTTTGGAAGCAAGTATATCATAATACAAAAGATGAATTAGAATCAATTTTACTGATTCAGTTTTTCCTTTTTCTGTTGACTTTTCCTTTGATTTTTGTTTGCTTCTCTCATCTGAATTTGACTTTCTCTTTACACTAATAGATTTAGTTTTTGAATGTGTACTAATTGCAGGAGCTTGGGTTCAGCAGGATTTTCAGGACCACTTTCTCGTTCTATTACGAAACTAAGATTTTTGGCCAGCTTGTAAGCTGTTCCTTATGCACATTTCTGTACTTTTTTTTTTTTTTTTTTATTAGACAGTTTTGTAGGAAGGAAACGCTATGTAATAGAATCTAGAGTAGAATTTCATATTATTCTGGTTTTATCTTGAATCTATTCTTCCACTTTAATAATCAATATGGAAGACGTGTCAGTAACCTTTTACGAAAAATAATCACTCACTCAAAACTCTACTACTATTAAAAATCTTTTGGTTGTCGCTATCTTAAACTATAAACTTGCAGTTATGTTGCTTGTAAAATTCAGTTTTCATTTCAAAACCATAGAAAGCTGAATTCAATCTGTTGACACTTTTACCTTTTTGACGAACTTGGGAATTGTATTGATTATTGTGAAGTAAAAAAGTTATCAAGTTAACTGTTCTATTGCGTCCACAAGTAAAAATTTTCAGAACGTGTCATCACATGGTCGTTACCATTTTTTGTCCTCATATTGTCGTCAGCCTAGAAACCTGGCTTGTTAATGTGGTGTTTGCACTACTTCATGCAGGGATTTGCAGAATAATAATATATCAGGTTTTCTGCCAGATTATTTAGGAAACATGACCCATCTACAGAATTTGAATCTTGCTAATAATAACTTCAATGGTCCTGTACCTACCGCTTGGGCTCAACTTGTTGGTCTAAAGCATCTGTAAGCCTATTTTATTTTTCCTCTTGCTACTATTATTTGTTTATTATTTTATTTTTTTCATAATTTAGTCACATATCTGCTGACCTTTTACTTGTTACACTCTTCCCCCAAATGCTGGTGGCAGGGATCTCTCAGATAACAACTTAACAGGAGAAGTTCCAGCACAATTATTTTCAATTCCAATGTTCAAGTATATACACTCATTCGAGATCTTTTTATTTTTATTTTTTTATCACGTCAAGACCAAAGGATAATAAATTATTTTTGTAAATCTTACATGCTTAATTGTTCGCCCCCAGCTATGGTCAAGTTGCTCCTCACTATTTTTTTCTACTTGAATTATTGGAAAAGCAGACTGTAATAGTCAGTTTCCCTTAACATATCTCTATCTGGTGTTGAGAATGTGAAACATAATTAGACATTATTAGTTCGTTTTGGTTTTAGTTGAAATGCCAGTGAAGTGAATTGCCAACTTTCTCATTTTCATGTATTAGCACTTTTCTATATTTACTTATTACTTACAGCCCATATACCCAATCCAATGTATTAGAGTTGGCCATTTACTTGTGTTGAATTGGAAACACTCTTTCAGCTTTTCAGGGACTGGTTTAAATTGTGGCTTTAGGTTGGATAAACCTTGTGTTTCGACCTCTCCCGATCGAGGTTGGTTATAAATATGCATACCATAGTTTATTATATGAATGATTCAGTGTGACAGCCTCATCTTTGTATTAATTTTGACGCAGGTTCCGTAAAGATTTCAAAGTTTGGGGTAGTGGCTAGTACTGCAAGTTGTGGGGGGTTCATACTCGTGTCAATTGGTGCCTTCTTTGCTTATAGATGCTTCTACATGCACAAGCTTAAGGATTCTATGTTTGTTGACGTTGCTGGTAAATAGAAGTCTTGCTTTAACTTTCCATCTTATAATTAGTAAGGAAGGATATTGGTGAAGTGTTTTGGGTGAATAAAATCATACGCAGGTGAAGATGAGTGTAAACTTTGCTTTGGGCAAATCAGAAGATTTTCACTGCGGGAAATTCAAGTTGCTACGGACAACTTCAATGAAACAAACGTCATCGGGCAAGGAGGGTTTGGAAAAGTGTATAAAGGCATCCTGTCAGATGCCTGCAAGGTTGCTGTAAAGCGATTAACAGACTACAATAGTCCTGGTGGAGAGGCTGCATTCCTTAGAGAAGTTCAACTAATAAGCGTTGCGGTGCACCGAAATCTCCTTCGCTTGATTGGCTTCTGCACAACCACATCTGAGAGAATCCTTGTTTATCCATTCATGCAAAACCTTAGCGTGGCACATCGATTGAGAGGTTAATTATAACTACTTTATAATGTTATTCTCTGTTCTTTACTTTTATTCATGCAACCAAGCATCTGTTGTAGATTTAAAACCTGGAGAAATAAGCTTGGATTGGAGCACGAGGAAACGGATTGCTTTTGGTGCAGCTCATGGGTTGGAGTACTTGCATGAGCATTGTAATCCTAAGATCATTCATCGTGATCTCAAAGCTGCAAATATCTTATTAGACGATGACTTTGAAGCTGTGCTGGGAGATTTCGGTCTTGCAAAGCTAGTTGATACTAAAGTCACTCACATTACCACTCAAGTGCGCGGTACAATGGGCCACATCGCCCCAGAATACCTGTCCACTGGAAAATCGTCTGAAAAGATTGATGTTTTTGGATATGGTATAACCCTTCTTGAACTTGTCACTGGTCAGCGGGCAATCGATTTCTCCCGCCTCGAAGAGGAGGAAGATGTTCTTCTACTTGATCATGTAAGATGAAGTTCTTTTTGTAATATTCTCAAATATAAATGTATATTTGAAGCAAGTCTTTGTAAAATGAACAACAGATAAAGAAGTTGCAGAGGGAGAATAGGCTTGAAGATGTTGTAGACAAAAACTTAAAGAACTACCACCGGAAAGAAGTGGAAATCATAGTTCAGGTGGCATTGCTTTGCACTCAAAGTTCGCCAGAGGACCGACCGACGATGGCAGAAGTTGTGAATCTACTACATGGAGAGGGATTGGCAGATAGGTGGGCAGAGTGGATGCAGCTTGAAGAGGTAAGAGATCAGGAAGTGTCTCTCTTGTGCCACCAATTTGTTTGGGGTGAAGAGTCCAGTCATGATCAAGAAGCCATACAGTTGTCTAAAGCAAGATAGAAAGAAATAAGTCACATTCTCTAGTCTTAAAGGCAAGCTCTTTGGACAAGTCATCATTTAGTCAAAATTTGAAGAAAACAAAGAAGGAAATGTTGTTCTGTTGGAGGTAAGTTTGTTTGGAGCCTGGAAATGGAAACCTATGACTAAGTAAAGTAGCTATGTGTTGTGTAAATTTGTTGTCTGACTCGCTGTTGGTTACATGTGGGTCTGTAAAAAACTAGATCAGCGACAAACATTCGGTTGTAATGGCAAAAGTTTTAGGGTACAATATATAAGGTGAGCTTTTCATGCTGCTAAATAAAAGCAGCTAGTAGTTGTTTTTGTACATTGAATACTTGTTTGTATTTTGTTTCCAAGACTTTTTCAACTATTCATGATAGGCAAAATATATACATAAATGCATTTTTTTTTATAAGGCATATGGTGATGCTTTAATTTGATTTGAGTATGTCAATTGAAAAGCCTTATCTCAAATAAGCACAATTATCTATATCATTAAAGTATTACAAAATATTCATAATGATTCGGTTGTTTTTTGAAGCCTCACATTAATATAATATCGCTCACTTTGAACATTAAATATTTATTAAGAAACAAACATATTAAATATTGAAACTACAAAAAATCTATAAAATTGATTAGTAGAATCTTTTGTTGTTAGTGTTTTGAATATGTACTATCTTCAATTTAAATTATTATTTTTTAAAATAAGAAAATATCTCTATTTATAAAGTTATAAAATTAACAAAAGAGTTGGCGACACAATAGTTTAATTGTTTAGTTGTAAATCAACTCAACATGTTTGATATCAAGAATTGGTATTTGTCATGTCCTAACAAAATAAAAGTTACGATGAAGTTGTGAGCTTGAGTTTGAATGGGACTTTGAGGGCGACCATTAAACTTGGGTTTGAGAGAATCAATTTGGAAAAGGAAGAAATGAAAGCACAGGGAAAGCATTAGCGAAGCAAGATTGGATTGGAGGGAGGCTCCGTAGGGTTCATACATTCCTCTCAGTCCGTAGGCCTAGGGTTCCAAATCAATCGAATTTGGTGTTATGGGTAGAAGTGTTTCACGATCTCCTTCCTACAGCCACCGGACCAATTCCTACCATCGCCATAATCGGAGAAGCAGAAGGGACCCAAGTCCTTCCCCTCCTCCTTATCATTCCAGGTTACACTCAAACTCAAACTCAACCTTTACCGAATTACCAGTACCACTACTACTTTCATTCAGTTATATCTATTTTCTCCATTTTCCACGCAGGAGGAGAAGCCGTTCAGCTTCCCTCCGCCGACGCCGTCGTACAACTCGCTCTCCCACTCCACCCAGACGCCGCCCCCACCGCCACCGCCACCGAAGTTGGTCTTCCTCGGTTTCCCCTTCCCCCAAATCATCTACTTCCACTCCCAGTCGGGCATCCACTGAGAAGCTCAAGAAAGAGAACAAAAGGTGTACTTCTTCTTCTTCTGATGTTGGCTTGGCTTGGCTTTATGATTGACATCTAGCACTCCTTCTACCAGGCGTGAGGAGGCAGACTTGAAAAAGTTAGAAGAAGATGCAGCTAGGAAGAGGGAAGATTTAATTCAGAAGAATGTTGAAGAAAGGCTTAACTCTGAAGAACTTCAATTACAAATACAGACGCGAATCGAGGAAGGTCGCAAGAAATTGTTTCATGATGTTCAACTGCAACTTGAAAAAGAGAAACAAGCCGCCCTTACTGCTGCAAGACACAAACAAGTAACCATTTTCTTCCCTATGTTCTTGTTATACCAACTCCAAATGCACATTCATAGCGATCATACATTTTACTAAAACGATCACTTAGCATATAAACGTTGACTGTTGTTCACAAGACAAAGTAAACATAAGGAATTGATTTGTAAATTTGAAATTCTCCAGGAATATTGGACTCATAAAAGATTATAAAATACAATTTCTTTTCAAAATTCTAATCTTCATTTATGACTGGATCTCTAACCATTTCCATTAGTACTCCATATGCTTGCCTGCACTATAAATAACTAAGATGCGTTCCTTATAATTATTAAAAATGAGAATACATTAGGCCCCATTTGATAATCATTTGGTTTTTTGTTTTTGGTTTTTGAAATTTAAGCCTACAATGACTACCTTACCATATACTTTTTCTTACTTGGATATCCACATCTCACCTATATTTCTAGAAACTAAACCAAAATTTGGAAACAAAAAAAAGTAGCTTCCAAAAGCTTGTTTTTGAAAGTTGGTTAGTATTCACATATTTTCTTAAGGAAAGATGGATACATTGTAGGAAATATGGGTAAGAATAGGCTTAAATTTATCCCCAAGGGGTGGCGCAATGGTGTCTCAAAGGAAGTATGTGTTAGATCTGCTTACCGAGACGGGCATGTTAGGATGCAAACCAGCAGCATTTC
>JBBMEF010000003.1:18688-33874 GCA_037832685.1 Sicyos baderoa | reverse complement strand
TTTCCAAATTAAACTTAATATAACATGTTTTGTTTTAGTGCAATTGTCCATGGTAAGATTATGTTAGTTATTATTTTGTATACAGATATAATCGACGTGTCCTAGTTTTTTAAAAATTGGTGTGTTGTCGTGTCCTTGTCCTTGCTTCTTCTTAGTCTTAGGAAAATGATGGTCTTAGGATGATGGATATCAAGTCAATGAATCAGAGTCGCTTATCCAAACGGGGGTGGCATTTTCACAAAGAAGAGAAAGCACTTTTTTTACGTCTTGCTTTATGTATGCCATTTGATGTGTATTTAGAATCATCATATATCCTAACCTCCCCCCCCCAATAAAAAAAACGGCAGGTTGCTCCAAGATGCGAGCCTGAATGACATGAGTATGACTCAATTGACTTGGTAAGGGCTTATGATGGATGCATTTGTTTACTGCTTATTCTTGTCATACTTTTTGTCTATTGATAAGTTTTAAAACATTCGTTACAAACATGCATCCACGAACATGTGCACATTAGTAAAAAGTACAAGGACTGTGTTATTGGTTTAGGGCTGATTTATTAATTGTTTAGTGTATAAGTATTTTTGTTGCTCATGTGCTTGTAGTATTTAATATAATGAGAATAGTGGCCAAAAGGAGCAAAGCTCCGATGACATCTTGTATGCCGAGTAACCATGAGGTCGGGGTTCGAATCCCACACCCTCGATTGTTGTTGAATTAAAAATAATAGTATAACGAGAATAGTGTATTGTTACTTATTAGCTACAATTGCATGGTACGTGGGCTTTTCTTGACCCATGTTAGTTATAGACGAGCATCTAAAACTCATGATATTACAAACAACACCACGTCTTTGGAATAGGGAGGCGGTCGAGGTTTCTCTGCTTCTTTATCTTCTTGGAGTTTTTTTGATATATATAATTTTTGTTTTGGATGGTGAAATTTACCTCGGTGGACCCAAAGGACTTTTATTTATTTATTCTTATTTTTGTATTTAGGATTTAAAGGATTTACAAAAAAAACTTCTAAATGAGTCCCCAAAGGGTGACACGGCGGTTGAATGCTTGGGCTTTGAAGGTGTCCTCCCCTTAAAGCCCCAAGTTTGAGATTCACATGTGACATTAATTTGTAGACACTTCTTGTGTCTCTATTCCTTCGATGTCTTCCGGTGCCTGGCCTGAAGACGGTTGTGGTTCTGGGTATAGTGAAGCGAAAGTCCAATTTTTTCGATTTCCAAGATTTAGCTAGGTAGATGATTGTCTAAAAAAAACTATGATAATCGTGCTCTTTATTTACCATTAAAAGTCTTTTAGTTCCTTTTGATCCATGTGCTTAGAAGAAGGCACGAATCAAGTTCATTAAAAGCTGTGATTTAGCTTCTTTGAGGGGATGAGGATGACTGGTTGTGGGTGTAAATGAAAAGGCTGGAAGGATCCCTAGGAAGAGTCTCCGAAAACATGTAAGCAAACTGTGGCTATGACTTTTCCCCCCTTTTTACCAAACAACAACTAGAAAAAGCCCAATGCAGATTGGACAGCCAGAACAACTTGAACCAACCAAGTTAAGCTTAACAGCAATGAAAGAAAATATGAACGAGAGAATCTTCATCTCGGTGACATAAGGCACAAACCGATGGAAATATGCAATGAGATGGATTCTCCATCCGCAAAACGTCTAATGTATTAAGATTATCATGAAGCGACAGTCTGGTGTACTAAGATTCTCATTGAGCAAAAGAGTCTTAATTCTTTTAGGACTCGGACTTCCACAAAGCTGAATACAACTTTTTCATCAATGATGAAGAATGACATGAAATAAGAGTTTCACCAATGTACCTGAAGAATCACTAGTCGCCTAGAATCAATATGAGTACTTGAATCTTGTGGAACCATCTTGAATTTCATACATTAATGAAATTGTTTCTTATCCAAAAAAAAAAAAATGAGTACAAGAATCACCTCTCAAATATTAAGAAGCAAAGCTTAAAAATCTTCAATCTTCTTATCTTTCAATCACATCTGGAATATATTTACAAGCTAGCTTGAGGGAAGGGTTAGATTTCCTTTATATTTTAGTAATATTAGTTTTGTATTAAAAAGGGAGAAGAAATTTAATAAAAGTTATTTCTTCCTAAAATTCAAAGTCTTATCTGTTTCTTGTTTTTCTAGGATGATATTCACACTTACATTTCATGTTTTCTCCTTTTTCTTCATTTTCTTTTGTTCTTTCTTACGAATCTTACCCTTGTAGAAGTTTGTATCCTTTGATAATATGTCATATCACTTTGTTGGGAGATTCCATTATTCTAAGGACTTTCATGTGCATTTAATTTATGGTATCGGCCGTCTTTCTTCATGTAATTTATACTTCTTCCTGCAACCATGTATGCTATTTCTGCAGCAATGTCGTTGAAGTTTGATATTTTGTGTTCTTTAACATAGCTAATTCCAAGAAAATGGCATCCGAATTGTATAGGGGACTTGTGAACGATACCTACAAGATGGATCTAATTCTTGTACATCCGCCCTATTTGATAGCTCTGGCTTGCATATATATTGCCAGCGTACTAAGAGAGAAAGATACAACTGCATGGTTTGAAGAACTTCATGTTGACATGAATGTGGTGAGTCTATTGAAAGCTAAATTTCTTCCTAAAGTTTTATATGTGAGTGTGGTGTGCCAATTGATTCTCTGTTTATCATGACCGTGTGTTGAGTTTGTTAAGAGAGATAACATTTCTTATTATTTACAACTAAGGATTTCACCTGGATAAATACAACAACAAAAAAAAAAGGAAAAAAAATGTTGAAGTGTTTGATATTATTAAATTTTCACCAGGGACAGTGGTTAAAGAGAATCTGATAGGAACTAGCAATTTGATACAAGAAGCAGAACCATAGAAGGCTTAGAAAGCTCTCTCCCAATAACTCCCAAAGAGAATTCCACTGATGTCAAAATACATATGAAAATCAACAAGTGAAAAGAATGAATTAGATACTACTGACTAAGGACCCTCTAACAACCTTCTGGCTACTAGACCCCACACACACTCACTTCAAAATACCTGAACGTAGCACTAAGCCACTAACGATTCTGCCCGGCAGACACTAACAAAAAGCACAAAACAGCTCATTGTCCTCCAACGCCTTTCTTCCTTCGGGAATACAGTTTTAAAATGGGAGGTTTATCAATACCCGCCCCCCAAAGAGTCACTTTGTCCTCAAAGTGAAAGTCTGGGTATTGCTCTTGGATCACTTTAGCTTGCTCCCATGTAGCATCTTCAGTCCCACTGTGCTCCCACTGAATCAACACATCTATTGTGGCAAGGATGAGGGATTAGATCATGTGCCAAGGATGGGGGATTAGGGAAAACTGACAGATTGTGGCCCACAACCTTTTAAAGCACCGATACATGAAAGACGAGGAAAATAGTAACCTCGGGAGGTAACGCCACGCGATAAGCTACCTTTCCCACTCGCTCAACAATTTGAAATGGGCCAATGAACTGAGCAGCTAACATAGGGTGTTTGTATTTTGTCAATGACGCTTGGCAGTATGATCGTAGTTTGAGATACACCCACTCTCCTACCCTTAATTGGACATCTCGCCGTTTTTCATTAGTTTTGTTTGTCATTCGTTGTTGTGCTCCCTCAAGCAACGTTTTCAGCTTTTGTAGCATCAAGTCTCATTCTTGCAGTTGCGAATCCACCTGCCATAAAAAAACTCATACCTTTTTCATAACTCAAAAGTGGTGGTGGTGGGCGGCTATAAACAACCTCGAATGGTGTCATTTTCGTGGATGTATGATAGGATGTGTTATGACTGAACTCAGCTCACGACAATCATTTCACCCATGTTTAGGCGCGGTCATTGTAAAGCATCTTAAGTACGTTTCGACTCCACAGTTTACCATTTCAATTTGGTCATCGGTTTGTGGGTGAGATGTGGTGCTCCTCTTCAATTTGTACCTGCAGAACGAAAAAGTGCCTCCCAAAACTAACTTGTAAACACTTTATCTCAGTTAGAAACAATGTTTTTCGGAAACCCATGCAATCTCACTATTTCTTTAACAAATGTTGCTGGCACACTCATCGCCGTAACCAGGGTGACTAAGGGCAAGAAAGTGAGCATACTTGGACAGTGGATCTACCACTACCAATATCCTATCGTACCCTTTCGACTTTGGCAATCCCTCTATGAAGTCTATCGAGATATCTTCTCAAATACGGTCAGGTATGGGTAAGGCCTGCAATAGTCATGTTGGGGCCATAGCTAAATATTTAGCATGTTGACACATAGTACATCAGCTAAAAAAGTATGTACTCGGGCATGCAAACCAATAAACCTTCTGGGCCAACCTTTGATACGTTTTCAATGCTCCATGGTGACCACCCGTGGGGCTGCAATGGAACTCGTTCAACAATAATGGAATCGTGGGTGAAGTCGCCGAAACCATTATTCAAGCGTTCTATCAAATTGTACTAATGTCGTTGACGTTGATGAAGGAAAAGCAGATCAAATCGGAGTTTCCTTAGGTAGCCACCGACCTACAGTTATCCAAGAGAGTCCTCGGGATGCAATCGGCCATGGAAATTAGGAACGTCTACTTTGATGTCTCTCAGTGATTTCTTCGGCGTAATACTAATCGATAGGGCCTCATTGGTAAGTGTTACAAGATCTCGTACATTGGAACCCATGGTTATGGAACCACCCGGTGAAATTGAATTCTCCGTGAAGATGCGGAGTACCAACGGCTAGACGGTAAGACTCTTCTTAGTTTGCCCTATCATGTTGAACTGGATTATGAACTATTAGGTGACAACATTGTTGTTGAAATCACTTGTAGACCTTTTATCCATTGTACTTTTTACCCAATCTATATTGGTATAAACTGCAACCAGTAGGTAGTTGTGCTTTTGAAACAATATACATTTTCTTAGAGTGCCTTTAGGTATCTCACATTCTATGGGGCAGCTTCAAAGCGAACTGGTCCAACTTTTTTTTTCTTTTTTTTTTTTCATTTAGAATATCCATCTCCTTGCTGATCTACTAGTAATTCTCACAGAAAACACGCTCCTTTAAAATAATTATATGATTTGTTTTATTGCAGGTCAAGAATATCTCAATTGAGATATTGGATTTCTACGAAAACCACAGAATGGTAACTGAGGAGAGAATTATTTCAGCTCTCGGCAAGCTATCTATGAAGTCGTGAATGTGAAACAATTTGTACATGAGAATTTTTATTATTTCTATCTTAGAAAGCTAGTTTCCAAATTGAGTTCTTTCAGGAAATTTGTCGCAACTCTTTGCTTGACTAATATTTTAATTTCTAGCTAGCGAAACAGTAAAATATTGGCATGTCATACATTTTTTTTCCTATGGCCTGTCGTACATCCTGTAAGTGGTGACGTCTGCCTTTTTATCTATGGTTATGTGCTATGTGCTGTTATACTAAAATTTAATTTGAGGAACTTGTTGGTGTTAAATTTTGTACGAGGACTTTCTTTTTTAACCCTAAACTTGGGGAGGAGGAGGAGGATGGCTCTCAAATAAGTTAAGAGTTCATGATAGTGAAGCTGTATTTGATTATAACTAAATCAACATGCTAACAACTCTTTCGGTGTACAAAGACATTTCTTAGTCGTAACAAACTAGGTCAACTAAAACTAATTTGATAAAATTAAATTTTAATAATGGTGGTATGAGTCAAGTGACTAATTAGATAAAATTAAATTTTAACTTTTTTCAACTATATAAATATAGTTCTAATTTTTTTTTTTTTTTTTTTTTTGGCTAATTTTGTATATGACCATATTTGATTTACTCTAAAAAAGAATAAAAAAATATATGTATATATATATATATAATTATTTTTTTTGGTTAAGTTGATAAGGTATACAATTGTCATAATTAATCTATTGTAATTTAAGTTAGGCTAAATTATAAAAAATATTCTCAACGGTGAGGTTTGGATAAAAAATATTCTTAAATTTTGAAATCTTTTCGTAATCTACAAACGATGCTTAAAAAGATACTTTTAACCTTAATTTTGGATGATGTTTGATAAGCTTTTATTTTAAAAATAATCTACATAATTTACAACCAAAATAATAATAATAATAAAACGTGATTCTGGAAAAAAAAAAAAATAATAATAAAAAAAAAACGTTAAAAAATATATATAAACATAAGATTTTGAATGAAATTTTTTGTTTGAATGATATATTATTGACCTTTAAAAAACTTTCAAGAAAATATGCATACTAAAAAAATGAATATTATTATTAATGTTAGAAATATTGTAATAAAAATTGACCAAATACGTTTTTTTTTTTTTTAAATAAGATCTACGACCACAATTATCTCGGTTACTTTTCAAATGTGGAAAAAAAAATGTTAAGGTAGAGATTTGTTCAATTCTTAATATATATACTTTTTTTTTAACGATCAAGCAAATACATTAAACAACCAAATTAAAAACTACAATCAAACCAGAGAAAACACATCTAACAAGAACACAACCCCAACAATAATGCAGGTCTCATGTCACAAACCGACCGATGACCACCAAATAGATGCATGACAGAATAAGAAAGAAACTTCAATTAGCAGGGAAGCAGCTTGATCTAGGGTCTTAGCAAGAAGTCCTTTCAAACATCGACATAACTATTTCGGATGACTTTTGTTGCATATATGCCTTGAACGCATTGATGCCCCTGTGATTACTAATCGGGGGTCTCGCTGACCGGACAGCGAGCGGGGTGCGGGGGCAAAGCCCCCGTTGCAAAAACGCATTTAGTATTTCCACATTCTATTGTTGCATTAATACATTTCTATGCGCGAACGCATTCCGCATTGCACGTCTGCATCCGCATCTGATTAGTTTAGCAAGAATTAAGGTTTAATGAGGGCATATATATAAGCCCGAATTAAATCATATAGTTGTTTATGACTTTCATTCTTTGTGTAATCTTTGTTATCTGACGCTCCTCTTTGATTAAACGTCTTCTCCTTCTCTGCCCGTGGATTAGCTAACACAACGTTAGTGAACTACGTAAATCCGTGTGTTGATTTCTGTTCTTCTCCTCTTATACGTTTTCCTATTATCTGTTTTACATTTTCAATTCGATTAGTGAACCACGTAAATTCGTGTGTTGATTTCTGTTCTTCTCCTCTTATACGTTTTCGTATTATCTGTTTTACATTTCCAATTCGATTAGTGATTAAAATAGAAAAGTTCAAGCTCCTATGAGTTACCTTCTCATGGAAACACCAAATACCCAGCTGAAAAAAAGAAGAAAAAAAAACCTTTCATCGATCAATTCTCCTCCAAAGCACACAAACAAAAGAACTTTACTACTACCACAATTCAGCAGAATACCAACAATAAAGTAGACACAAAAATAAACAACTAGGCAACTAAGGCCCAGTTTGAAAACCAACTCGTAATGCTGATATTGAACTGATTTACAACAAAACAATGAAATCACTGCATCACTAATCCATTCGGTAATTTTATGTTCATATTATTGAGTACAAATTATGTAACAATATGCCTCCCAACTTTTAATTCATTGCTCTCAAATTCTTTGATCTTCAACCATTATGGAGTAGCCCAATTAGTCATGGAGGGTCTTGGAATGCATAAAGTGATAGGTTCAAATCCCATGGTGGCCACCACTACGGGTTTTCTTGGCAATCAAATGTTGTAGGGTCAAGCAGTATGCTCCGTGACATTAGTCGAGGTGCGCTTGTGTACGCAAGCTGGCCCGGACAGTCTCGAACATCAAAAAAAAAAATATATATATTAAAATATTATTTTCTTATTATTTTTTTTTTTTTTTTACAACATGGATCGAACCTCAAATTTCGAAACTCGTATCTGCCCCATTGTAGGATTGGACCTGTTTGTAATACACTTTCGTTCTTCTCCACCACTTCCATTTCCATCTATTATGATCTGATCGAAGCCCTAAGCCCCACCATGAGAGTTTCCCACCTTCTCCTTGTACTTCTCTTCTTCGCTCTGCACTTGACCTTCGTCCTCCCATGGAAGAAGGACGAGTTCAGGACCTGCGATCAGACTCCCTTCTGTAAACGAGCCCGGGCCTTGAAGCCCGGATTCTGTTCCCTCGTTGCTCATGATATTTCCGTCAACGACGGGGACCTCACCGCCAAGCTCCTCCCTAGGAATCAGGACCCGGATCATCAACCCCCCAAGCCCTTGTTACTCGCTCTTTCTGTCTATCAAGACGGCATTCTGCGCCTCAGGATTGACGAGGACTCTTATCTGGCTCCCCCTAAGAAGCGATTCCAGGTGCCCCATGTTATTCTCCACGATTTCCCCACCAAAAAGCTCTGGTTGCACACAATTTCATCTGAGACTATTGGCAGCGATCTGCGCCCCTCTTCGATTGTGTACTTGTCCGATGGCTATGAGGCCGTCCTTCGCCCCGATCCGTTTGAGCTTTTCGTCCGTGAGAAGTCCGGTAAGAAGCGCGTATTGTCTCTAAATTCTCATGGATTATTCGATTTTGAACAGTTGAGGGTTAAGCAAGAAGGCGAGGACTGGGAGGAGAAGTTCAGAGGACATACCGATTCCAGGCCGTACGGTCCCCAATCCATTAGTTTCGACGTCTCCTTTTATGACGCTGATTTTGTTTATGGAATACCGGAGCATGCAACTAGTCTTGCTCTCAAGCCCACCAGAGGACCCGGCCTCGAGCAATCAGAACCTTACAGGCTCTTCAATTTGGATGTTTTCGAGTATGAGCATGAGTCTCCATTTGGGATTTACGGATCGATCCCCTTCATGATTTCGCACGGGAAATTACGGGGTACTTCTGGGTTTTTCTGGTTGAATGCTGCCGAAATGCAAATTGATGTTCTCGGATCCGGCTGGGATGCTGAATCCGAGATTTCTCTTCCTTCATCCCAAAATAGGATCGATACTTTTTGGATGAGTGAGGCAGGCATTGTGGATACGTTCTTTTTTGTAGGTCCAGGGCCTAAGGATGTTCTTCGCCAGTACACAACTGTCACTGGAACTCCGGAAATGCCCCAGCTCTTTGCAACAGCATATCACCAATGTAGGTGGAATTACAGGGATGAAGAGGATGTGGCGCATGTGGATTCTAAATTTGATGAATATGATATTCCCTACGATGTCTTGTGGCTTGATATTGAGCACACAGATGGAAAGAGGTATTTTACATGGGATAGGGCGCTTTTTCCCAATCCAGAAGAGATGCAGAAGAAGTTGGCTGCCAAAGGAAGGCACATGGTTACCATAGTGGATCCTCACATTAAGCGGGACGATCATTTTCAGTTGCATAAGGAAGCAAGCAAGAGGGGATATTATGTGAAGGATGCTGCTGGGAATGATTATGATGGCTGGTGCTGGCCAGGTTCATCATCGTACCTGGACATGTTAAGTCCAGAGATTAGGTCATGGTGGGGAGAGAAGTTCTCCTTGGAAAACTATGTTGGTTCGACTCCTTCCTTATATATATGGAATGATATGAACGAGCCTTCTGTTTTCAATGGTCCTGAGGTATTTTTCTTGCCTTCTTTTATTCCTTGGTCTAACGTGTTATTGGGCACAATTTTTTTTTTCCATTATGTGTCTCTGTTTACTTGAGCGTATACTATCTGTTAGACCATTACTGGAATGCCTATGTGTACTCATATCCCAGTGTTCAGCTATAAAGGGCTTGGCTTAAGGATTTGGAGACTCTCATTTGTCTACTTTTCTGATGATAGATAATATATTCAAAACCAAAAGCAAAAAGAAGAAAATGCAGACAAGGCCAAAAAATTTAGATTCATTAGTATAGATAAAATTGTTGTTAAAAACGTGGTAGAGAGATTGAAAAGCAAATTAGCTTCTACAATATCAACAAGTTGATAGCAGTGCTTGTAAGGGTATATTAGTTGAGGAATTTGTTATGATATTTTGTTATAGATAGTCATAGAGAATGAGAATAGAAGAACGTAGATTATTAATTCACTAGTTTGTTTAGGGCTTGTTTAAGAGTGGTCAAGATAGAAAGCATCCAAGTTCTTCAAATTACTTGGTTCATCTTTTAGTTTGGTTATCTTTTACATTTTAATATATTTCAGGCTCCATCAATTGGTACTAGAGCTGTCGGTTCCCGCATGAAGTTAGATACAGATGAACGTGAGAAATTGTCACATGAAGAGTGGTTGTTGAGTTTTCGAGAAGAGAAAGATCAAATGTTAAATCGAATCGATGTCAAGAACAATTCAAATCGAGTCTTTTCAAGGTTAAATGAAGCAGTGTGTCAAGGAAATTAAAGAGAGTTTCAAAGAAATGAGGGAGAGTATGGTACGGTGAAAAGGATGAGGAAAGGTGCTTAAAATTGATCTCAAGAAAGCCTGTGATATGGTTGATTAAGAATTATTACTAACGGTGAAGAAGAAATGTTTTAGAAGGAGATGGATCTACTGCATAAAGGGATGTATATATGGATCAAAAGATAAGCTTGGTTTAGAGGGCTAGAGTAATCTAGGATGAATAGCTGATAATCTTTGAGAAAGGTTTAAAGCCTTTTCCTTTCTATTGATTTTACGGAATATCGAATCTTAGAAGATCTCCTAACAAATGCTAGTGAATATCTAACAAATCTCTTAACAAATTCTAGAGAATATCTAAAAATATTTAAATGCTTTATTGACATAAATCTAGGAATTATAATTCATAATACTCCTCAAATTGGAGCATGTAAATTACAAATGACCAACTTGAAAAACAAATTCATCGGCACACATGCGCACACACGGAGGTAGTTTTTATGTTATAGCTAGACGCGAGGGGAAGAAAGCTTGCCATGTAGGTGGTAATTTAAAAAAAGCTGATTTTTTTTGCCAGAAGTTGTATGCACTGGTTTTTGCATTCAAAGTTTGAAGTTTGGTTGATTTTTCTCTAGGATACTGCTTCCTTCATGAGTTGGGTTGTCCGCAGACTTCCAAGTAGAAAAATCATATATGTCTTCTATTTGGGTTATAATTTTTGTACTTGGCTAAAAAGAAATATGAGGATTTTCTTTTGTTGAAATTTTGGACTTTGACTACTTATTTCTGGCCTACTAATCTTTAAGTCGTTAGGCTTACCTCTTTTTTTAATGTTCATATTCGATAAAGTCTTCTTCCTTGTAACTTTTTCCTTAGTTCTTAGACCATTTATCTTCTTAGCTATTTTTGGTTCAGTAATTACATTTGATAATATATTGTTTTGTCTTTAAAAAAAATGTAGTTTGGAACGAGGTGTGCTCTTCTGCAGCTCTGCTGTAATTTTATCAAGTTTGATGACTGATTTCTCTATCTAGGTTACAATGCCTCGAAATGCTTTACATCAAGGAGGTGTAGAACATAGGGAATTACACAATGCCTACGGATACTACTTCCACATGGCCACTGCAGAAGGGCTAGTTAAACGGGGTGATGGTAAGGATAGGCCTTTTGTGCTCTCACGAGCACTTTTTGCAGGAACTCAAAAATATGGAGCAGTATGGACAGGAGATAACTCAGCTGATTGGGATCATCTCAGGGTCTCTGTTCCGATGGTTTTGACTCTTGGTCTTACTGGATTGTCATTCACAGGTAAGGATTCCCTTTGTTGGATGTAAAACTATCATTTGTTTTGGTAGTTATGGCTAAGTTGTTCCAACAGGTGCCGATGTTGGTGGGTTTTTTGGAAATCCTGAGACTGAGCTGCTAGTGCGTTGGTATCAGCTAGGTGCCTTTTATCCCTTCTTTAGAGGCCATGCCCACCATGATACCAAAAGAAGAGAGCCTTGGTTATTTGGGTAGGATATTATGTACTTCTTTCTTTCAAATTTTATCTTACGTCTCTTACAAAATATTTTTCTTGATCTAACGTCACATAATCAAGGGGCCTATTATGTATCGTTCTTAAAAAACATTAAGGGACCTATTGAGTCATTGACAATGTTCTTGACTGATCTTGCCAACCATCAGAAAGCATGTCTTCTTAAATGTGTTTAAATTCATGTACAAGTTTGTGAAACTTTCATATCAGTTCGTTTCAAGTTTGGATTAAGCTACTCAATGTTGTCACTTTTGTTGGAGCGCTGTTTTGTTGTCTCATGGTCATGGTTATGATTTAACTAGTATGATTGAGCACCTGTAAGTTTTTACTTGAGCATATCAAGCTACGATTAAGATGTTATCAATACCAAAGATGGTGTTGAACTTATGTGCAAAGGAAGTTTATGATGTTAGATTAAGATTAACTGCTGGATTTCAATTCATTAAACTTATGAGACTTCAAGTGCAGAATCAACTAAATCTGCTATATTATCAGTTTTGTAATTCAATAATCTGCCTTTCTAATTTTCAACAAGATGTATAAAAACAGAGGAAAATTAAGTAGCGATAAGAATGATAATTTTCTGAAAGACAACTTGTGTTAATTGTCTTGTTTCATTACAGGGAACGAAATACAGAATTGATGAGAGATGCTATACGCATCCGGTACATGTTGCTACCATATTTCTATACCCTATTTCGAGAAGCAAATACAAGTGGTATTCCTGTTGTACGTCCACTTTGGATGGAATTTCCATATGATGAAGCTACATTTAAAAATGATGAAGCTTTCATGGTAGGGAGCGCTCTTTTGGTGCAAGGAATATATACCAAGGTAATTCTCTTAGCACCAAAATAGTCGGGGGGAAATACACTTTTGGTTTCTTAATGCTTGAGAGAGGAGATCCGTTTGGTATATCTGACTTGAAGGTCGGTGTGAGTTTTATTTCCCCCTTAATCTTAGGAAAAAAAAGAAACCTATAGTTTAAGCTTTGAGAGTTAGACAAATGGTTTAAAATTTAAATTGGTCTCCATTATCACTGTTCTTTTAGTGCTATGGATGAACTTGTGGTTATTTTTAATTGTGTGCCAGTTTTATTATATATAATACTACATATACTGGCTCCTCTTACTTTCCTCTCATTTCTTCTCTCTCCCTTCTCTATCTCTGCTTTCTTTTTTCTTAAGAAAACCCCAACTCACTCTGTCTCTTGCATGTGTTTTGTTCTCTTTGCACGTTTGGTTGTGGCCAATATTCAGAAATGAGAGATAGCTTGAAGATTCATAGCAAGGAAAAAAGCATTGAAATCCCATTTCACCTGAAATAAGTTGCACTGACTCGCATGTTTCTTATCTTCACATTGCTTACTCATGGTACTGCTTTGCATTAATATCCTATCTTAGAAGCAAGTGGTTCTATATACAAGCAGATGAGTGTGAGAGGGAGATGCAGGAGCTGTGATATTGCTGGAAGGAGAGAGGGACAGAGCCAGACTCTAGAGTAGAGAGAGAGAGAGATGCAGACCAATATTCAGCAATGAGGGACAACTTTGGATTCATTTGATTTTTGCCACCTTCATAAGAACAGAAAGGCAAGGGTCTTTCCTGGAAAGAGAAGAGAGGTTGAAAGGAAAGGCAAGAAAGAAGTTACTAGTTTTTCATAGAGAGAAGATTGTTGCTGAGAAAAGTGCATAAAGGAGATGGAGAGGCGGAGAAGCTAGATAAATAAAATATATGAACTTGAATTGTTCTTTTGGAATAGATTTAAAAAGCAAAGCAACTTGATGATTTTACTTGTTAGGACTCTAATGGAGTGCTGATTTCAGGGACGAGGGACCTATCCAAATCATTTCTTTAATCAGAAGTAAAGATGTCACATTGTCAAATTTAGGAGTTGGATTGAAATTTATTTTGCTTTTAATTTTTCTTGAACATTTTATATCCTGTATATCCCAGTTTTATGTACATTGATTGTTGATTCCTTTATCAATGTTATGATGTAGTTAGTTACACTTGTAGGAAGCTGAAAAGGTATCGGTGTATTTGCCTGGGAAACAATCTTGGTACGATTTTAGAACGGGAACTATACATAGGGGTGGCTTCACCCACCAGCTAGAGGTTTCTGAAGAAGGCATCCCTGCTTTCCAGAAAGCTGGAACTATAATGCCCAGAAAAGATCGCTTTCGGCGGAGCTCTACACAGATGGTGAATGACCCCTACACTCTGGTATGTACTTGATACCTTCCTTACCTAGAGGATCTTCCACAAATTAGGCATATGAAGTTTGACTTAATTTCAAATTTCCGTCATGTTGTCTACAAATAAGTTCAACCAGTTAGTGGTTTAGGACGGTCATTAAGTTTTATTGACTATTCCTTCTCCACTCTTCTTGCTAATTGGAGAGGTCTCTTGTAATAGCTTTTAGGCCAAACAAAAAAAGGTTTAGGTGGAATGAGTGTGTATGTTTGAACATTTTCCTCTTTCATTCTTTGAACCTGGACTTGATACCTTGTTGAGTGGTTGGCAATATTTCTGTATCTTTTATAGGTAGTAGCTCTTAATAGTTCGCAAGCAGCCGAAGGCGAGCTTTATTTTGATGACGGTAAGAGCTTCGAATTTAAGCAAGGGGCATACATCCATCGCCGATTTGTGTTCTCTGGGGGCAAGCTGATGTCATTCAACGCAGGACCTATTACTTCTAGTAGCACCAAGTTTTCTTCCAACTGTGTTATTGAGAGGATTATACTGCTAGGCCACTCCGGATCAAAGTCTGCACTCGTTGAACCAGAAAATAGAAAGGTTGATATTGAACTTGGTCCACTCCACTTCCAAACAGGGCGACGCATATCAGTCCATACTATTCGGAAGCCCAACATGTTGATCACAGATGATTGGACGGTAAAAATTTTGTGAGAATTCATGATTTTCTTTATGGTAGAGAGGGAAAAGATACGGTAAGAATGAATGTACTCTTTGTGGTGCATCCCGTGATTGAAATTGTTGTACTCAAGACTTGAACTAATGACATTTGAGAAGGCAGATATTAAAAGATCCAGTTGAAATGCTTCATTTCTTATCATTCTATGATTTGATTGTTTAGTTTAGACTTCAGTGTTATCTTTGAGATTTTGGAGTATCAAGATTAGAAGAATTTGGGTGCACTCTGGGTAGCACCTTTACCATGATGTGATGTCACTCATGTGGTATCTTTAGTGTCACACATTTCATCTATTTTTTTACTTTATATTTATTATATAAAAAAAAGATATATGGTTTCAAATAAATGACATTATGATGGAGCGTTACCTGGGTGTACCCAAATTCTCATATATATAT
>JBBMEF010000003.1:0-18588 GCA_037832685.1 Sicyos baderoa | reverse complement strand
AAAAAAAAAAAAAAAAAAAAAAAAAAAAAAAAAAAAAAAAAAAATATATATATATATATATATATATATATATATATGTCTATTTCCAAATGGGTCTGTGGTGCGATTGATTATCCGATTTAGAGATAATTCATTTCCACATATAAAATATCATTTGGATGTAATGGATGAAATATTTCATTGCTAATTACTAAGGAAAACAAAATTATAGGTTGGCGGAAAGTAAAAAATGGAGTCCATCGTTTAATGAAGGGTGCCTACTCAGTAATGGGGTTTTCGAAAGCTACGTATAGTAAAAAAGAAATGTTACCTTGTCATTGAAGAGAATGTCCATCAATACAATATTACAATATTTTGTTGGATGGTGAAGAGATATTAATTGATGGAGAAAGTGGATATCTCTTTTTCTTTTTGAATCTTCGTCTTCATCAACAATACGTTGGGTCGTTTTTCATGTTCATTGTGTACGTACAATATCCCACATCATTTACTAATATGTCCCACATTTTTATTTAAAATCCTAGGGATCCTACTTGCTTCAACACCCTGCTTCAAAATGTGAAGTTGTAATGGATAGTAGATTTAGAAGTATCCTCTTCATCATTATCTTCGTTTTCATTATATATGTTGTTATTTTTACAAAAACTCGTTCAATACACCAAGATACCATATTCTGGCAAAAAGATATAAGTTTAAAATGTGGAAGGAATTTAGTTTGATAGGAGAAAGGATGGCATGCATTATTATTTTTTGTTTTACTTTTTTTTTTCACTATATTTCTCCTTGTTTTTTAGCTCTTAATTTGTTGATTTTAACATATAATTTTTGGCATATGAGATTCTATTATATATATATATATATATAAATATTATATACTTTTTTATTAAAATTCTATTTTCTTTTTCAAATTATTTTAGAGATAGATTATTATTTAAATACATTTTTAGTTGAAGTTTTAATCTTGACATTTCAATAATCTTCATCATTGTGTATCTTTTGCATTTACTCTTACACTTATTATTCACATCAAAATAATTGAAGTTTTAAAAATATGAAAATGAAATGAGAGGCAGCCAAAGGCATAGAGAAGTAGTTAAAGGTTGGATTAGATAGACCACTGAATTTTGAATATATTACAAATGCTTATGCTACCCTAGCGTAGTCCAGTTAAAGCTGTGTGGTGTTTTCCAATTATTCTTTTCCTAAAACTGATTCAAGAAGAGCAGCCTCCTCCTCCTGCAGACAGAACAAAACAAAGAAAGAAAGAAACCATTACAAATTAGAAACAAAGAGAAATATTTACGTCATGCCCGGACATCTATATATAAAATAATGCTCACTTATGTGACTCTGAGCCACAATCTATTTTTGTTTATTTTATTTTTTTATGACTCATCTTAGATCACATAGATGGACATTATTTTATATATGATGTCCGGACATGATGTAAATTTTTCTCAAAAACAAAACATCCCCATTTCATAAAGCACACATTCACATACCACTAATGCATTAAACTCAGTCTCTTCGTCGATGGCACTCATAATTGACGGGTCCTCCAACAACTCCTATTTCAACAATAATAATATTTAGTTAACAATTTAATGGATTCTCAATCCCCTCAATATGATCTCCAAATTCATCTCTCCATTTCTTATACTATGAACAAAGGCCGCAATATGCAGTAGTTTTTTGTTTTCTTTTTAACCAACTTCCAAACTATATAATACAATATTACAGACAAGCAAGTAAGTATGTATCAAATGGCTTACATCATCAGCAATTGTTAGTTGCCCAAGCTTGTCCTGCACATACAAATAGGTGCATACATACCCTTAATTAATCATTTGATTTCGAAAAACAATACCTACCAGGCTACCACAATGCATTGAGAACCAATAAAACAACATTGCTCAGATTTGGTACCTTCATAGCGACAAAAAGAAGCGGATCAGATGGTGTATAAATCATGTAATGCGCTCCATCCTGCACCCCACAAAACGATAATGATTTAGTCATGAGTTTAATTCATCAAGAGAAAAAGGAAATTGACAAATGATTTGCAAGATAACTATATTCTGTTGGATAAAAGGACCAACACTATAAAATGAATATGATATAGCCCTAAATCTGGGGGATATACTGATAGGACTCCAATGAAGGAGGCTATCAAACTGGCACCTGATACCTGCGAATAGTAAGAAATACACACACCAAACAGAATACAAAGTCTCCTCTATTGCAATTACAGGCACAATTACTAGAACCAACCCCCTTTCGAGAGGGAGGGTCTCTCCCAAGGTTCCGGAGATGAACCTTTACTTTGCTAATACAAAAGATAATCCTTTTCCCAAAACCTTCCCTGCCCTTAAAACACAAAATAACTTAATAATAATAATAATAATAAAAGTACTCCCATTTCCCGCCTAATCCATGTACCGGCTTGTCCCTGCATTGTCAATTCCCTTTCTGCCCCTGTGTATGAGGGAACTCGCCTATCATATACCACAACCATACATATGAAACTTGAATCAACTATCAAGTAACAAGAAAGATGAAGGTATGCAGGCTCGGTTCTTGGGATGGTTAAAAAATGCTTCCCAACCATCATTATAGTTTTTATTTTGAAAAATATTTGGCGTCGTATCGATAGTAAGTACGGGTAGCAAGAATCTCCATGCCCCCACTATTTAAATGTTGACAATAAGGAGAAGAAAGGTATCCATGAAAAAGTCCAAAACAATTATTAATCCTTAAATTATGCAATACCATATGGAAGCAAGTGATCTCTACGCCCTCATTAGGCAAGCCATCTACATCTTGTCCATCATCTGCAAAGAATGAAAGAAGTAACATTTAGTCTTTGTTTCACTTGGGGCTTAGAAATTTGAAGAATACCCACTAAATGAAAATCAATATCAATGGCAGTGTTTTCAAAATGCAAGGCGCAGTGCAAGGCGATGCTCTCCTTGATCGCCTCAAATAAATGCATAACTAAATAATATATACCTGTACGAAAATCAAAGATATCATCTTCTGAATAGCAAAATCCTCCCCTTGCAGTATAGCAAAATCTAAGAGGACATGAAGATATGAGATGGTGTAAAAACTTAGTAAAGCAATAATGTAGATAAAACAAAATGTAAATGAAGATATGAAAGGTATGATACCCGGTGTGCACCAAATGCATGTGTATTTTGGCAAGAGCATAAGCAGCAGCGGGAAGAATAGCTTCAACTTCATCATCACTCACCTGAAACACAGAAATGAATGAAGACACCTAAGTATAAGAGTAGGGAGGGAGGGAGGAAGTTAAGCATATGAAAAGAAAAGTAAAGAAAGCTTACAGCTGACCATCCATCAACATTCTTGCTCTTTAATATTTGGACAGGGCTGCGGCAATTTAGAGGTAAAGTAGGAATTTAGATTATATATTATAGCATAGCATAGCATAATGAGATGGTATGGTATGGTAGTAAGAAGACTGACGTGTCGACAGGGCAAAGCAGCATGCACTCATCCCCTTTGGAACTTGTAAATATTCTTCTTATAACGCATTCCAGAGGCAAGTTATTTAAAGGATCGACCTGTTCATTTAATGGCCTTGTATTATTATATCACAACAAAAACATACAAATGGTAATCAACAAGTGTTACTTACCATGGTAGCAATTCGCTTATTCGAAGCCATGAGGACCATTCCATGCTCATCTAACACAAACCCAGCTGGGGGTTTCGGCAACGTGGTTGGCTGGTACGATGAAAAATAACCGGAATTCGAATTGGAGCTGGAGGGTCCACCCTGCTGGTTGACGCTAAAATCGTCCTGGATGTCGCTGGGATTGAAAACCTTGGAATCTGCCTTACCCCTTTTGTTCCTTTTCTTAGAAGCGGTGGAGGAGGAGGAGGAGTGTTTGGGCGGCTGAGAATTGGAAGCTCGGCATAGCAGCGGCAGCAGGGTGGAATTGGAGGTGCTCAAATTAAGAAAATGGATGGAATTGGAAGGCCTCCTCCTCCTCCGTCTCAGGCTGTATACTGAACAAGCGCCGCCGCTTCTAAAATAATCGTAGCGGCGGCAAGGAATTGAGATGCACAATGCCATGCTCGCTCTTCCAACAACCTAATCACCTCTTCACACTCCTCTTTCTCCAATCCCATTATTTACCCAATCAATATTTATTCTAAAATAACCAAAATATCTTCTTTTCCTTTTTTTCTTTTTAATAATATATATCTTAATAAAAAAAAGACTATTTTATGTTTTATTTATCGGAAGGATGGGGTATGCTAGTTTCATTTTTTAGTCGTAATTCAATCTTAAAAATTGGTATCTAACTCTCATTTATTTACTCCTACCCTAATTTGTACTTAAAAAAAATCACACATTTATTCATGCTTAACCTTAATTTAGCTGAGAAATAAAAATCACACACTCATCAAGAGGTTTTGAATTCAAGTCTCTCACCTAAATATTGATTAGGATGAGAATTAAAATATCAACCGAAGTAATAGTTACAACATAGTATAAATTCATTCAAATCTCCCTAGAGATTTCATGGTTACTAATGATATCAACCATTCATCAAGAAAGATATCATTAAACTATTGGCTAGCAACCATTATGTCAATCGAAGTTCATGAATTTATGTGTATACAAAGTTGCTAACCACTTAGAAGGGTAACCATTCTTAGTGGGTGTACCTGAACTGTTCGTTGGAAGAAGGTTAAAAAAAAGTATTGAATTTCTATTAAAAAAACCTGTATTGAATTAGAAATCCGGGGCTGTGTTTGTTGGGATGGGATGAGAATATCTAATTTTCTTTTATTACTTTTTAAAACTCGTACAAGCCCAAACGGAATCAGATCAAGTCTCGTATTTCTTACAAACCTCACTTGAACAATAAAGATAAAAGATTGGCCTAAAAGCATACATTATGTTTTTTCATATTCATAATACCAATTTGTTGTTGCCACTCTTTTCTCAAGAACTAAAACGAAAAACGATCTCAAAACGCCTCCCTTACTAGCTGCAAACTGCTTCAACTGCTAATTTCTTAGTAGAACTCGGACACAAATCCTTGTCGAAGCCCTCTTCTCCTAGCTCAATTCTACACTCATTTCTATTCAGACACACCTGCACATAAGATCAAACATCTTAATGCAATATTACTACAGAATAAAACTTCTGGAATAACTGCCCAGGATGAAGGAAAGCAAACTATTACCTTTTCAACCAGGGATGTAGAATTAGGATCATGACAGTCACCTATGCTATAGGATCCACATGTTCCCTGGGGAGTTCCAAAGCTTGCAAATTTAATTGTGGCTATGTTAGCATTGTCGGGGCACTTCAAATGGACGGTTGCTTTGTTCTTTCTGTGTACGTTCTCAACTTCAGACCACGACTCGATCGTGGGATAACCTTCTCCAAGATGGGCACATATACTTGAGACCTTACGTTTGGATAATCTGATTTTTGTTGGATCTCCACCTTTCTCCTCAAAAATCACCAAAATATTTCCTGTTGGTTTGAACCAGGATCTTGGAACATGATACCTACATAAAGTTAGATCAGACAGGATAAAGTTAGGCTGTTGCACGGAACATACGTCTGACCCTACAACGGGAACCGGTAGGAAATTAATTCTTAAGTGGGTGACCAAGATTTTCAAAAATTAATTTATCTATATAATTTGTTTCAAAAAAGGGCATTTTGATTTGTGACGTACCACCGTTGGGTTGGTTCTCCACATCCAGTTAAGCATTTGTCTGGCATGAACTTCCCCCTGTAGTCACACTTCTGAACGCACGCATCATGAATGGAGCTTCTCCTTGGCCAATATCTTCCTATTTCTTCCCCATTCAACCATGCCATGCCTTTACCCATATGAACCATATCCAGCCCCACGGGATCATTTCCAGAGGGAGCGTCCAGAATAACCTGCAAAATTGATTAATGCGAATTCTCCTTTACATACAAAAGGAAAAGACATCATTCCTATTTTCCACCGCAAACCTACACCGTTAATCCAACACCACATAGCATAGATGATAACAACAGAATATTTTCTCACAGCAGAATGAGTGACCCCCATAGGTCGAAACATACTTAACTTGGTACTTACCTTGTACCAAGTCAATGGTTGTTGCTTTGGAGGCTCCTTGGTTGATAACCATTTGACATTTTTTATCCCAACTGGCTTGTAAATACCGAGGCGTTCCCCTTGCAATCCAAGCTAAAAAAATGCAGAAGTTAGATGATGGAGGCATATCATGACCACTGTTTGGTCCCCGAATCTCTTCAAAAACTTTCAGGCCTAATTATGCCCTGACCACTTAAATATTTAGGAAGATTATTATGTTGGCTCGTGAGTGAGTGTGAGAAAGAGAGCTACCTTGTAGGACCAAGCATGAGAAGACAAGTCCACCGGGCCCTTGTTAAACCCATCTATTACAACTTTTGAAAGTCCAGCTCCGACCCACTCAAAAAATGGTCCTGCATTCTGCAATATAGGAAGAATAGAAAACAATAAGATATAAAAAGCAAAAAAAAATTGTGATCCAATCCAAGATTGGTAAGCCCAAAAGAGGCACCATCTTGAAGGGGTATGTTAGGATCCCACATCGAAAGAATAGAGATCTCATAACAATATATAAAAAGGATTGACTACTCATTACCAATTGATTTTGAGATGAATGTCCACACTTTCTAATAATTGATAACTTTGCAAGGCCTCTTATAAAAATATACAAGGATGTTGTCATTCATGATATCGACATCAAGAAGTATTTCTATTGCCCTGGACTTTATACTAGGAATTTTCTTTTACAGTCAAAAGAAAATCTAACATGATTCATGCGGATAAATCTTTTTTTTGTTTGTCTTCAGGTAATAAAAAAAAAAACAAAGCCTTCATTATTTCAGACACATGAAATAATAGAAACGGACAACCAGAAAAACCACTACAAAAGAAGAAGCCTAAGAAAGGAAATAACTTTTTAGATTACAAAAAAGGCATCAATAGTTGAGAATAAGAGACATACTTAAAGTAGCGTATGGTTATCAGTGTAAAAAAAATTCAATATGGTTTGAGGCGATGCAATAGCACGATATAATGGCAAAAGGAGCAACTCACTTGCAGACCAACGGTCATGCTTAGAAGATCAATTTCATTTATTCCTGCCTTGAGAGAAATGGCTTGCTTAAATCTGAATGTTATATCGGATCCATTTCCAGATGCACTAACTGTGCACAGTAATTGAAATAGAATTAGTTGGGGTATTCGAAATGTTTTTATAAGAAAAACACACTGCATAATATATGGAGTACATGAAAAATTAACTTATGGAGAGAAACACATGATACTGATCAAGTAATTCCATATCAATATGGTCCAATAGAATTAGAAAATATATTAGATGAGCCCGTTCTCTCCGTTCTCCCTCAACTCTAGTACCTTAAACTCTAAACCCTAATCATGCAAGTTAAAAAAAAGAGGTTGTTTCTTAAAAAAATAGAATTAGAAAGAAAAATAAGATTCTTCTAACAACTAAATAACATTTATTGTTATAAACTTATAAGAAACAATTCTATTGATCAATAAAGTTAACAAAAAGAGTAATCAATGAAATAATGCAAATCATACGTTTGTAACTCTCTATCTTTCTATATATAAATATATTTTTTTGGATAAGATTCGCTACATAAAGATTAACTTCCATGTCATGCATCTTTTCATGATTAAAAAGAAATGAAGAGGAAGAGAATGCATGTATCGACTCGGACATCTAAATCTCCTCTCACAAAAATTCGTTAGAAATACAGTCGAAATAAAGAAAGAAGACAGGGTGGAATGCAAAAGACGTAGATGACTATGAATTGAAAACGATGATTCCTAGTCAATGTGCACCAAGCACCAGTATGCTAGTAAATGGATATGAAGCTAAAGACATGACTGTCAAAAAAACAAAAGACATGATATTCAGAAAATAATTAAGCACCTTGCAGTTTCTTGTTGATAAAAGCATGAAGAGCATGGCCCTTTGATTCGACCAAAAGAACTGGTTGACTTCCCTTCTTAAGAAACATCTCATTTTCATTGACAAAAATGCTGCCAGCAATGTAAAATATCAGTCATTAGTATTTTTGGAAACGGGGAAATTGGAGCTTCGCTCCACTATACCCAAGATTAACAACGCCAATCCCATGGCCAGGCCCCAAACAGTCACGCATATAAAAAAAAAAAGAGAGAGAGAGATAACGGAATACTTGAAAAACACATGAGGAATGTTTTGAGAGTGGTCCGAAACAATGCAAGCAATGAAGTTAAATGACAAATAATAAGCTGAGTAAATCCTTTGCTCTGTTCAGTATCACCTTAATACATTTGCATTTAATACAAGTCTGTAAACCCAAGTCTACCACATTCTTTTGAATCAAGTTCTATCACCGAAGAAAAACAAACCTTGTTATATACCACAGGTAGTCAGTTGTATCTTTTGTGGTATTTAGGTGGTCAACAAGTCCATTTTGAACGAAGTCAGCTTTACCCCAAATTCCAGCTTGTTCTACAAAGACTTCCCATTTTAGGGCTTTCAAGTCCTTATTTGTTGAATCCGCTGAAGGATGAAGTTCTTCAGGAACCATTTCAACCACAGCGGTTTGTGACCTAATCTGTAGAAAGTGATACGGCTAAATAGCAGAATAAAAACCCATAAAACTCAGAAGCAAACATATTTTGAGGATCTTTTTAGGAGAGAACTTACACGATCACAGCTTTCCATCATATCAAGATTCAAATAACTTTCATATTAGCTTCTTTATGTGCAAAAAAAAGAGCAGTTTAAGAGGATTCAAAAAATCGAAGGACCCCATCAACTCAACTGACAGCATGAAATAATGCAAATAATCAAGAGGTCATTCGTTCGAATACTTCACCCCTAAATATTGTGTACTAAAAAAAAGATTCATTCGACGAGTGAGGAAACAAAAGAAACGACATAAGTTCATAATAATGGAAAAGAGGGATCAAGAACTTCAATGGCCACTGTTGCATGCCACCGCTGCCCACCAGCCGCTGCCACTTCTGATCATCAATTTTTTTATTATTATTCTGTTGTAAAAAACACCTTGAGGACAAGGTGTATTTTGGTTGCCGGGTAATGATAAGACCCCTTAGGAGTAGGAGTAGGATAAGAATATTAGACTATGAATAAGAGAGAAGGAGGTAAGGAGAAATTGAGAAGTCAATTGAGATAGAGAGTATCTAGGGCTTAAGAGTAATCTCAAGATTGGGAGGATCCAAGTACCTCGAACACTTGAGTTATCTAGTATCTTTATTATCTTTATATTATAATTATATTTGGTTCTTATCAATCTTCTAGCCAAATTTGCTTCCATTATTAGCATTTGTGACAATGAATTGAAGGCAGTCCCATCCAAATAATCTCATAGTCGCAAGTCTTTTGTCACATTATTGGAAGAAGCTGCCTTATTTTGTTTTTGCTTGATCTCTTGATCTTAGGCTATTCTTGGTTATAATCATTCTGTTTCATTTTTATTTTTGGCTGCTCCTCAATGGTCTGGATATGGCTCTGTTTTGGCTCAGAATTTGCTTCTTCAAGAGCTCATCTTGGATTTGGATCATTGTTTTGGTTGCTGCTATCATGTCTCTGTTTTGAAGTTTTGAAGCCTCAAGTCTCAGTAGCGTTTTGTTTACTCGTGTATAGTTTATTTCTAGGCCCTAGATTATCTTTTAAGCTTAACAATCTTGGTCTTCTTTTTGTCTTAGATCTAAACTATTGTTTTCTTAGTAGCTTTTGTTTTTTTTTTCTCTTTTCTTCGTTCTCCACTTTGGGAGTTGTATTTGAAGTCTTTTCATACACTGAATAGTTTGTTTTTTGTTTAAAAAAAAGTACAAGACTAGGGAATCTAGGACTACTATCATAAGGGCATGTTTGGCTTGGAAGGGATGGGTTGGGTTGGGTTGAAATGGGATGGGAAGAAAAGAGAAAGAAAAGTTAGAGTAAATTATTGTTTGATGGGAAAGAAAGTCCTCTCCCCAAACTTGCCCTAAGGGTGATTTTCTCCTAACTTGATGCCCCGAGAAGCATGCATTTGCCTCGGTTGGTTTATATAATTAAATTTATCCCAACCCATAAGCTAGTTTTTCGGTTGATTGGTGGTTTAACATAATTCAACATGGGTATCAAAACAAGAAGTCCTGAGTTTGAACCTTTGTCGAATCATTTCATCTCCTAGGGCATTTCTCAAAATTTGAAAGCACACACTAGCAGTGTTTTAAAAAGCCCACCAAGGCAAAAAAACCCCAAAAATCCCAAGACACACTCCTAAGCCCGCATCGTTTGTGCTTTTGTGCGATTTTCTATGAAGCCCCCAGGCGCCAAAAACACGTCTTGAGGGGCCTTTGTTGTTTTTTTTTTTTTAATAATTCAAAACTGAAGAATGTTTTTATTTATAACCTCTATCAAAATAGTTGTTTTGTTATGTTTTTATTTTTAACCTCTATCAAAACAACACCGTTTCATTTATTATTATTTATTTTCTAAAAACTTAAACATGTTTGTTTTTTTATTATTTATTTCCTAAAAACCTAAACGTTGGTCAATCATTGAGATTGATAATGAAGAAAAAGACAACAGCTCAATCTTCCTCCTCCACAAGAACACAACCTCGATTGATAATGAAGAAAAAGACAACAGCTCAATCTTCCTCCTCCACAAGAACACAACCTCTAATACAACGTGGGTCAACCATTGAGCTTGGTAGCAAAGAAAAAGAAGATATAGAGGGATACAAGTCCAATGATGGAGGGGATGAGGAGGATTTCGTATTCAATGAAGATGAGTTTGAGCGTTAGGACTTATTTATTATTTGGAGTGGATACAAATATACTAATATTGTGAAGCTTCCTTTTGTTTTGGAGATATATAGATGAATATTCAAACCTTCTATATGGAAGGTGATTTTTTTTAAACAAGAGTAACCACGCCCGACCTTAGGTCAAGCACCGCGAGACATCGAAGGAATGGAGACACATGAGGTGTCTACAAATTAATGTCACAGGTGAGTCTCGAACCTAGGACCTTGAGAGGAGCACACCTTCAAAGCTCAAGTCTTCAACCACTGCGCCACCCATTAGGGTCTAAATATTGCCACCCCTTCTATATCGAAAGTGATTTATATATACATGTTTTGTGGTATATAAATATTTTTTTTATACATGGTGTGCCTAGAAAAAAAAAGCCCGCGTCTTTTTTGCGCCTCAAGCCCCAAACAACCTTTGCACCTTTAAATTTACTCCAACCCATAAGCTTGAGCTTATTGATTGACAACCGCATGTAACTATAATAAAATGATAATATATAAAGCATGACATTAATATGCATAAAATACAAGTCAACTAGAACTGGATCAAGGTAGAGATATACCCAAATGAAAAAAAGAAGGAAAAAGAAACAGTATTTACCATTGCCGTGTTAAAGACTACATTCTTGCAGTCAGGCAGAATACTAACTGACCATGCCGGTAAAGGATATGATATATTTCGGAACTGGACAGTCTTGTCTTCCTTTTCATCTATGTTAGCAATAAAGGCAGCACAGGCTCCAGATGAGTCAGTGTAGACATCAGCCTACAGTTCACCAGAAAAAGTATTGAATAGGCCTTTTTAAACAGCATGATAAAACAAGCGTGATAAAACACCCTACCGCAAATGTTAAGGAGAGATAAGCTAGTATACAAGAACTTATTTATTCATCCAAAATATTTGCTAACATCTTAGCCGAACAGACAAAGTGATCAATGCAAGATTTTCATAAGACTTCAGGCAGCACAAAAGAAAAAGAATGAAAACTCAGATGGAAAACATGTGAAACATGAGAATACAGAATGCCTCAAAGTTTCACGGTGGTAGAAGTTTACTAGTTTAGTACAAAGACCCAAGTTATACTCATACCCACTTCCTTTCTGTATTAGCATTCAAAACATTATTAAGAATAAAAACATAATTCAATGGGTTTAATAACTTTTTTTACTGTTCCAAAAAAAAGCTTTTTTTACATCATTTCCATTTTTTGGTGTTTTTTTCCTACCACATCAGGCTTCTCTTCAATGAACAAATTGTGTAAGAATTTTCAATCTAAGTATATTTTGCCAGCTATAACCTTTAATTATTAGGTAGAATTAGTCTGAATATTTTCTCAGGAACGCATTGATACATGGACTTCAAAAAAACATCACTAAATATTTGATAAGAACGAAATTTAAAACTGATTAATTCAGGACACCATCCTCTCCTACAGTCCTACTAACATCATGGTAAGTAAAGACTGTGAGCATCTTATCTTTTCTACATATGGTCTGACTTGTGTACAGAGATAGAGATTCATGTACTACAGTCAGAGATCAAGCAATTTTGTTTCGCTTGACTTTTGAGTTCAGAAGATGGTTGTCTCCCTCTCTCCAGCATTTGTTAAGTTGATCCATTGACTAATTTAAACATTTAACAAAATATTGATTCCAAAAAATAAAACTATGCACCAAGCAGCATGAAAGAACAATACCTCTAGAGAGGGACCTAACGAGATATAAGTTGGCTCACTGTTAAGCACAACACGCTCGGTCAACTTTATGGCCCTATGAAGGTCCTTGAGGTGACTCCATTTAGGAAGCCTGGGTAAGCCTATAATTGTTAAAGAAACAATGTAAATCATGATGTACTACCCGGATTCAACAAATCAGAAGTAGAAAAGAAACATTACCATATTCATCAATAGGTGCATCATAGTCATAACTTGTGGTAATAAATGGCCCACCAGAGGTACGACCAAAATTTGTTCCACCATGATACTAAAGCAGAAGAATAATATTATATAAGAACTGGTTAAATTGCTAGAGAGACAATAGTAAAGGAACAAAGTCTAATAAATTATTTGAATAATGAAAACAAGTCAGTTACCATGTAGTAGTTTTGTAGACTTCCACCTTTTTGGAAAAAACGAGCAACTGCAAAAGCAATATCCTCCGGAGGCCTGTGAGGATCCCTTGCCCCAAATGTTTTAAACCTGGAAAATGTGGAAACTATTGATACCATAACTATATCTAAAAGCGCATCATACTTTATCTTTAAACAATTTTGTTTTTACATTTTTATAAATATGTTTTAGGAAACATAAATCTTAAAACAATTTTGACCATAAAAAAACAGTTCTTGTTTTATAATATAAGTAATAATCCACTATAACAATATAGGTAGGAATCCACTACCAACATGAGTGTAATACTGTTCGAGGGAAGGATGGTTGGAATATAAACTAAACAAAGTTGTCCCACATTAATTAGTACACAAATGTGTCAAAGTCGTTGGTTGATATAGTCGTTGGTTGGAATATAAACTAAACATGAGTGTTGATTGATAATTTACTCCCACTTATCCAGCTAAAGCTTTTGGATTATTAGTGATTTAACATGATTCAACAAAAGTTCACGTGTGTACACCAAATATAGTTATCAAGCATCCATGTGTTTCTATTTTCATATATTCACACTATATAAACACAATAAACCATCCATTATCCAAGGCAAAACACATTGTAGTAAAGTAATAACGGAAAAAAATGATTAGTCAAAAATAAATACAGACAACTAAATGAACCATCGTGGATTGGCCTAGTGGTCAAAGAGGGTCTTGAGGATCTAAGAGATTAGAGGCTCAATCGATGATGGTCACCTATCTGGGAAATAACTGGTTTCCTTGACATCCAAATGTTGTAAAGTCAAGCGGTATGTCTCATAAGAATAATCAAGGTGCACGTAAGCTAGTTAGGACACTTACGAATACAACAAAAAACTACAAACAACTAAATGATCAAGCGAAAAAATAAATATTACCATCCAGGCCAATTCTCGGTCCACATCTTGGGCTTGTTAGGAGAATTAGGTGTGAACTGGTCACAGTAGAATGAATTGCAAGTATTAATCTGGAAGAGAGAAGAAAATTATTCATTATGGTATGGATAAATATTGATAATCTCAATTATTCAATGTTTCTAGTTTAGAGCATATGTATGGTGGCAATCTCAAAATCGAGAAAGACATTGTTATCAGAAGTAACAACTGTAGAGGGAAGACCTACTACTGCACATTCCATGAAGCTGTAAATTGTGCACATGCACATGCCAAAGTTCAGCCAGCACTAAACAGGATTAATTATGCATACAATCCTTTACACAGAGTACATACTTGTGCTAATGTACAAAAAAACGTTGCTGGAATTCTTTGAGATGCAATGCAACAACTATAACTTAATAAAAATTAAACATAGAATTGTTAACAAAACACAGATAATATGAAACACCTTACACAAGTTTTGAAGCTCGACATAGATGGTTGTGTCTATTGATTTTAGCTTTCCGAATGCGGAAATAATAACTTATGCTTATTATCAAATAGAGCACGCCTTTTAACTTGAGCCTAGGCGAGCATCTGAGACCATTTATCCCTCAATGTTTAGGGTGTTGAATCTTAATAAGATGCGGCCTACGCCTTAGTTTTGAGATAGAAGTTTACAATTATGTAATACTTTGAGTTAAATAAAAGAATAGTTGTGATTGAGTAGGATTCTCACCACAGGGTCAGGAGCATCATATTGCTGACACATTATCCATGGAACGCCTATGTTCTGAGAAACAGCCATTTGAGCTGCCCACATAGCATATGGCTTCCCTCCTTCTCCATAAACTCTTTCTATATCTCCATACTCATTTTCTACCTACATGAGAATTAAACATATACATAATCAAAGCTTTTTTTTTTCTTTTTAAAATTTTTGAATTAATAACCATAACACTTGCCTGAGACAAGATGATGGGACCCCCTTGGGAAGCAAAAAGCTTTTCCTTTTTCATTAGGTTCACTATGTATGTAGTGAAGTTCTGCATGTGAAACTGAACACCCACCCGCGGCGCAACAAAGAAACAATTAAGTAAAGAAGGTAAACACATATTTGATTAAGTAAATAGAAGAAATTTAGGAACCTTGAAGGATGGATTATCAGTTCGGAAAACGGTATTAGGAACGTAATGCAGCCAAACAGGCACTCCACTGGAAAGAAAAAGAAATGAAGGGAAGAGTTAGAGATATTGTTTGTAGAATGAAGCTAAGTAGTAAGTAAGGTAGAAGAGAAGAGAGGGAGGTGACCCAAAGTTCCACTCGGCGGCAACAAATGGGCCAATGCGCAAAATTAGATACAATCCGGCGTGGTGGACGATGTTGACGAATTTGACGAGATCGAATCGGCCTTGGAAGTGGTACTAAGTAAAGTATAGTTAGCAATGGCAATGGCAATGGCAATGGAAATAGCAATGAGAAGGGAGAGGAGTAATATTACATTGCCGGGGGAAAGCTCATGGCCATTCCAGAAGACATAAGTCTCGATGACATCGACACCTCCCTGCTTGGCGGTTTGAACGAGACCCGGCCACATTCCCGGGACGCTGCGCGGATAGTGGATGGAGGCAGAGATCAGGAGCCTGCGCTGCCCATCAATGATGAGCGAACGCCGGTCGTAGCTCACATTCGCCGCCAAGCACACGCAGATCGCTGAGAATGCAAGTGCGAGCAAGGACGCCCTCCTCATTGCAATTGCATTCATTACCAACTTAACTTCTGGGAGACCCCTTATTTATTTCATTTCATTTCAACCAAAAACAAACAAACAAACACATACACATGTGCCGCGGTGACGGTGGTGGGAGTGACACTCTACACACCACCTGCCATCCTCTCCCCCCAATATAATAATAATAATAATAATAATAATAATAATAATAATATCCACAAAAAACAAAATAATACTGTTACTTACAGACTCTTGGTGGGGCCGGGTGTACCACTATTTATGGCTAACAGCTCATTAACAAACTTGACATTTTTTACCCTTGTGCCTTGTCGGTTCCGATGTAACAAATTGTTTACCATTAAATCACTATACAATACTTTAATTGCTTCAAAATAAAGTCGAAGAGGAAGTTTGGACGTTTATAATATTTGTTAAAATGTCCTCATTCTAGATACCATGTTCATTTTTATCAAACCTAAAATCTGTTTGTATTGCATAAACATGTTCATTTTGGCCCATTATTAAGTATTGTCCAAATCGATGTTCAACATTTAAACCCTAAATATTCTCCATTCCAATTCGAACACCTATTTTTTTAGGGTTTGAGATTTATGGTTTCAGGTTAGGGTTTATGGTCAAATTTGGAAGACAAACTTTTGACGTTTGTAATATTTGTGAAAAAGTCATGTTTCTGAACGTCAGATGGGTTTTTAGCATTGGACAAACTTAAAAAGTAGGTCGAAAAAAGTGGATTTAAGTAATAAAAATTTCTTTTTTTTTGACAAATTTTTTGATTTTCAAGGGTATAATAATCAACTATTTTTGGGGTTCGGGAAGCATATTTTTTGTGCGGTCCTAATAAAGTGGAAGGGCTACTCCATTAGCATATTTTTTGTGCACTCCTGATAGTTTTTCAAATTGAGACGACGAACTTTTGACGTTTGCAATATTTGTGAAAAAATTATGTTTCTGGACACCGGATGGGTTTTCAGTCGTTGAAAAACTTATAAAGTAGGTCGAAATGAGTGGATTTAAGTATTAAAAACATATATATATATATATATATATATATATATATATTATTTTTTTTTGACAATTTTTTTTGTCTTTGGGAGTATAATAGTCATTTATTTTTGGGTTCGAGATCAACGTCCGAAAAGCATATTTTATGTGCACTCCGAATGGAGTGGAAATGCTATTCCATGTGACCTAAAACTCATAAATTATTGGCTAAAAAATATTAGGGTCAAATTGAGATTGCAAACTTTTGAAGTTTGTATTATTTGTGAAAAAGTCATGTTTATGGACACCGGATGAGTTTTCAATTGTTTACAATCTTAAAAAGTAGGTCAAAATGAGTGGATTTAAGGGTACTACGTACAAACTTCAAAAGTTTTTATTTCTTTAGGGTTTAGGGTTTAGGGTTTAGGGTTTAGGGTTTAGGGTTTAAGGTTTTGCCTCATTTCTTGTTGGAATATAGTGTTTATGCGGATGCTATCATATCTGGGGATGAGGAAGATGACAAGATTATGAGCTCGTTTGATAGTTTCATAGTAACCCCAGATATATATGTGTTTAGGGTTTTAGGGTTATATAATTAATTGAGGGATTAGCTTTGGGATTCTAAGAATTGAAAAACAAAGAAGAAACACTCAAAATTAATTCTTGGTAGCTGAAGTTTGGATCCTATGAAAAAAATTGAAATAAAAACTTAAAATGATTCCCTAGTTATTGATAATTAGTTTAATTATTATTATTTCAGATCGGATGAAGATTGGACTAACTTACGACTCAAATTCTTGTCAATAATATGGTGAGTAGTTATCTCATAAAGTATTTCTATTATTAAATTAATATTGTGATATTTTCATGAGGTAGCATTATGAATGGTTTAAACTCTAAACCCTAAACTCTATTCACAAAAAACTCTTTTGAAATCTCTTAACTATTACTCAAATTTGAGTTTGAGTAATAATTAAGAATATTCATACCTTATGATTTATAATTAAACGTATGGTTTAGAAATACTTGAGAAGTTTATTATGAGAAAAAAATAAAGAGAACATGACATAGGTTTTCACAAATTTACTTTTGGGAATCATTGTAATTATCATCCAAAAAAGACTAATATAATCAAGTTACAATTACTATAAAAAGAAACATTGAAAGAGTAAATGTCACTGGTGAGTTTCGATCCTGGGATCTTGAAGGAAGTCTACCTTTAAAACACAAGTCTTCAACCACTGTGTCACCCCTTGAGGACTAAGTAAACTATTTTTTAAAATTCAACAACATTTGTGGTGGGAGATCTGAGACCATAACCTTTGTTACTAACTAGGTCATATATGTCAGTTGAACTATGCTCTTGTTGACAAAAATATTAGTTTATTTTTTAGTATATGATAAATAATTCAAAAGAGCTACTTAAGAAATGTTAAGATGAAATTACTCAAGTTGAACAAAGTGAAGAACAATGTTTTTAAAGGCAAGAGGCACACATAGTGCGAAGGCTCTCTGGAGCCTGAAGCCCTATGCGCAAAAAAGGCGCGGGCTTTATATTCGAGGCACACTATATATAAAAAATATTTTAAATATGTGTTTATCAAAAAACGTTAAAAATATATATTCATCACAAAATTATATATTAATCACAAAGTTGCAATATTCATTTATTATAACATATCAAAACAAAAGGAAGCTTTACAATATTGTAACAGTTGGTTTGTTAATATTTTTCTTTAAAAAAAAATTGATCGGTGAGTCTTCGAAGTTCGAACAAAGGTAAGTATTATAATCTGGAAAGTAAATAAAATGCATACAAATAAAATATACTTAGTTTTAAATAAGCTAAAAAGATTAAAGATAAACAATATAGGGAATTTGCATTGTATAGCAAAATCCCAACCCCTTATTAAAATTATAGCAACTTCTTTTTAAAAATTCGTTT
>JBBMEF010000002.1:9139332-9171364 GCA_037832685.1 Sicyos baderoa | reverse complement strand
GCGGGGATCGGGGAAACGGGGATGGGGAATGCATTCCCCGTCCCCATCCCCGTTTACGTTGCGGGGATTTTTTCATCTCCACCCACTCCCCCATTCACCGCCTAAACGGGGATTCACCGCCCCGTTCGGGGCGGGTCCCCGCGGAGCCTCGGCCCCACGGAGAAAATGGACATCTCTAATCATACCATCTAATTTATACCTTTAAATAATTTATCCTTTTTTTTCTACTAATGTTACTTGCATTCTGAACACATATTATTTGGACATATAACACATATAACGATTATTATGTAATTTGTACTCCAAATAAAGATAATAGTTATTCATCAACAATCATTAACCACCAACCAAGACTATCCTATTTATGTGCTAAACATCCCTTAAGATTTTTTTTTTTTTTTTTTTTTTTTTGTAATTAATCAACTTGAAAGTTTCAATGTGTTATACCCTCTTAAAGATTTAAGAACTTGCGAGTTAAATAAATGATGGTCAGTTATGAATTTACTTTTTATAAGATTTTTTTATAATCAGTCATGATTAAAATAATAATAAATTAAAATATAGATTGAAAAAGTGAATGCATGTAGTTTATTTGAGTAGGGAAAAAGTGGGTGATTTATGATTATTATTATTATTGAAAATAGAGTAGATAGGAGGATAGGTATCACGAGTCTTACAAGGCCTCTCATTAATGAATTCAACCCCCCCTTTTATTACTTTCTTTCTTTCTTTTTTCTCTCATTAATGTGTCTTTGTGGCTCCCACTCTCTCCCCTCCCCTCTCATTTGATCTCAATCTTTTTTTTTTTTTTGTATATCCATGACAGTTTTCATGCACTTCGACTAATGTCACGAGTCGCATAATTTTATAATGGTTGTCCTTATGATCCTAATTGAATTCATCCTTTTATATACTCCAAAGTCTTTTTTGACTAATTGAATCACTCGATAATGGTTATTCTTATGATCCTAATTTAAGCAAACAAATAAATAAATTTGTGACTTTTTTATTCATTCATTTTAGTGATTTCAAATGCATACATTTGTCTATATGTATATCATTTTGGTTCGACTCAAGCAGCACGTCATGTACTAACGAATTTTAAACAATCAATTCTTACTACTTTACACTTTGTCAACAAATATGTAAAATCAAAAAAAATATGTAAAGCAATTAATTCATTTAATTGAAAATGTGGAAAATCAAATTATTGAAATAATAACACTTATGAAATATGAAAAGGCACAAAAATATGCTATAAATCAAATATTTTTTTTAAAAGAATAAATGTTATAATTAAAATAGTCCAATTAAAAATGAAATTTCTCATAATAAAATATATATTATAAATAAAAAATAATAACAATAAAAAAAAAAAAAAAAAAAAAAAAAAAAAAAAAAAAAAAAAAAAAAAAAAGTAAAAGAAAGAAAATGACATTCCTTTGAAGTTGGCGTGTGATTTCATATTTGGGTTTTATTGTGTCATTTCCCTTTCCCTTTCCCTTTTTATCCAACATTTGGTCTGCCTGTTCCGGTTGCCTTCTACTTTTCCTTCTTTTTCTTTCAAATTCAATCATATTTATTAAAACCATTCAAATATATATATATATATATATATATATATAACATTTTAATTTAATTATAATTGAGTGAGGAATTCAAATTCACAGACATATGAAAAACAATCTCCCATTCATGGTCAAATTTGAAGTAGTTAGAAAATATAGCTAGAGAGACATTCAATAATACACCTAAAATTAACTAATAAATTAAACCAGTCAATGATTTGTTTGACAAATTGGTAGAGTTAGTTCAATTACCAAATATATTGGTGATCTTATATTAGGGGCGTGTTTGTTTGACATATTTAAGTAGGATTTAACTTAACAAGTTACATCAAGAAGTTAAAAATTGAGACTTGCAGTCGTTTGAATGTAGTTTTTGTATAGATGAATTATGGTTAAAATTTTGTTTGAATGTAGTTAACAAAAAAAATATTAAAAATGAATGGTTAAAAATGAGTTATTTTGATTGACTTGAAAGAAATTATTAAAAATGAGTGGTTTACAAAATTATTAAAAATAAATGGTTAAAAATGAGTTATTTTGATTGATTTGAAAGAAATTATTAAAAATGAGTGCTATAATGATTAAAAATAAATAGTTAAAAATGAGAATTATTTTTTAAATATAAAAATGGGGAGGAGTTAATAAATACTAAAACTAAATCCTACTCAAATATGTTTCAACCTTTCTATCGAGAATATTTAATTCTTTTTTAATTCTATGACATCTTGGTTTTTTTAACCTACAATATATTCTAAATATTATTGAAATATGTATATATTAAGCATGAGAAGTAAAACAAAAAAAGCATGAAAATAACTTGACATGTCTGTAAAGCTCCAATACTTATATTTGTTGGTTGGGACAGGGACCACACTGCAAAATAACAATCCCTTTAACATGTTCTATTGAGGCCCTTGATAGCAAAAGTACACTGCAAAATATGAGAAGTAGAAACATAACAAACTCATTCTCCATCTACAATACAAGCTTTAGTTTAATTTCATGGCAATTTTTCAAATATAAAATAAACCATTTTTTTTATACAAAAATATTAGGAGAGAGGAATTCGAACTTGTAATCTGGTGGTCACTAAGTCGTACAAGATATCGGTAGAGTTATACTATCTTTGGCAAATCAGGAGCAATGTTTGATAGGTGTTTTTCTAAGAAAAAAAATTTTTCAATTTTTTCTTCTCACATAAAAAATATATAGATTAGTATTTGGAAGGTTGATTTCTCTTTATCAGGATTAACTAAAATCATGATAATCAAAATCCCAACTCAAAATCAAATATAATATAATAAACTTATTTACTCAACACTGGCGAAGTCTTACTGATACTTTGTTGTCTCACCAATTTAATTTTATTTGTGGACATTGGTTGAGTTATACTCTTAATGATAATTCATTGATCGAATCTAAAAATCGATAGTTATCGATAATTATTTATTTTAACCACTATGAAGTGACGTATTATAAATAGTCTAATGATTAAGATGACTTTGAAAAACTAAAAAGTTATAAGTTCAATCAATAATAACTATTTATCGATAAATTAATGTTTTACGAGTTTTCCCAAATATTATAGAATCATGCAATATATACATTAACAGAAATTATAGTGTACATAATCTAGTTTAAATAATCACATATATAAATAAACAATTTTTTTTTTTTTAACCGATTAATGCACAGCTTGAAAATGCAGCATGAAGATGAAAGTCATTGATAAGATCAAAGATAATATAGATAATATTTAGTGGTAAAAAAGAGTTAGAAAATTAAGTTGTACATGATACCATATGATTATATTTCTATTGGTTAGGGTAAAAGAGTTGCCTATAAATATAATTTACATGTATAAGCTGGTTTGAACCACAATAAATCTATCGAATAGGTTGATGGTGCGATTGATTACCTAATTTGGTATTTTTATTTTTACTCTAAGGTCGCGAGATTCGATCCCTGAAATTGGTATTTGTAATCCTCTCCCCCAAATTTTTTTTTTTCAAAAGAACAAAGAAATTATGAAAATTTAAGAATGTAAGAGAGTGTTTGGTTGTCGTATTTTTTTAAAAAATAGATTGTGATTTTATTAACTCCTCTTTTAAAAAACTACATACAAGTGATTTTTTTGTAACATTTGTTATGTATACCAATTTTAGGGTCATTTATTAGAATTATATGACATTTTTTTTCAAAAACTCGTTTATACCAAAATTCTAAATGATTGAACTCAATCAGTTTGAAAAATGATTGAGCTTAACTGGTTGAGTTCAGTCACTAGTTATTGATTGAGTTCGATTGAGTTTAATCACTCAGAATTTTGGTATATATGCAATTATTTTCAATTTTGTATTATAGATGCAATTTTTTAGGTCATTTTTGTTATACATAAAAAATCCTCTTTAAAATAACTACTAATTTTTAACAATTTATTTATAACTATCAAATCATTTCTAACCACCCATCTAGTATTATTCAAAATAATATATTTTTAATCATTTTTTTTCTTCTAAATACTCAAAATAACTACTAATTTTAAACCTACATTAAAAAAAAAAAACCATTTTGACTATAAATTTTCACAAATTTTGAACTATTAAAAACCTCAATGAAATATATTATAAAAGATGGATAACGTATACGAAATAAAAAGAAGTAAAAGGGGAAGAAAGTATTATACATAAAAAGAGAAAGGTCAAAGAAAAAGAAAAGATCTGTGATTTTGTCTTTATCCTTTTGACCCCAAAAAGGATAAAGTGGGAAGAGAAAGGATGTTTGTAATTTGTATTTGTGTGGATTCCCAATGCACCAAACCCCTAAATAAATTTAAAAAATAAATAAATAAACCAAAATTTGTCTCTCTATAACAAGCCAAACACAACCCCATCTTCCTTTCACAACAAACCATAACCCCAGAAAACTCATTTTAATTACCCAAACTACCCCCTCATGAGTGGAGGGCATTTTCGAAATTTCACCTATGTCATGAATTAGGGATGCACACTAATCTGACGACCCGAGAAACCCGAACCAACCCAACATAAATTATCGGATTAAATTGGGTTGAATACATAAATGAGTTGGGTTAGGTTGAAAATCATGGAATTTTCATGGGTTGGGTTGGGTCAATGGTTGACCTAAATCAACTCAACCCAACCCGACCAATCCGAATTTCATATTTAATTTTAAAATATATATACTTTTACCCATAACATAATTATTATGTTATTTAATTATTTATATTATATGTTGCATATTTATTTTATTTAATTATTATTGTTAAACTTTTATTTTTTAATATTTTTTAAATTTATTGATAAGATTTTGAAGTCAGGTAAACTTGAATTTTGTATTAGTAATAAGAGTATATTTATGCTAATATTAATCCTAAATTTCTAGGAATCGAAAAAGACACGTTAGAAATGGTTTATTGAATACATTGTTTATGATGGTGAGCTTTTTAAATATTAGTTTAGTTGCAAATTATGAACTCGATAACTCAATCCAACTCAACCCGAAAATAATAGGTTGGGTTGGATTGTGTCTTTAATTGGGGTTGAGTTGGAGAATTGACCGACTCGAATTTTTTGGTTGGATTGAAAATCAACTCAACCCAACCCAACTCAACAACCCATATTCACTCCTATCATGAATGTTATTTTTACGGTCCAGTTCCCAACATTTTTTTTTTAATAATTTGAACTTAATGAGAATATATATATATATATATATAATTACGGATGAGAAATGTCATCCAAATCTCAATTTATAATCCCTCACCATTGATTCTAACCACTAAAACTAATTACGGATGAAAATTGTGGTCCAAATAAATAAAATGTGATTTTATTATGTACTTTTTTTGTTCATTGATTTGAAGAAATGATGGGTACTGTATTACTTGGAAACTAACATAAAATTACTTGGAAAGTGTAAATTGATTTTGGTTCAGAACATTAATAATAATAATAATAATAATAATAATAATAATATAATAATAAGTGGGGTATTTTTTGGGTAAATAAAAAAGTTGATAATAATGATAGAGAAAAGGAAGCAGGCTTTATACGAGAAGAGAAGAAAAGAGGAAAGGGTAAAGAGAGTAATTAAACAAAAGTTTTAATGCCCCGCAGCCTACGTACACTGACACTTCTGACCCTCTTTTTTCTGCCCTCTCTTCATTTTACTCTTTACCCTTTTTTATCTTTCCATTAATACCCTTTTCAATACCATCCATATCACCCTCTCTAAAATTAACAAATTTAAATTTTGATGAAAAGTTATTTTGAGTAGTTACAAATTTATAGTCTGTTTATAAATTATTTATTAAAATATCATTTTGATCTCTGAAATTAACAAATTTAAAAGTTAGTGAACTGAAATTTTACAAAAATGAAGTTGAAAATTTGTAAAAAAATAATTTTTAAATATATAATTACTATAGATTAAATTTATTATCTTAAACCTCTTTAAACTTTTTTTAATCAATTAAACTATTCTATGATGAATCAAATGATGAATATGAAATTTTAACCCAACATTTTTGTTTGGAGATTGTGAATGGCTAGTAAATTAAAGTTTCAGAAAGTATCTGGTCAAACCCTTATTTTATGTTTAGAAAAAAAAACAATAAAACATGAATTATTAAAATAAATAAATTATGTAAATGATAAAACATGGCGCGTGACTTTGTTCATTGATGTGACATTTTTATAACACCTCAAACATTCACTCACATGACATGCTCACGCCTCACATCCCCTCCCAGTTAAATTACAAATTAAAAAAAACTTTGCATTTTGTTTAAAAAATATTTGTGTGATTGTTTCGGCGGATGGTGTTTAGGCCTGGTTTAGTTTATCATTTAGAATTGGAATTAATTGTTTGGTAAATATAAAAATTTTCGAGAATTTGATTTTGGATGTTTAGAATTTGGGGATTCGAAACAATATTCTCCTTATTTTGAGTTATCAATACAACAAATCAAACACTGTAATCACGAGAAGAATTTAATTAGGATATTGGATTTCAAGGAATCTAAATCTCAACCCGCAAATCAAACAATGCTTAGAGTATGTTTGAGTCACCAGAATAAGAAGAAAATGACAATTAAGATGATTTTTTGTCTTTGGGTCATTTCAAATTATTTTGCATTTTTCAAAAAAATATTATTTTTTAATTATTCTCTTAACTGTTTTGTATATATTTATATTAATTTTTATATATCATATTACTATTTCCCGGTCTTATTATTTTATTGTTGAGTAATTATTTTCCACATATCATTACTTTCATTCCAAATACAAATGATTATTCTCCCATGATTACACTTTTTTTTTATAATTTTTATTCTCGCATAATCATTCTCATTCTACTTTCTCCAAATACAACCTCATTTTATAATTGATTGCTTTTAACTAGCCTACAAAGTTTTCAACTTATAACATTCACTTCTTTTAACGAGTGTTTGATGTGGAAAAAACAAAATTAAAAAACACATTAAATAAATGTTATATATATATATATGATATTTGTACAAACAAAAATGTTATAATTAAAATTCAAAATCTAAATTTATTGTTGAAGTAAATTCACTAATATTATAGTAGCATCAGTTATCATTTAGTAACTAATTGATTATACTTAGAATTACAAATGTTTTAACCATTCGGTTAAATGGATTGATCATATATTATCTTTGAAAATGTCTTATCTCTTATATGGTTTTGGAGTTTGCTTATTTTCCTTCGATAGTTACAAATACGTTAATGTACTTTATATTAGTGGGTTTAATCATCAAAGTTCATTAAAACTCAACTGTTAAATATTTAAATTACCGAGTTCATTATTTATGATGGGATCTTTCGTTCCCATATCTATCAAGGTTAACTTGTAGAGTTGTTAATCTTTTGAGAATTTAAAGTCATTTAACACTCTTAATTTCGTGCTTCAATTTGCCAAAAGAAAGATACATGAATACATAAAGTATTGAGTTCAATTCAAGGTGACCACCGAATTCAATAGGATCTGACGATATGCTTGGTGACATTACTTGAACAATCACGAATAAGAAAAAACGAATTAAATGAGTACAAAATAATGAATAAAATGATTTGCTTAAACTCCACGCGCCACACGCTCGAGAAGCAAGTGTGGGAAACGGACGGGCAAAATGACGGCCTCTCATTCTCTCTATCTCTCTCTCTCTATCTTCACCGCCGTTTAATTCTCTCTCTGTCACTGTGTGTGTGAAGCTTTTAACATAACACACAAAACAGAGAGCTCTGTTTCCATGTCCTCATAAATCTCTCACACAGCTCCTCCCTCATTCATTCCAAAACCCTGTTTCCTTCATTTCACTCTCTGTATTTTCCTTTCACAAATGAAGCTCATCTTCTTCTTAATCTTTGCTTCTTCTTTGCTGCTCCACTCTTCCCCTGTTTCCTCTTCCTCACTCCCCCTCAATGAAGGTACATTGCTCTCTTCTCCATCCCCCTTCTGGGCTTTCCAACTGGATTCGCTTTTTGGGGCTTCCCACTTTATTTGGGTTTCATTGGGTCTGTGAAGGTCCTTTGTTGGGTGAATGCATGTAAATCTTAGTATCCACTTCTCTCGGGCTCTGGATCTTCTTCTTTTCCTATTTCTTTATTATTCTATTGTTAATCTTCTCCGTGTTTGATTTTTTTAATTATTTTATTTACCTTTTTGTATCTGGGTTTTTTTTCTGTTTTTTTGTGTAGGACGAGCGCTAATGTCAATCAAGGCCTCGTTTAGCAATGTAGCTAATGTGTTGCTCGACTGGGATGATCATCATGATAACGATTTCTGTTCTTGGCGTGGGGTTTTCTGCGATAATCTTACCCTTTCTGTTGCTGCTCTGTGAGTTTTTTTTTTTTTGCTCTGTTTAGCTGAGTTAATATCATTTTTCCGCCGTTTACATGGCAACCAACCATCCTGTGAGATGTTTGCTCTGATTTTGTTGATGGGTTTTTTCCTATTCTTGTTTTTGTATCTGGGTTTGAAGGAACTTGTCTAACTTGAATCTGGGTGGAGAGATTTCGCCAGCCATTGGCGATTTGAGGAATTTACAGTCAATGTACGGTACTATCAGTTTCTTATGGCACTCTTTTTGCTTGTTGTTAGCTCCTTACCTGGGTTCTTGGTGTTCATTATTGCTTTGTTATGGCAGTGACTTACAAGGGAATAAGCTTACTGGACAAATCCCTGATGAGATTGGAAACTGTGGTCTTCTTGTCCATTTGTAAAGTTTCTCATCTATGGATTTCATTTGAAACTTTTTGTAGGTTTAAGTGGTGTATATTTACAGCATTTCTTGTATTCTCTTAATTCAGGGACTTGTCTGATAATTTGATTTATGGAGACATCCCCTTTACAGTTTCTAAGCTGAAGCAGCTTGAGTTCTTGTATGATTTCTCATCCTGAATTTTCTTTTTAAATCTGTTTTTCTCCACCAACATTTGTTGATTTAGCTTGATGTTGAACTTCTTACACTTGCTGCAGAAACCTGAAGAACAATCAGCTGACTGGCCCGATCCCTTCTACTCTTACTCAGATTCCTAATCTTAAAACTCTGTAATTTGTTTGCTTCCTTACTTGACTTGAGATTGTTCATTAGTTTTGTTTCATTGTAACCAATCTATGTGTCTCTAAGTATTTGATATTAGGGTCTTGTGTAATATTTTGTTGGGACTTTCCTTTTGTAGTGATCTTGCACGAAACCAACTTACTGGAGAGATACCTAGGTTAATCTATTGGAATGAAGTACTACAATATCTGTAAACATCTCTTCACTCATGTTTGTTTGACATATTTTAGCTAGGATGATATTCCTCTAGGAGTGTTAACTTTCATTTGGTGCTATCAGAGGGTTGCGAGGGAACTATTTGACGGGGTCGTTGTCCTCCGATATGTGCCAATTGACTGGCTTGTGGTACTTGTAAGTGTGAACCAGAACTACAATGTCTCTCTTTTATCTTATGAGGCTCTTCATAGTTAATTAACTGTTGAGCTCTGGTTTTCCTTGATTCATCTTCAGCGATGTTAGGGGAAACAACCTGACTGGCACCATTCCTGATAGCATAGGGAACTGTACAAGTTTTGAAATTCTGTATGTTTTTTATTGGTTTTTCTGTGATGTATGCTTTGTTGTTACTTCACATGATCCTGTTGTGATATCTTTATTGGTGTTCTTGTTTATCTCAGTGATATATCCTACAACCAGATCTCAGGGGAGATTCCATACAATATTGGATTTCTTCAAGTAGCCACTTTGTAAGAATTATTAGAACTTGGGATTTTTGTTCAGTTGAACTCCATGAATTGAGACCGTTCACCTCTTAAATTGACTTCTCTCAGCCTCTTCTGCAGTTTAATCAAATTTATATTGTCCTTGTTGTAGATCATTGCAAGGAAATAGATTGACCGGTAAGATTCCCGATGTCATTGGATTGATGCAGGCCCTTGCTGTTCTGTAAGTTAAAATCTAATTATAATTTCCAATCTCGTGATTTGGCTGATGAATGCGAGAACTTTTTAGCACATTCTTGACATTGGATTGCTTGGATTATATCACGAACAGGGATTTAAGTGAGAATGAGCTTGAAGGGCCGATTCCGTCAATACTCGGCAATTTGTCGTACACAGGAAAATTGTGAGTTTTGCTTTTAAATATCACTCAAATAAAGTTCTGCTATTTCTGTATGCCTCACGGTTCATTCTCTCGGTTTAGGTACCTACATGGCAACAAGTTGACCGGGCCAATTCCTCCTGAGCTAGGGAATATGTCGAAGCTTAGCTACTTGTATGTTTGTTGTGCTTCTAATTTGCATATCTTGGTACTTATCTGACAACTGTAATAACTTGAGTTTTGTTTTTTTAAAGGCAACTTAATGATAACCAGCTGGTTGGCACAATTCCTCCTGAACTTGGTAAATTGGATCAGTTGTTTGAATTGTGAGTTACAACTTTTAAGTTTCTGGTTGTTCATTATTTCACCTCTCTCTGACCCAGAGGGCGGCGTAGTTGGTTGAAGACTTGGGCTTTGAAGGTGTGCTCCCCTCAAGGTCTCAGGTTCGAGACTCACTTATAGACACTTCTCGTGTCTTTATTCCTTCAATGTCTCTTGGTGCTTGGTCTAGAGACAAGCGTGGTTATCCATGTTTCAAAAAAAAATTATTTCACGTCTCTCTTATCAATGAATCCTGTAACTGTCTTTTGTCGACATTGTATTTTTCAAACTTTTGATGCTGAAGCTTGTGCTTCTTGCACTAATTTGTAATGAGTGTCCTATTCTGATACTCAGGAATCTTGCTAATAATTACCTTGAAGGGCCCATTCCCCACAACATCAGCTCTTGCTCTGCACTGAATCAGTTGTAAGATACCTACTGCTCATCACTCCAATTTCATAACTACATTTACTTTATTAGTGTATTTTGATTCCGTTTTTCTCCTTGAAGCAATGTGCATGGAAATCGCCTCAATGGATCAATTGCTTTGGGTTTCCAAGAACTGGAAAGTTTAACATATTTGTAAGTGTTCAAAACCCGGGTTTGTTTAGAATTATAATTGGGGGATAGTTGATAGAATAAGTATGTTTTTATAGGAACCTTTCAGTAAACAACTTCAAAGGAAGGATTCCCATTGAGCTGGGACACGTCGTAAACCTCGATACGTTGTAAGTTTACTGAAGAATCATTAGTTTTGGTGTCTTTTACTTCATAGTGACTGTTTTTTCAATTTGCTTAAATTCCTGTTTCAACCAGGGATCTCTCTGGAAACTACTTCTCGGGTCCTGTTCCTATATCAATTGGCGATTTGGAGCACCTTCTTATCCTGTAAGCCTCTCTCATATGAAAGATTCGTAGAGTTTGAAGCTTAAGTGGTGTTTCTGATATAAAATCACTTGCAGCAATTTGAGTGATAATCAACTTGTTGGGTCATTACCGGCAGAATTTGGGAATCTCCGAAGCATTCAGACTATGTAAGGATTGGTAGTTTCAAGTTTGATTTTAGCACTATCCTAGTTTAATGAATTTTGTCTTAAACTTTTGAACTTACCTGCTTCGATAGCGATATGTCATTCAACAACTTCTCTGGTAGCTTGCCTATGGAGCTGGGTCAACTGCAAAACATTATTTCCCTGTATGTTTATTGATATTCTTAGTAAGTTATTTCCTTCCTCTTCCTTTCTTCATAATCGATTTATTGATTTTGTTTTTGCCATTCGCAGCATTTTGAACAACAACCATTTGCAAGGAAAGATACCTGATCAGCTGACTAATTGTTTTAGTCTTTCCAATTTGTAAGTTCTGTTTTTAACCTTCAACAATAACCTAATGCTTCCATATCTTCTGATTCATCTGTCATTTACTTATTCAGGAACTTGTCATACAACAACTTATCTGGTATCTTGCCTCCCATGAAAAATTTCTCTCGATTCGAACCGGATAGGTAACTGAAATAAGCTTTGTTTGATTTAACTGCTATTTGTTTAATTGAACTATGTAATGATGGTTGATAATTTTACATCAGTTTTATTGGGAATCCACTGCTGTGTGGAAACTGGCTTGGTTCGATCTGTGGACCATATATGGAAAGATCTCGAGGTACTCAGGAAAACCCTGATGGCAATATCATATTCTCCAGAATGCTTGACATCATGAACTGTTCAGGCTGACTGTGTTATTGTGTCTTGCAGCATTGTTGTCTAGGACAGCAGTTGTTTGGATGACATTTGGATTCATCATATTGTTGTCAATGGCCATACTTGCCGTGTACAAGTCGAATCCATCGAAGCAATTGACTAAGGGCCCAAGCAAGACAGGGCAAGGTAAGCATTGTTTCTATATTTCTCTTGTTAATCCTGAGTAATATTTGATTGAATGTACTGGTCATTCTTGTATTTCAGGTCCTCCAAATCTTGTGGTACTTCATATGGATATGGCAATTCACACCTTTGACGACATCATGAGAATGACCGAGAATCTAAGCGAGAAGTACATTATCGGTTATGGAGCTTCAAGCACTGTGTACAAATGTTTACTAAAAAATTCCCGACCTATTGCAATTAAGCGACTTTATAATCACTACGGACACAATCCACGGGAGTTTGAGACTGAACTTGGAACCATTGGTAGTATTAGACATAGAAACCTTGTTGTTCTTCATGGTTATTCATTATCTCCTTGTGGAAATCTCCTCTTCTATGATTATATGGAAAATGGTTCACTCTGGGATCTGCTTCATGGTAAGCATCAACTCGAATAACTCATTTTTTTGTACCAAGTATTTGGTTTTTATTACAGTAGGTTTGTTTCAACTGTTTTGTCGGGGTAAGGAAGTTGAATAATATTGATGATCATATTTACTCTTCAATAGGGCCAGGTACAAAGGTTAAACTGGATTGGGAAGCACGTTTGAAGATTGCGGTTGGAGCTGCGCAAGGGCTTGCATATCTTCACCACGACTGCAACCCGCGAATCATTCACCGGGATGTTAAGTCTTCAAATATTCTACTGGATGAAAATTTTGAGGCCCATCTTTCTGATTTTGGGATTGCGAAATGTATCCCAACTGCCAAAACATACGCATCGACCTATGTGCTTGGAACAATTGGCTACATTGATCCAGAGTATGCTCGAACCTCGCGGCTTAACGAGAAGTCCGATGTCTATAGCTTTGGAATTGTTCTTCTAGAACTATTAACCGGAAAGAAAGCTGTGGACAATGAGTCCAATTTGCATCAACTGGTATGTTGATGTCAAATCACTTCTTGCATCCATTCCATATGACTTCATATTTTGCTTGAATCTGAATTTATCCTCATCTTTATGCAATGCAAGATATTGTCCAAGACCGATAACAATACAGTGATGGAAGCTGTCGATCCTGAGGTTTCGGTGACGTGCATGGACTTAACCCATGTCCGGAAAACATTCCAGCTGGCTCTCCTCTGCACGAAACGCAATCCCTCCGAGCGGCCAACCATGCACGAAGTTGCAAGAGTATTGATCTCCCTGCAGCCACCACGGGCTTCTGTGAAACAAACCTTGTTCCCAACAAAAACATTGGATTATGCACAGTTTGTGATCGATAAGGGTCAGAATCAACAGGTGAAGGGGCAGGAGGAGCAGCAGAAATCAGACGTGGATTCTTCGGATGCCCAGTGGTTTGTTCGGTTCGGGGAAGTTATATCGGAACAGCACAGTTTGAATCAATAACACACACTATTAAGGAAATGCATAGAGAAGGAAAAGAATGTGTAGTTTTGTTTTTGAAAGGTTAATATGGCAGTAGGAAGAAAAGAGAAGGTTAGGTTAGCTGCAGTTTTTAAGCTTATATATTTTGTATGCTGCAGAGTTAAATATCAGAAATATGAAATGCTTCTATGAACATCATCATGTTTAACTCTCATACTATTAGGATCTCATTAATCACTCAACACTCTCGATTAACTTAATTAACCAACGTAACTAATTTATTACTACTCTTTGCCCTAAAAGCAAACCCTTTCGGTTAGAATGAGAAGGGGTGATTTTTTTTTTTTTCTTTTTTTTTAAAGAAATTTAATTTTAACAGATTTCAATAGTTGAATGTGATCGAATTGTTTTTCTCTTCATTTTTTTTTTCTTAATATATTATTTATGAACGATCACTTTTTTATTTTATTAAAATAGTTGGAATAAGGGAACTCACGATCATAAAAATTCAGTTGGTGAGACTATGATCCGACCATAAAAATTAGAAAATAATAGAAATGCATTCATGTGTTTAAGCATTTAATGAAGTCTATCCATGACTAAAATGTTTTCTTTAGAGACTTTCGAAAAAAAGATTAAAAAATCAGTTGTTTGTTTGTTTTTTTTTTTTTTGAAAAATACACTTTTAGTCACCTAGGTCTCCTACTAAGTTTCTATTTTGACCCTATATTTTAGAATTTTACCTCTACATTTCAATGCTACTCCATTTTAATTTGTGAGATCATTAGTAATTTAACATAATATACCCTTTACCAAAATAAAATTTATTAGAATTTAAAACTAAGAAAAAAATACACGAGCATTATTCTCCTTCTTCACTGATTATCTTTATTATTTTGGTAGAGCAATACTTAAGTAAGGATAAATAAGTATATTGGAAATACTTACCACCATTTTGACCACATTTATTTACATTTTGGTATTTCTTTCTTCATCAATCAAAATCAATTTTTTTTAATATACTTACCTAGCTTTACCTAAGTATTACTCATTTCGGTATCCAACCGAAGCATAAATGGAAATGCATCTTCACCAATGGCATTCTCAACAGCACTCCTATTTTGCGAAGCTATAACAACTCCAAAGGCCACTTGCTAGGAACGACTCCATGCCCACCAAAACTCTAACATGAAGCATATAGATCAAATAAAATTTTCATCTTTTAAGTTTTAGTAATTGTTAAAAAATGTATTTTACCACCTACATTTCTTTCGTATACTAATAGAAGTCATAGTTAAACATTCACCAAGAAGTTGTGAGTTCTAATCTTAATGACAAAGGAATTTTTTTAAAAAAATGTGTTTGCATCACAATTATAAAAAAAGAAGCTGTATAATATTAGTTACATTTTTATAATTAAGGGTGGTTTCAGGAATAACCTTATTTTAATTTTAAATTTGGCATTTGTAACATTAGGATTTTGTTGCCTCACGTTCAAAAAACAATACAGCACTACCTTTTATTTAATAATTTTCTGAATTTTAAATCTACTTTCTGAAACACGTCTGAAACCCAAAAAATAAAATATATATTCAATTTTTAGAATATGGATAAGATTTGTAGATACATATTGTGAAAGTAAAAATAGTTAGCAAAAAAATTACAGGTATGGTTAGTGGCAGTGCTTAATTTGTTAAAAATATTTACAAAATTAAAGGTTTGGATTGAAGAATGCAAGGTTACCTGTTAGAATCATCTCAAGATTTTGGTCTTTACTTTGCAAAAAGCCGCCCGGAAATTGGCAAAATTGTATCAATGACCTAAAACTTGAATGCAATGAAACGATGAGAACACAATAAAAAGACCTTTAACACTCTAATAAAAACTTTTTCATTAAAATATCATTTTGGTCCTGAACTTTAAAGTTTGTTCCATTTTTATCCTTTTAACTCTTCAAATATCCAATTTTAGTTCATAAACGACATTTAAAAGTTTATAGATCAAAATAAAATAACTTTCAAAATTCAGGTACCAAAATGGTATTTTAAGCAAACTTTTCTAATATACCTCATCATGCTCTTGATCAAGGAAGCTTGGGACATTCTCATTTGAGCACTAACATATTAGAAATAAAACAACTTTGAGTATATGACTAAGATGATGCTTCAGGTAATAATGAAATGAATACGAGTAAAGAAGCTAACGCTGTCCGACAAATGCATTTTGCAATGAAATTTCGTATTGCATTGACAACATTCCGATGAAAGGGAGAGCTGAAAATGAGGTAAAATTGTTGAAACAAATAGACCAAGTTAGTTTTAGATAGAATTTTCATGTTATAACGCATGATCATAAATGGTATAAGATAGATGAAGAGCATTTGAGATGCACAATATTTGTGGTACCTTGCCAAGTAATTCAGTTGATAGCTCGTCCGAAGGTCTCTTTTGATCTCGACAGCTAAATTCCTAGAATAGTCCGATAATCGAAATGAAATGTTTGAAAGTTTAGAGACCAAAATAAAATAACAAAATGAGGCTCACCCTAGAGACAGTTGTTCCATCTTTACTATTCACAAAGACATCACATTCTTCATTATGTGAGGGTATCTGTATGAAAGAGATTAGAACTCATTATATATGCAAATGAAAATAAAGGATTCGAACATTATCAAACGGTTATCAAACGGGAAACGAAACAAGAAACAAGAAATGGTTACCAAAATGAAAAGTTATCTAACAAGTCCGTTATCAAATGGTTACCAAAATGAAAATAAGAAACAAGAAACGAAAACATTATCAAACGGGGCCTATAAGTTACAACCTTATCAAGTGGCCGAGCTTTACATTTTTCAGCTTTTACGCGTTTTTCTTGTTTCTTTTCGTGGAGAGAATTCGGTCTGTTGCACGTGAGAATAGTTTTTATAAAAGAGAAATTTAAATGATAAACAGAGTAACAACTGCTGGTGAATTAACAAAAAACCAATAAATAAATACGCGTAGATCCACAAGTCCACTGGCATTCACTTGAAACTAGCTGAGAATCATAAAACCATTGTACAATCTCAAATGAGAAAAGCTATGTAGAGAATACCCAGAAAAGTAATTTAATATGATCTGTTGCTAACAGCACCATGGAACAATAATATTGGTTCAGAAAGAAATCAGAACCTTAAAGTTAGTTTTTTTTTTTCTTTTTTTTTTTTAAAGTTAGCACTTGATATTCTTACTAATACAATACATGTTACCACAACCAATAACTTGTTTTATAATGTGAAAGATGAGTCTAATAGGAAAATTTATATAACATTCAAATACAGGTAACCTCTAGATTCCAAGGTAGAATATGCATACAGTCACTAATGTGATCACCAATAAGTTAATTGTCAGACTCAAAGCAATTCAAATATTCTTCATAGCTAGTTACTAAAATTGCAGTCATTAATTAAATCTTCAGAGTAAAGACCTTTTACATGATAAATTTACAATTGCTGAAAGGTCTACCTCAATTACCTTCTTGTGCCCTTGTTTTCATTTCGAGAATTAGATACATAAGGATTATTTACCTGCAAGAATTTTGTAGTATCATTTTAAAGGAGAAACATACAGTTTCAAACTGTGTACAAAATAGATGACATAGACTCATTTAAGTTTGTTTATTTACACTAAACACAACAGCTTAATCATAGGCTGAAATATTTACAAAGATAAATGGTTACAATCCAGTAAAACTGATGGCTTACATCATATGTGTGCTGTATAGCCCTTTCTGATGTCTTTAGGTGAAACTCCTACAAACAAACAAATAAAAGCTGCCAATAAAGTTATGGTGAAAAATACTTGCTCATTACTCTATAGTAAAATCAAGATTTATCATCAAGGCATGGTACAAATATCAGCCCAAAAAAATAACTAATAAATAAATAAAATTACATGCTCAAACATATTACTTGAAACTCAGGCATTTGTGGTATGCTCTTCTTTGGTGGGAGCAAAGTAGGACCCTCAAGGATCTGCAAAGCCAAAAAAGTGTTATTAAGATCACACAGACGATGGAATACATCTGATATGATGATATCTGAGGTAAAAGAAATTGTGTCATTCGCAACAACAGTACTAACTTTTCGATTCAGCGGGTGTGCTTTAAAATTAGAAGCAGTTGATTTATTTTGTTCACTTGCAGTTGGGTTGATTTTAGATCTGAAATTCAGAATTTGCAACATAATGCATCAGCTCAGAGAACAAATTATTGTATGTTGAATGAATTAAGCCACTTTCTTTTTATTGAAATAGGTACCTGTATCTTTGTGCTCTACTTGCTGTCTCAAGGTTGGGCTCTTTAGGTGTGGTAGATTTGGTTCTGGTAACAGCTAGATTAACTTCTGAAACAACCTGTAGAAAGGGTTAATTTCTAGTTGATGAACGAACTAAGAACGGACATTATACTACCATACTAATAAGTTTGCATAAGCATAAGTACATATGATATATTGACTGAAGATGCACGGTAAATTAATTCAATGAACTATGCAGTTTCCAGGTACATATCGCTTACCTTTTTAGGTTCCTTGCGTTGCAAACTTAATTGACGCATCAAATGTGGGACCTGCAGCAAAAAGTTCAAAATAACTTGGAAACCTGTGATACCAATGGACTCACACTCCAGGTTGGATAATAACTGTCCTATCATAGCCAACAAGAGCAATATCTCAACTGACACAATATATGACTAAGAGGTCATGTGTTCAAATCTTCCACCCCAAATATTGTTGAATTAAACGAAATAACTGTCAGATCATAAATTCTCTTGGATCCCATCAATTAAGTATCCTTAACAGCATCTTCAAATATTGTTTGAAAAGTTATCAGTACTATTAAGAACGCAAGAGAAACAGATAATTGTGTTTAATGACTAAGGAGGTAATTAAACCATCTCTCAAGGATTGGGTTTCATAACCTCTCAAGCTAACAAAACGCCACACTATAAGAAAGACTATTTGATTTGAATACTAATTATGTTAATACTAAACATACCCACCCAGAATTGCTAGAATCCACTACCTACTTTGCCTTATTTTGGAGTCATAGTCTTTCCCCATTTTGAAGCTATGACCTTTCCACTTTACTTGCACAATGGCTTAGCCTTATGTAATTCATTTATGAGCTTTTGTATATTTTCACACATGAACGAAAGTATATTGTTTCCCATAAAAAAAAAAAAGTTTACTAGTTAAAACTTGTCTTATCGTGTCTGTGTCAAAATCTAATGTTTCATTCCCTTGTCCTCTAATGTTGAAATTTTTAAAAAAAAATGTTGAAATAAAAGTTTCCACATACATTGGGTAGATAACCTGCCTCCAACTTCTGCCTCTTGGTAGCATGATTGTTATTCAATGAGGAACGCTGAGAACTGATCCCTGTACTACCCAAGCTGAATTGAAATCTAAGAAAAATTAACAAAAAAAAAAAAACGATCAGTGAGTATATATTTGAGAAGAACATAAAATGGAGACAAAGTAAATAATGGTCATGCAGAAGATCATTTGAAGAGCTGACTTCCTTTTTTTTTTTTTATGATATCCGTGATTATCCGGGCAGCTTACCCACACCTCAACTAATGTCACTGGACATACCGCCTGACACTACAATATTTGGATGTCAAGGAAATTCGTAAGAAATTAATTTCTAGGTAGGTGACCACCATCGATTGAACTCATAACCTCTTATGCACCCCCAGGTTTTCTTGACCACGAGGCCATTTCATGATGGTTAAGAGATGACTTCTTTCGCCATTACACTTCCACAATATTGAAATGAATGAGCAACAACTATTACTAAATATCCTGAAATAATCAACCTTCATGGGTGGAATGGGAAATGGCTCCATCATATCTCAACAGTAAGCTTTTGAAAATATTCCGAATATCATTAATGGAAATCAAAAAAGTATTTTAAGATATGATCATCACCTTCGCACAAGTGTGTTGGAATGTACTCCTCGAGGTTGATTTTGCTTGGCTAAATAACTTGCAGTTGGTTTCATAAGAGTTGAACACCTTTGTAGATTTACCTTAACAGTAGACTTCATATTGACTCCTACAATGTATTGAGCCAGTTAAATGTGGATGGGAGTAAGGAGTTTGAAAATATTTGGAGTAAATATATTCCAAGGGAAAGAAAACTAATTAAACAGCACAGTATGCAAACAGAAGTATAATTATAATGAATGAATTACAAATACAAGAACAGTCTGCAACTCATTTAATCAACACCATTTCAAAGGGAGAAAAATTCCAACACATAAATCTCAGAAAAATATAGTGGAAAAAAGGCTTTGGTTTGGAATAGCCACCTAGGTGACAAAATAAACAAAATCCCACCATTTCTAAGCCATACTAATAATAAATACTTCAGCCTTACATGCCATGATAGTAGTCTAACTCTTGAATTATGTTAAACCACCGATCAACCCAAAAGATCGTACCATTCATATAACTTGTTTGAACAGAAGAAAGAAAAAAGATAAAAACATTCATGATGGTGATGTTGTTATGGCCTGCAGTGGATTTTTCCATAAAATTTATAATTTGATATTAGTTCACCATCATATTCATGATTAAGTATTAAAATAGTACTTCCGGCACAGAATATTGATGAGATTGAATCCAGTTGAACGAATAATAATACCTGAATTATTCTCAGAAATTTCAGAGTCCTCCTGGTTATTCTGAACATCTTTGAGTTCAATAGATGTGCATTCTGCTCGCACCTCTTTTCCCCCTTTCAATTTTACGACGAATGCTAAAAGATCAAAAAACAAAAATCATGCCATGAGATTTTTTTCTTTTTATTTTATTTTTTTTTTTCTTTTTTTTTTTTTTTTTTAATATGGTAACCACACCCGTCCGGCCGTCCCTAGGTCAGGCACCGGAGACACCAAATGACAAATAAAAATTCCATCTACTCCATAATTTGTCTTTTTTTTCTTTTTCTTTTATATTCGTCGTGACTATTGCCGCGGGTCATTCCGTTTGACCTCACAATATTTGAATATGAAGAAAGTTTATATAAAATTAATTTATAGGTAGGTGTCTATGAATGAACCCCCGATCATTTTTACCATTAAGTCACTCTATGATTCTCCATAATTTGATTATATATATATTTATCAATGAAAATCAAGAGGTAACCACGTCCATCCCTAGGTCAGTCACCGGGAGACAGCTCTGTCTACAAATTAATGTCAGAAGTGCATCCCTAATTTGATATTAATTAATCCCATAAGCATAATGCATTGAAAACTATTCCAATCAAATTCCACAGAACAGAATAATTCCAAATAACTTGATCATAAACAGATATCCACGAAATCGAAAGCGCAAAAGGGAAAACACGATCAACAAGAAAACGAAACGCTTACGAGAAGGTGGATAGGGCCCAACAAATCGGAACCAATCATCGGCTTCCATGATCTCGAACTCCGTCTCGGAACGAGTGAAATCGTAAAACATAGCGGCATCAAACTCGTAATCCAGATCAATCTCCTCCCCCTCCTCCTTCCAAACAAAGGGCTCGCCAGTAATCTCTTCCATTTCTCCATCCATCTCCATGTCCTTCACCATACGAGAAACCGCAGCAGAATCAACGCGATGAAATTAGAAAAAACAGATATCATCGAAGAACCGGAAATCTTTTCTTCTTCCTCTTCTTCAGAGACACAAACAAGAAATACCTCTGCACCATTCCATCATCTCGAAGGAATTTGCGATGATGGAATTAGAATGTTGTTTGTGTGTGTCTGGAGTGGAAGTAGGAATTTGTGGCTATGGCTAAACTCTGGAACAGGAAGCCATAGCCATAGCCATAGCCATGGAAGGAAGGAGAAGGATAAATAGTTTTTTTTCTTTTCTTTTTTTTAAACGAAGGAGAAGGAGAAGGAGAAATGGAAGTGGTGGCGGGCAATTTCATAAGGTGCCCCGCACCAGTTTTTCGTTTCTTTTCTTCGTTTTCTATTTGTGGGCCCTACCCTCACAACTGTTTCTTTTCACAATAAATAACTAATTCTATTTCCTTATTTTCAATTTATTTTATTTATACCAAAACAAATTTTTATGTACTATCAAATATTTCAAGTTTAATTACCCAAAAGGTTGGTGGCGTAATGGTTTCATTATTTAGTTATAAACCGGTTCAACACTAGTGTCATGAGTTCGAACCGTAATCAATTTTGATTACCATTGAATATTTTTAATATTGATAAATGATGATGTATCTTTTTTGTGTTTTTATCAATTTTGTACTACATTTGTTGTTGAAATAAAGATAAAAACAATAATAATATATTTGAGTTTGTGCTCTCTATTCATTTTAAAATTTGATTATGTACAAAGACAAAGTTCCAGAACACAGATTTGAATAATAATACCATGTCTACATTTTTTTAAGTTGTAGACTCTTTCCAAGAAAATGACTCTACCAATATTTATCAATTAGAAAGAGGGAAAACAAAACAATTTTCAAACACATATTGATCTTCTGAATTATTTGTCATGATTAAATAATCTTTTTATTTCAAAGTAAAATGTCTTAATTTTGAAGATTATATTGGACTCATTCGCCGGCTTACCACAAAATGTGGCAAAACATGAAAACCACTATTCTTTTATATATAACCTCTAGTTATTTCTATCCAGAAGAAAAAAAAAAAAAAAAAAAAAATCTTCCATATAGTAACAGACAATTGGAAACGTCCTGGATACACATATGGCAAAACAATAAAAAAAATAAAAAGCAAAGTAACTTCTTTTTTTTTTGGATTTTTTTCTTCTTTTTGAGCCATTAGTTCCACCAATTGATTAAGAAGAGATCGTAAATTCAAATTCTCTAATTATATGTGAGGTGTTTTCTTATTATATGTGAGGTGAAGAATTTGACCTGTAAAAATTTATATTTGATAAGTTCGAATCCTCAATTCAATATATATATACACATGCATATATATTTCATCAATCATTTTCTATTGAATGAATAAAAACTCAGCAACATTAAACATTATCACACAAAAAATATATTGGCATCACAACTATTATTTGCAAAGAGATTTCGAACTCTTCACATCTCAATAAAAATTGAGAAGGAAACCAAGAAGTGCCATGAGCAAAATGTTGCACAAATCTCTAGCTACAACCCGGTGAAAGTTGGACCTCTCGAACCATGCCGATGCTGCCTGGCACGAGAACAAAAGAATTGAAAATAAAAATGACATCAATATGATTTGAATAAAGTTAAATTTTAATTCAGGTAGTTTTGAAAACTAGAATCTAAGGCCCCGTTCGATAATCATTTGGTTTATTGCTTTTGGTTTTTCAAATTTATGCATATTTTCTCTCAAATTTTCTACAATTTGTTTCATCATTTCTACCATGTATACATCTTTCCATAAGAAAGTAGGGAAATATACCAACCAACTTAAAAAAAAAAAAAAAAAAAAAGTAGCTTCCCAAAATTTATTTTTGTTTTTAAAAGTTGGTTAGTATTCTCCTACCTCCTAAAAGAAATATGGATAAATGGGAAGAAGGATGGAGCATATAGTAGGAAATTTAAGAGATAATAGATTTAAATTTGAAAAACCAAAAACAATAAACCAAATGATTATTAAATGGGCCTAAATATACAGATTCGATAAAACCTAAAAAATAATTGATTTTCCTTTTGTAATCGAATGAAATATGTGATAAAAATTGTCCTTAGGTAAATGATATGGCTTTCTTGTCCAATAAAATAACTTAATACAATTTTCTGAGGATTTATTATTTTCATATGTATGTTTCTAGGCCCACATATCATCTATCAAGATATTTTCTGCTCTTATATTCCACGTTCCCCGGGATAAATCTAAAAGTGGGAATTAGTGACTAATACAAGAGACTAATTTGAAGTATTTAGACCACATCAGATTTCATTTCAAAATTTAATTTACAATGTAATAATTCATCAATTTTATAAAATTAAGAAGTTACATGATGACTCTACGACTTTTAGATCTCAAAGAAATATTTAGGAAATTAATTCCTAATTAAGTAGACACCATTTGAAACAAACTCATCGTTACTTAATTTTAAAAAATCTTATGTAGCATAAATATTATATATATAATTTAATAATTAAAAGATTATTGGTTTGAATCCCTACACCTATTTTTTTTTAAATAAAAAAAAATCAAATTTACTTATTATTAAAATAAATAAGTAAATTTAATACTAAAATTGGACACAATATTAAGAAATTTTGTATTTAAAAAGAAGGTTTTTATAAAAAATAATAATAATAATAATAAGGTATGGAAATCAAATCTCGACCATCGAGATCGTTAATACAAGACATCGATTGAAATATTTTCATTTTGGATCCGATTTTAAATTTAAACATTGAGATTTTAATTAATCTAGTTGTGTATCACTAATTAATAAGAAGACATTTGTCTATCTTAAAAAGTAGTAGTAACTCCCATGGTGTAGAAATTAAAATTATATTAGGTATAAATACATAGTACACAAACAAAATTCCCTTGGGGGTACAAATTACTTTTACCACACCTTTTACTCATAAGGACTAACTGGTAAAATAACCCAAATTAATGGCTACCCACTTCCATTTTTTTGTAAGTTCTCAAAATTATCTCTCTTATTACCATAATTTACAGACACAAATACTTAAATGCATTTATTAATTTATATTATATATATTTTTTAGTTTTTTTTCAAGTACCGTAGTTTCTCTAAAAATATAAAACCAGTACGGTAAGTAGAAGAAGAATTTTCCCTCCTTTTCTTCCTCAGCAGCACCAAAAACTAAAACCCAAAACCCGAAAATGCCCCTATTTTACACGACGACATGTCATCAAATCGAGTAATTCCACAACGACATGTCGGCATCAAAATCCATCGAATTAGCACCATAGCCGTCGTCACCGGCGCCGCTCACACAACACGGCGGCGGCAACAGCATTGCCTCCGCCATATCCGCCAACAACCCCGGCATCCCAAATACCTCCTCATCCAAATAAAACACCTCCTCCGCCTCCGCCTCCGCCTCCACCGGCGCCGGAGAAATCTCCTCCGCCTCCGCCCGAAACGCCTCCGCAGCCTCGGCGGCGGCCTTCTGAATATCCTTAGGATCCACGGTGGCCGGAAGGGGCAATCTAGAGGCAGAGTCGGCGAAATTGAGACAGGCGGAGCGGCCGCGGAGGGCGATGGCGGCGACGTCGTGAGCCCGAGCCGCCATTTCGGCTGTGGGAAAAGTCCCGAGCCAAATCCTGGTCTTCTTGTTCGGTTCCCGAACTTCACAGACCCACTTTCCGGAGTTTCGCCGGCGAACGCCGCGGTAGATCGGGTGGCGGGTTTCCTTGAACTTTTTTCTTCCCGCCCTTTTCTTTGGGTACTGGGAAGCCAAGAGAATCTCGTCGTCGGAGCGGCTGGTGTAGTGGTGGTGATCGGAAATCAGATCCATTGACGGCGGAATTTTGATTTTAATTTTTGAAATTGGGATTTGAATTTATGTATTTATAAGTGTGTGTGTGTTGTGGGACAGAGTGTGAGAGCAGAGATTTATATAAGGAAATGAAACAGAGGAGACAGCCTGGAAATTTTATTATTTTTTAATTGGTTTGGGAAAAGGGGGTGGTTTATGGTTAGTTTCTAGTTGTTTAAGTGAAAGTGACACGTGTCACGTCTTTGTCTATTCGGATTTGTTTGGTGTGAGCTGGCAATCGATGCTGACGTGGGTGAAGAACAAGTCCTGCGTTTCCTTTTTGCTACTGCTCCTCTGTTCCCTCCACTCATATTTTAGTATTTATTTTAAACTCAAAAACATTTAAGCCTAAATTATCCAAACTTCATTTTTTTTTTCTTCACATGGTATAATTATCTATACCGTAAAATTTGGTTGTTAATGAATCCGAAAGAAATTAATTTTTAAAAATTTAAACAAACAAAAACAAAGTAAATATATATAAAGGTGATAGATATGAGAAAATAAATATATATAAAGGTTTGGTTTAGTTCAATAATGGGACGAAGAATTCAAATAGTTATGTTAAAATATTTGCTAAATTCAAGAAACGATAATTCACGCAAAAGAACTCTCAAATTCTTAAGAGAGAGTAAAATCCGACTTACTAAAAGTGAAGCCAAATAAAAAGGCCAACAACTAGAGGTCAGTCCCTCATAATTTGTTAAGCTCCAAGGGGGTAGAAAAAAGGTCAAGCCCAAATGGACAACCAAGAAAGGGACCAACCCTCCAATAAAGTTGACCAAGAAGGCCGAAACCGAACCTCTAAAAGTCGGCCAAGAGGGGGAGTCGACTCCCCTTGGGGTCGGCCTCAAAACCCCCTAGGAGTTGGCCCCATGCTTGCTGACTCCTAGGCCGACTTTTCAGAGGTCGGTCTAATGTAAATATATATATAATGAATTTGACAAATATAAACCTTTTTTTTTCATTAACTTTACACCAATGTAAATATATATATATATATATAGTATATCAAATTCGAGATATAAAATTATATAAATTATACAAATCTCCTAAACAAGTTCTAAGATTACCTAATAATATTTACATGCTAACTTTAGGAATTACAAAGTTATATTCCTATAATTTCCTAATTAATCGAAAAACAAACTACACCATAGCATACTCCTCGTTCATAAGTGCAACTAATTAAGTACATCAAGTTAAATAGTAATATGTCACAGAATTTTGAATCTATCCTCACATATTTTTTAACTTAACATATGTCTTACAATTTTAAATTGATCAAAATTTAAAAAAAATATTTTTCGATCTTAAAATCGGAATGAAAGAATGAGTAAACACTAAAATAAAAATTTAAAAACTAAAAACATAAATAGAATTTGGGGTGTAGTTGATTATGAAATGAGAACATATTTTTTGTCATACCCATGGTTTTTAGTTACAACAATCAAAAGTAAAGGGATTTGAACTCATTACTATTAATCATACAAATAAAATTTGCTTGATCATATCTATACTACATCCATTTTTCGTAACCACTTTTAATTCTCCTAATAATTATTATTATTTTTCCTAAACCTTTATTTAATAGTCGTTTTTAATTCTCTCTATTCACATTCTTTTATTTTCTTAAAAAATTATTCTTTTATCCCAAATATATCATTTTCCTTATTCTAAAATAAAGATAATCATTATCTCATAATTTTCAATCTTTTTATAACTATTCTCATTATCTCAAACTCTCGATATAACTATAAGTTAATTAAAATAATCATTGTTCTTTTTTTGTTTAAACCAATTAGAATATTCAAACTTCTTAATTCATGGATACTAAATTATATAAGATACTATTTCGTTGGCAAAATGGAAAGTTTATAGATATAAAATCGAGCACATCCCTTTTTCTTTTCTTTTTTTTTTAATTTTTATAATGAAATATACTTGTTTATATTTTAGATACCAATAGGAAATAACAGAGTAGAGAATGAGTAAAGGAAGGATTTTAAATTTTTAGAAGAAGGAAGGATCTTGGAAGATGCGGAAAACGTGGAAAAAGGGTGTAAGAATGTTCTGGATGGGGGGTGGTGACGTGGACAGTGGGACAAATTAATATATATTTTAGATAGTGACGTCACACAGTTCTTGTTTGGCAACACGCTTACAGTGCCTTCCCAGGTTTCTCCGCGGAAACGCGTGGACCACGTGCTCTATTTCCGCAACCCCGTTACGGTCCCATCCCAAACACGCCCATCCTAAAATTAAAACTACTTATCTTCAATAACTTTAATTTTATTGTGAGGTGGGTGGATGAGAAGTTTATTTGAGAAGTTATTTTAGGTAGTTAGATGATTGGATTTTGTGTAACCATTTATTTGAATTGTGTAATTTTTTGGAGCAAAAAAGTCATTTGGATGCAGTTTGTTTATAGATAGAAAATAGACAATAACTTGTTTCGATGTGAATTTGATAGAAGAGTCCTATTAAGTAGTTAAAAATGAATAATTATAAATTATTGGCTAAAAATAAGTTATTTTGAATAGTTATAAATGAAGAGTTATTTTAATAATTACGATAGCTCGTTTGGATGTAAATATTCTTTATAATTGACAAACAAACACCTCGCAGTCTTCTCGTGCAATCTTTAAATTGATTATCTAAATTTATATAACTAAATTGTAGTTTTGACAGTTTATGTAGGCATTTTATAGTCATGGGGTGCATGGAAATTAGAAGTCTAAGGTTGGATGTTGACTTTTTAATTTTTGTAAAGCTAAGTTTATAAATTGTATTTTTATCCATATGATTTTCTAGTCTTGTTTATCTACTATTTGTATATGTTTCAAAATTAAAATAACTTGTTAATTTTCAAAAAACTCATTTTTGTTTTTAAATAGGAAGACTACGAATTGAATTATATAGATGAAAATTATTTAGAGGAGATGAAACAAACTTAATAATTTTAAGGCTGATTTTCTCACGTGTTTGAGATTTTTTTTAGATAACATTTGTACAGAAAAGAAAAAGAAAAAAACTCATATTTTTTCTTTTATTATGGATGTTTCCTTTTAAAAAATTTAGGTAATTATAGTTTAATTACAATGTACAATTTGGCCTCAATCAAGTTCACATAATTAATGTCTTCAATCAAGTGAAATAAATGATTTCCATTTAAAAAAAAAAAAGAAACTCATTTCTTCAATCAAATCTACATGATTAGTGGTTTCAATCAAGTGAAAATAATTGAAAACAATAAAAGTTGAAATATTTTGCTATATATATTATATTATATATATATTAACTTGATATACTTAGTGATGCTAAAATTTGTCATCTACAATAAATTTCCTATCTTATATGCATATTGTAATTAATTATTTTTTACAATTAAATCTAATTATTTTTTAAAAATAAAATCTTCATGTGCACGACCTTTTAAAACCAAATACAAATATCCTAAATACTAATTAATATCCCATCACATGATTTATTATCTTAGATATTTCGTATTCATAACCATTATATAATTTCCACGATCCAAACAAATCACTGGAGATTAAAGTAAAATAAATATAAAAAAAAACAGTTGATTAATAAAAAGGATGCGTAGGAAATTAATATTATACAACGAGGCATCAAAACGAAGAGAAAACTTGTGATGAAAGTGAGCTATCTACTTTGCCAACAAAAAAGACGAGCTTGTCCAAATTCATCCAACTTTCTTGTCTCTAAAAATAATTATATATAACTCAATTTTTTATATGATATTAGTTTCTAAACCAACTTGATTTTTTTATTGAAAGTTATGACACACACAAATTGACTATTAATAAGATATTCATTTTCAATATTTATACTTGGAGGCTCAATTCAAGAAAATAAATATAGCTACTTTTTTAATACCCAAAAATACTAAGTTAGTTGGTTGAAAGAATGATATGACATATATTTGTCTCCTCAAAGTTCAAGTGGGTTATGTCACATTTTTTAGATGAAAGGCATGCTCTTTATTTTGTTTCATTATTAATGGAATCTATTTATATATATATTAGTTTGTAGAAAGAGACATTTAGATGGATGAGAAAAAAATGTGTCAAATTATATATTATAATCTACTCTAGATTTACGAGTCCATTCTAATTTATCTAAGAAATATAATAATCCGTTCCGTCACCAAACCAACTAATTGAATCGTGTTTCATTTATAAATAATTAATAATAAACCTATCATTGAATTATCTATTTAACATATGTGAAATAAGATCAAGTGGCATACAATCATAAGAGTAAAGTGAAGAAAAAGAGCGCAATGAATAGTGATCTTTTTAGAGTGAGAAGAAAAAAAACTTTTAGAAAATAAAAAAAAAAATGAAAATTTAAGTGGGGAAGAAAAGGGTGGAACCTTGAGATTGAGATGGAAAAATATTAAAGAAAAGGCCAGAAGGACACGTGTCGTAATAAGATTGAGCAGTCATTTTCAGTGGAACAACTGGCTGTACGTTTATCCAATCCCAAATCGTCCCACGCGTAAAATTAACTGACAGTTAGACACCCAACAATATCTAAACGGAACCCACGTCGATGTTTACTAGGATTCCCCTTTCATTTTCACCAATAATTATATATTTTTAATTAATTAATTGATTATAAATATATATTATTCGTCCTATATTTTAGATATTTTAGGATCTATTTCAGTTTGAACTTTCAAATGTTTACAAAAATAAAATAACGTTCATGTTCAATCTTTATCCATCCAAGAATAATAATAATTTGTGTAATAAATAATAAAATGTTAACATATTTTAAGATTAAATAATGAAAAATAAATAACGAATAATTGTTAAATGATATATTTTGTTGCCAAATGTAGTATAGCTCTACTGACATGTTGTAAGATCTAGTAACATGAGGTTACGAGTTTGAATCCTCCCTCCCCAATATTGTATAAAAAAAATGATATATTTTGTTAATTAATTATAAATTGCTACATCGTTAAATTAATGATGAAATAAAATTTAATTCTGATCCAATTACAATCGAACTTATCGGAGAATTAATTTTAAGCAAAGACTATTCAACGTAATTTATGACAAAAATCAAATAATGATAAGTCGAGAGGCCACTAAACCCAAAATCAAATAATGTTTATGTTCAACTTTTAAGAATCAAATAAAATTGGAGTATTGCATAAAATATTCTATTTTTGTTTAATACAGTAAAATTATTGATATACGATCGTTGTTAATTAGCTATATATACCAGCTTTATCTTCAATATTCATTAAAGTTGAAAATTTTGAAAAATGTTTTAAATTGATCTCAAGTTATTGTCTACAAAAAATTGATCTCAAGTTGAAAGCTTCAAATTTAAATGGCTTAAATATGTTTGTTTGTCAACTATATTGGACCATTTCCTAATAGAAAGCTCAACTGTTACATTACAAAACTAATCAATTACTATTATTAAGCACGCCGCTCTTTTTAGCTATCAAGTGAAGTTGATTGTGCTCGTTTATGTTTCCCGATTAAATATTTCCACATAAAGTAATATGACTATACCATATCTAAGCATGTGATTAATAATGCTAATTAAATTAGAAACATAATAAACGTATATCATATTTTTTTTTCAACGAACAAAAAATTCCAAATGATTTTTATTTTACAAAATTCATATGAAGATGTTGATACATCATTTTCACTCACATGAGAATCTTGTTCAAAGTGTGCTTTAATTAATAATCTTGTTCAAAGTTTGTTTTAATTAGTATAATATATATCATTGTTGACTTAGTAATTTTGGCTAATTACAAACGGTCGTCATGTCATTATCTTTACAATTTATAGCGAAATTAAATTAAATTTTAGGTTATTATAAATTAATATCTGTCCCAAAATTAATTGAGTTAACAGTTAGTTTTTTTGAAATTTGAATTAAAATTATATGAGGTTCAAGTTCAATTAATAACCACAAACAAATCCAAATGGGTAGAAATCGAATGGGTAGGTAACGTGATTGATTATTATTAATATATTGTATCATCACTGAAATTAATATAAATTCATGATTAATAGCAAAATGTAGTACAAAATGATTTTGTCATGCAATTGAAGAAAGTCCCAACCCTCATACACAAGGTTTTTATTTTATTTTTTTATTTATTTTTAGTTCAAAATTTTCAATGTTATAATCATGTCCTATAGGCTTTATAAATGTGACCCAAATATTCACCCTAATAAAATTATTGGATCCAGCTAAAAAATTGAATGAAATAATCTAATTCCATGCTCTTGATCTTTAAGGGGAAAGAAGAGAGTTTGAAAATAAAGAGTTCTTGCTTTCAACTTAAAATAGAATAGAGTGATTTTTTATAATTAAAAAACCAATTTATTTCGTAGCAGTCTTCAATCCATTAAATTATTTGGTTTAAGATGAGAGACAAGAAAACATATAGAAAATAGTAATATTTCTATAATTATTATAGTATTGTTGATAAGTGGAATTGCACATAGAGATGTCCATTTTCCCCGTGGGGCCGGGGCCCCGCGGGGACCCGCCCTGAATGGGGCGGTGAATCCCCGTTTAGGCGGTGAATGGGGGAGTGGGTGGGGATGAAAAAATCCCCGCAATGTAAACGGGGATGGGGACGGGGAATGCATTCCCCATCCCCGTTTCCCCGATCCCCGCCCCGTTTACAATTTTTTTTA
>JBBMEF010000002.1:9124781-9139232 GCA_037832685.1 Sicyos baderoa | reverse complement strand
CTTCTTTTCCCATCTCACCAAACACCAACTTATTATTACTTTTCTTCTCATCCCTTCCCACCAAACACTAATTTACTTTCACTTCCATTTCCTTCCCTTCCCTTCCCTTCCTTTCCCTTCCTTTCCCGCCCTAGCCAAACAAGCCCTAAGTGATTGAGTTTAATCACTGAACTGCTTGAATACAATCGATTACGAGTGATTGAACTCAATCACTTAGAATATTAGTATAAACCAATTTTTAATAAAAATGTTCTATAATTTTAATAGGGAATCATAAAGTTGCTATAATGTACAAATTCTCTAAAGATTCAATATTTTGCAAGTTTTTATAGAACTTTAAAGATTATTAAATCATAAATTATCATGTTATTATTTATAAATTAGTGATATAATTAAATTTTAGGTAAATTACAGATTAACCTTGTTAAAAAAAACTAAATATTGATTTATTTGATTTTTTTTTAAATTAAATAAACCTTAAATTCATAAACTTCAATTAGAGAGTCAAATGATTTATAACCATTTGATTTCTTGTTTTTTGTTTTTCAAATTTAAGCTTATTTTCTATCAAATTTTCTATAATTTGTTTCATCATTTCTACCATGTATACATCTTTCCATAAGAAAGTAGGGGAAGACCAACCAACTTTTAAAAATAAAAAAAAATAGCTTCCAAAAGTTTGTTTTTGTTTTTAAAAGTTGGTTAAAATTCTCCTACTTTCTTAAAGAAAGATGAATAAATGGTAGAAATTATAAAATAAATTGTAGGAAATTTGAGAAAAAATAGGCTTAAATTTGAAAAACAAAAAACAAGAAACCAAATGGTTATCAAACGGGGCCTTAAAGACGAGATTTGAGATTCACAAAATTAACGACAAAGGCTTTACGAAGTTGATTGTCTCTTCATTAGATATAAGTAGAATATTCAATCTCTCATCATCTGAGAACAAATCTGTAAACCCTCGAATCAAAGCCTACATTATCATTCTTAAAAAAATGATCAACAAGTAAGAAGTCAATCATCCAAAATTTCAATAAGCTAGACACTGATCATTCAAAATCAACAAGATAGAGATCAATCTAAAGATTAGGAGTATACGAAGTTCTGAGTTGAATTGGGTTAGGGTAATTTTTAGAATCAACTTAAAGTTTGGATTGGTCAATCTTCCAGCTCGTCCAATTCTATGCAGTAGAGCAACTCAATGCAACCCAACCCTATATATTCGGGTTGAGTTGGGATTTTTAAGTTGTGTTAATCACCTCTTTATTCTATAGAACAATTCTATTCATATCTATTAAATATATAAACAAATGAATAAAAAATGGATGATATATATATTATTTTTTAATACATATATTGGGGGAGGGAGATCGGGATGATGCTATATTTGAACCTAAATTTTCTATTTTATTAGTGCATGTTATTTATCAATATACTAAGAATCTATCTTATAAGTTCATTCATCTTCTCACACACATACATGCATACATATATACATACATATATATATATAAACCAAAATTTGATCAACTCTAGAACAAACTCAACCTAACCCAAATATAATTATAACCCAATTTAATCCTTACATTTTGGGTTGAATAGTTTAGATTGCTAAAATTATCAATTCTTTTGTACACTTCTACTAAATATCAACAAGTTCGTAAAAAAAATATATCAACAAGTTACGGACCGGTCCAAAGATCAAAAACCAGCTGACTAAACTTTAGTTGCACAAGATTAAACATAATAGTAAGTATAAGTATTATAAGGGTTCGAAATTTGTATTAGAAGTGAACTTTGGGCTAAAATCTAATAAGGCTAAATTCAAATAGTAAATGGTTTATATTTAGGATATTTAAACAAGTCCAAATAGTAAAAGGTTTATTTAAGATATTTAAAAATATTTATCAAGAGATGATGATTTTTCTAAGCACAATTTGAGATTATGATTTGATTTTTTTGTTCTTGGGTAAATATTTTAATCTTTAAGAAATAATAATTAAAAAAATAAAATATTCGATAACTATTTGATTTTTTATTTTTAAATATATTTAATAACTGATTTAATTTTATATCTTTAAAAATTAAAAACGCTAACTTTTTTGTTATCAAACATTACATTTTAGTTTTTTACTATATTGTTTTTAATTTGTTTTTATAGATTTTTTATAAATATTTTAAAAATGTTTTTAACTCTCTGTTTTCCCTATCTTTCGCACGTGCAAGCCACCATTGAAGCCCTATTCTTGCTTCAACAGTAATTCTGCTTTTTCCGATCTTCATCTTCACCTCGCACGGCGGCAGCGGAGTTGGTCTCCGGCAGGAGTCGGGTTCCAGCGAAGGCGGTGCTTGATTCGGCGGCTTTTAGCTCCGGTTGTTCCGAGCGGCAGTCCGACGACGGGTCGTTTTGGGTGCGGCGGAGCAGCCGGTTTCGAGTTCCAGCAGCAGCGGTTTCAGTTTTGTAATTAAGTACGGTAATCTCTATACTTTTACTTCCAGTTTCACTATCACTATCACACATATTCAACTATTGAACCCGGTCCCCAACCACTAGCGCAGTAGTCGAATTTCTCTCGAGGTTCAGAGACTCACCTATGACATTAATTTGTAGCTCAATTGACTTAGGGATGGATGTGGTTACCACTGCCTTCATTGGTCTAAAGAAAAAATGTAAAAAAACTGCGGTCTTAAGAAAAAATGTAAAAAAACTATTTTTTTTTGAAACAAGGGTAACCACGTCCGTCCCTAGGCCAGGCACAGACACGGGAGGTGACTACAAATTAATATTACAGGTGAGGGGACCTTGAGGAGAACACACCTTCGAAGCCCAAGTTTGGGACAAAAAAATGTAAAAAAACTATTGAACTCATGACGTTCTGGTTTTTTAATATCCTTTTGACTATTGTGCTATCCATAGTGGGCTAGTGGCTACTTCATTAGAAATCAATTACCTTCAAACTTCCTTCACATTCAAGTGTTTTAGGGTGAGGCGGAATATTTTGGAAGAATAGTAGAGGTGGCCTAAACACTCACAGATATTAAAAAAAAAAAAAAATCATTAGACCATCCATAGTGGCCTCTTAACTAGTTTTTATGCTAGGAAAAAATGCTTTACCAAAACAAACAAATAAAGAATGTTTGGACTCATATCAGAAGTGAATTGTCTCTATAACAGAAACTGAGAATGGGGAAGCTGAAAGACAACACTATTTCAGGGCTCTTACCTTCTGCCCAGGCTTTTGCAGTTCATTATCCCGGTTATCCTTCGACAAAGCGACGGGCAATTGAAACTCTAGGAGGAAAACAGTCAATTCTCAAGGTACATATAATAGTTGATATCAAATAGTTGGATTCAATTTTGAAACTGCCAACAGTTCCTTTTATTTCAATTTTTCAGTTTCCCTATCAGTATGAAATCTGATTGATTGATAATTATTTTGTTTTTAAGTCTAGTTATGTGTTCATCGATAATTAACCAATGCTTCCTTTTGAAACCAAAGGAGGGTGTAACATTACTTGGATTTCAATCTTTGGGAGTTGAAGTCGATCAAATTATGTTTTTTTTCAATGAATTTATATTAATTAACACTTTCTTTAGATTTACAATGTAATTTAATATGATAGGAGAAATTCCATTTATTTTCATGGTTAGAATAAATTCTGTTAAACAAAGTGGTACCCCTATTATGAAAATTTATTATTGAAACGCTCGAAAGGAGTTCTTTTAGGAAGGTAAGGACTCAACGGAGGAGGATGCTCTTTTCTTTCTTTCCAGCTTCTCTCCTCCGTTTGTGTTTATCTTTCCAGCATCCTGCCTACATTCATGTTAAACTTCCCATCAGATTCCAAATTAATTCAGCTTTAGATTCCAATTCAGTTTAGTTCTCTAATTTTGGCGAGTTTTTAGCATTTAATGGTATGAAGCTAAAAGTTATAGGGTTTTTAAAGATATCTTCTACATTTGGAAGGGGACTGATAAGTTTTTGGTAGAGGATGTATCATTTTTGATAAAGATCTAACCATCATGTTTGATTCAGTGGTCAAAATAAGCGCCTTGAGAATCATAAAATGCTTAGTTTCCTACAAGTTACTTTGACAACCAATATAGTAAGGTCAGGTGGCTCTCACGTGAGAAGAGTTGAAGTGCGTGTAAGTTGGTCTGCCTCAGACACTCGCATATATTAATTTTTTTGAACTATCTTCCATTTTCTCATCTTAAATGGTTTGGACAATCACTGATGGAGATGCTTCAGGAGCTTGTTCATGCTTTCTTTTAAAAGAAAGTCAAGGATGGAGAAGGTGCTGTGCAAGTATTTAAATTCAAATCTCATCAAGGTTGGCATTCTGGATTGTGTTGTTTGGCCTACTTATGAGAAATGCTTCTTTTGAGAATTCCGGCCAGTTTTGGTCAGAATTGGGTGGTTGGTGTTCTCGGAAATGGTGAAGGATTTTATTTTTCGGCAAAAGGAAAATCCTCCTTTTTCATACCCAAAGACCAGTGTTTTAAAAGGCGCGCCTAGGCTCAAGTCCTACCTCTAGAGCCTCGCCTAATAAGGCGCGCGCCTTATTACGCCTTACGTGAAGCGCTGGGCGCCAAAAAGGCGCGAGCCTCATGGGATTTTTTTATTTCCTTTGCGCTTTTTGTGCTTTATTTGTTTTGTAATTATTCTGTAAACATTATTTTGCTTGATTGGAGACCTGTTTTATAATGTCCTCTTTTTGGGCTTTTTTTTTTGTATGTCCTTAGGAACCTTTTATGGTGGATAAGGTTTTGTTGAAATTAGGTGGTAGCTTTGTTGGATTTAAAAAAAGATATGAAGACTTTGTTGCTTAAATTTTATTATGCTTTCTTTTGGACCTTCAGCCATGTTCAATACAAGATCTTCAACGATGTTCAATACACTTTTCATGACCTTTATATTGGAGTCATCATCTCCCATTTTCGTAGCTATGTTATTTCGATAGGACTTTTGTACCTTTTCATACATAAATGAAAAGTTTTAGTTTTATCTTCTGTTATGTGGCTAGGTCACAAGCGATGTAGAGGAATGTAGGGGCTATGAAGTGTCGAATTCAAATTTTGTATTGTTGTCTTTTGTTGATCGTGTGTTGTTTCTTAAAATATGAATTTCATACATTATTTTAAACATCACTTTCCTGAACTTTATTTGTTTATTGACAAAGTGTCTTTTATTACTTGCTATATTTTCATTTTTAAAATTTATTTTGGTCAATTTATTTCATTATATCTTCATATTTTGATAATTCAACTTTCTCCTTTAAATTATGTGGTGATCTAGGTTCGTGGTCTCCCATCAAATAAGTTAGAGCTTCGCTTCAGGCCGGATGACCCATATTCACATCCAACATTAGGGGAGCTTCATCCATGCAGTTGTTTTCTTTTGAAAATATGTGCGTATTTTACCTTCTATTTCAAGATTTGAATCATATGAAATAACTAACTTGAAAATTGATATGATGAAAGGTCACTCAAAAAGCGATACTATTGAGGGAATAATGGAAGTTGAAAAAGAAGTACCTAGAGAAGATGAAGTAAACCTTGACTTTCAGATGGTTGCTCGTGTGTCTGAAGCATACCATTTTGATGGTTTGATGAATATTCGTCATCTTGTGTTAAATTTTATGATTTTCATTTTTGCTCATATTTAAAAATCTATAAGTTCTCTTTTCTAAATTTTATTTCAACATATTCCAAGGCATGGCTGACTACCAACATGTTGTTGCTGCTCATGCGGATGCTACACGAAGGAAGAAGGGGAATTTGACAGAAATGCATGAGCCAAGTTTAGGTGTTATTTTTGTGTTTATCTATATTGATGTTCATATGAGTATCATGCATGGCTGCTATGAATAGTGTCTTAAATTTATTACATGAGTAAATGGTATATGTGTTTCATGCAGAGAAGGTTAATGCCATTGAGGTGGACAAGGATGATGCTATGATTTTAGTTCCTCAATTATTTGCGATCAAAGATGTGCCTGAAAGTTTAGTGTAAGGATATATCCCGTCTATCATTTAGTTATATAATATTAAGTATCGATGTTTTTTGTTTGTACACTTCTAAGTAATCTCATAATTTTTTAATCATACAATATTAGTTTTATTTTTCTGCCACAGTAACTAAATTGAAAAAAAAACATTGGACTAATTTTGACTTTTGAGTACTCTTTTTTACCATAGACATTCACAATATAATGTAAACAAAGAGACTCATCACAATAATCTCATTTGACAATTGTAATATTGGTATATGCCTAACCAAATGGCATGAATAGGAACATTGGTATATGCCTAACAAAAACCTTAGCTCATCAACGATTTGATTGTGTTAGAGTGATATGAGGTGCGATAAAGGTAAGTTTCTTTGGCAGACTGGAGCTTGCATTATTTTGTGGGTTCTTCGGGCAAGAGAAACAATAGAATCTTTTGGAGAGATCTTTGTAGAATATTTGGTCCCTCGTTAGATTCAATGTTTCTCTTTGGCCTTGGTGACTAAGTACTTTTGTAATTATTTGTTTGGTTAGATTTTGCTTGATTGGAAGCCATTTTTGTAGGTTTCTTTCCCCTTTTTTTGTGGGCTTTTATTTTTGTATGCCCGTGTATTTCTTTCATTTCATCTCAGTAATAGCTCAGCTGATTATAAAAAAATGAATCCATAATGCTCTTCGTGCGTCTTGAATGTTGTCCTCTGGATATCTCCCTCGTGCATCTTTGTCCACATTCCAATTTAAAAAAGACCTTAAAGCTTGGTAGTTCAGCCAATGACTCCTCAATCCACCGAAATAGGAAATTTGTCTGACACTATTACTTGGTTCAATGCCTGATTATCGATATAATTTCTATCTACCGTCTTTCTTTTTCACCAATAAAATTGAGCTTGAAAATGGGCTATTACCTAGATGAATAATTCTCGAGGCCAACATTTATATGATTAGCTTCTCAATCTCACATTTTTTGGCGTACACGTGTTTGTAGGGGCAAACATTTACTTTGGGATGACCCTCATCCAACTGAATTTGATGATCAACCTTACGTTGTTACGATGCACGGGTAACCTAGGGGTAACACAAATATACTTTACTCTCATCTAGAGTTCATGCAACAATCTAGATTTGCGATTAACCTCCGAGCTCTAGCTTGTTCCTCAAGTTTCTCGATGCTCAGTTTCCTCTCATCAAGAACCCTTGGTCCTCCTCCTTTTGTGTCTTTGTTACCATATTAGAGATTCTTCAGCTTGTTTTATCTTTAATTCAATCTGAATCGGCTGAAAGTTCTCTCGTACAGTTCGTTTTGGGAAATTATCTTTGCTGATGTGCCCACCTATTTTTCACGAACATGGATTCTATAGTCCATTATAACATCGTAGTTCATCTCTGCTAGGGCAATTTTAGTTTGTTGGTCAAGTTTCGAGAGATGAAATTGTGGGTTGCCCCACAATTGATTAGCACAACTACTTCCTTCTGCCCATTTTCCATCGGAGTTTCATTGTTCCTGGTGTAGAGAATCCAATTCCTACCTTTAAGCAAGTTCGATAACGCTTTCAACCTTGATAAGATCAGCCTTTGATGAAGTTTATGAACAATAGGTAGCTTCCACTTCAAATTTTCCTTCTTCAGTCACCACCAAGACCCTAAGTTCTCGTCTCGCATTTCACGACCTTTCCACTCATGGCTCATAATGTATTTATCATGACATTTGAAACATAACCCTTAAAAAATGTAATTTCACTCTTCGTAGGCTTGATTTTTCCCCCATCTTTTATAAATTCTGATTGATTACTGTATGAACGGAAAACTAATTACTGTTTTGTTCTATTTTTAGGCTAAAACCACCTGCCATAATTATTCCAAAAAAGAAACAAGAAACTGTACCTACTCCTTTTGAGGTAAAAGCTTTCCTGCAGTTGGTCGAAGAGTAGAGCTTTATTTACTATTTATATATTATTATTATTGTTGTTGTTACTACTATTATTATGTGCTATAGATTATATCTATATAGTTTTCTCATGTATGTGTCTTCCATGTATTTGTATTTTTCATTGAATGCAATTCAATAATGGTTTGTATATTGGCCATTTACAAGTGTTCTAGTCATTATGAATGTGATTTTACACTATTTATCCTTGAGTAATTTTGAATGCCACATATGTTTTGTGCGGGATTCGTCCTTTTGTTTCACTTTGCATTATGTTGTCAAATAATATTTTGTCTAATATCATATGCTTGTTTTCATGCTTTGCAGGTGGATATGGAACCTGTTCTTGCCATTGATTTTAACATTAAGGATATCCTTAATTACTGATACTGCGATTTTACTATTTTTTCTATTCCTTCCAAAACCGATTAATGTTTCGGTTACAGTAGTTTTTTTTTTCCTGGTTTCCCTTGAACTACTTTTCATGCATATTTGCTTGTGAAATTCACTGTATGTGATAAGTAGCATATATGATAAATATAATTTTTTTGAATTGGATTAAATAGACTATTTAAAAATTTAGTGATTAAATCACACCAAGTTTAAATCAATTATATGGGAAAAATAAGCAAAAATTTAAGTAAAACACTAGAACACTGAATTATTGAAAAACAAAACCAATACATAGATATGTATAATTCCATGCTTAAAAGTTGGCCATCTAGTTTTTGTTTTTGTTTTTGTTGAATCTTCAATCACTCAGGTTTCTTCCATGGATCGATCTGTTTATCATTATTATTCTCTTATGGTCATCTGTAGGTTTCATGCTGCTGTGTCTTTATGCTCCTGAAAGTCTTGAGGTTTTTTATGAGTTGAATTTGTTTACGTGAACCTTGAGTCAGTCTTATTTTTGTTGTTTTTTTTTTTTTTGAGTACAAATTGGGGGGAGGGTATTACATTACCCATTTCAGGGATCGAACCCGTGACCGTGGAATGAAATTGGATTAATACCAAACCAAATAACCCGACTTATTTTGTTGTTGAATTTGTTTAAGTGAACCTTGAATGCAGTCTTTCTTGTCAGTTGTCATTACCTTCTTTTATTGGACTTAACATTCTTACATATTCCGAAGACTGTAATCTGGGAGACGTACGTACCCCAAGGCTCAAAGGAATGGGATTTCCAGGTTGCTTTGTCTAATTTGTTCGAAGAACGTCCTATATGGCCAAAGGAGTCTCTAGCTGAACAACTGCTTGAAATGGGCTTAGTTTTTAGACATGAAGTGTTAAGAAGGTTTTGACCTCCAAGCTACTTACTCTCCGTACATGATGTTTTCTTTTATCATCCATGGACAGAACTCATGTGTTTGTGTTGGCTTAATTTTTTGATTGTGCAGGCTTCTTTCTAGAATTGCATATTACTTTTCCAGTGGACCTTTCTCAAAATTTTGGATAAAAAAGGGTTATGATCCTCGAAAAGACCCTGAATCTCGAATGTGAGCACTCTGTTTAAACTATAGCAGTTGTCGGTATTTTAGTTCCTGCCCTTCATTTTCCCGGATTTCGTATGTACTGTGTACATACTTCCTTAAGTTCCATGACTAAGATTTTGCTAGATTAGAGTCCCTCTATGTAAGTGGACTTCCTTCTTTGGGCTGGTTTTTTTTACATGTCCCTTTATATTGTTCTATCCTTCTTTTTCCATTAAAAGTTTGGATCATTATTCATAAAAAAGATACTTCCATGACTAAGAAATAGACCTGACTTGCAGTTGAGTTTTTACTGCTTTATGGTTTTCAATTAATATTTGACATTTCCATTATAACAGCTACCAACGAATTGATTTTCGAGTACCCATGTCATTACGGAGTTATTGCAATTCCAATGCTTCTAACGAGTAAGTTTGTTGTTACCATAAATATAAATTCTATACAGGCAATAAGACCCAGAATTTCATTCTTTTAAAAAAAAAACAGTATTTGTTGTATCGCATTGGGCCTGATCATTATGTCTTTCAATTTTTCCTTCAACATAGGTCAAGTATTGGATACTCGAAGATACGTTCATTTCAAGTTTTTCCTCCCAAGTTTCAAACATCATTGCAACTTTTTGAACTTGAAGATGAGTATATTCAAGAAGAGATAAAACAACCCTCCAAGGAAACATCTTGCTCGGTGAGTTAATTAAGTCATTAATTTTACATTTCGTTTTCCCCTGCTTAAATGGATAGTAAATTTAGAAAATATTATCATCTTAAATGGATAGAACTTCTTGCCCGGATGAGTATATCCATTTCGTTTTCCACTGAACTTCCATTAACATCATCAAAAAGTAAATCGACCGAAGCTCACCCAAAATTTCTGACCACTAGCGAAGAAAGACGAGTTGTCCTCGGACCAACTCGCACAAAAGGATAAGAAGGATTGGGTATCTTATCAAATTAGAATGAGAAGAATAGTTGCCCAATCTATCTACGGAGTTACTTGTGCTTGAAGATTCATTTACAGAATTTCCATAATTATTGGAAATAGTTAATTTTGATTGCATCGATGACTGATGGAACCATGAATAGTGTTGAAGGATATCCTTAAGAATTTTTGTTAATTTCTTGCTGAAAAATAAAGAACCTTGTCTGCCAGGTTATAATATTCTTGATTGTTTTATATCCACCGAAAAGACGAAAATGTATAATACTTCATTATAATTTGGACTTCCTTTGTATTTTTAGGGTTTAAAAAATGTATAGAAAAGAGGTGATGAGTTCGATCCATGGTGACCATCTACCTAGGAATTAATTTCTTATGGTTTCCTTGACATATAAGTGTTGTAGGGTCAGGCCGTATGTTCTATGACAATAGTCGAGGTGCGCGTAAGATGACCCAGACAGTCATGGATGTAAAAAAAAAGACTTCCATTGTTTTTTTACTGAAATTATAAATATGCTATCGTAATTTGGGATCTGAATTCATATTTTTTTGTCACATGCAGTTTGAATACGGATGGTTTGCCCATCGTGTCCTGAACTGTATCCGACATAGAACCATGATGAGGTTTTTATGTGTGTTCCCAACGCCAGGGGCTGGGGCTGACGCTTTTCTCAGAGCAGCCTCTGACAACTTTGAGAGATTGAAGAGGGAGATTAAGAAAGACTCCTTGAAGGTCGAACAGGGAGAGGACCATCAAGCCAATGCAGGTTTAACTTAATCAACAATTTCTTCTTGTTTGTCTATTTCCTTGCTTTAAACATAGCCTGATTGAAAGTAAAATTTCTAGAAACAATTGATGAGAAAATAAATATAAACCTAGCTACCAAATAGAAAATAGAGATTGCAGAAATGAGGCTTATCAAGAGACAGGAGAGTATTGTGCCCAATGGGTGGCATAGTGGTTGATGACTTGGGCTTTGAAGGTATGCTCCCTTCAAGGTCTCAGGTTCGAGACTCACTTATGAAATTACTCATTCGATGTCTCCAGTGCCTGGCCTAGGGACGGGCGTGGTTACCCTTGTTTAAAAAAAAGAGACATGAGAGTATTAGTGGGGAAAAACTATAAGTTTCAGAAATAATATATTCGTATTAAGAAAAGAGTTGGATTTATGTCTCTTCTAGTTTGTTATTCAACTCCATTTACTTTTTGTGCATTTAATTATCTTTTGATTTATGAGTAGATGAAATTTAATCTATTTGTGATAATGAAATTGTTTCTTATCCAAAAAAGAATTGAAACTTGTTTGAAGAGTGAAAAATAGTGAAGTCTTGTTCTTTCTGTTAACAATACTTTTCGAAATTTAGTCAAGAGTAGCCAAAGTTTTGAGATTAGCAGCAGTGTTGGTTGGACTGCTTTGATATTTCCGGATTAAGAACTTCTAAATTGTTCATTTATTATGCTATTGTATTTGAATTAAGTAATTTATTCGATAACAAGTTTCGCTTGTTAAAAAAGAAACAGTACTTCTATGCCATTTCTAATATTTAGGCTTTGGTTTATTTGTTTATGGACATGGTCTTAACTTGCATTAGATATTGAATGCCCTTCTCTTTATATATATGCTGTTTAGAGATTCATTAAAGGTCCCTTGTATAGTGGAAAAGATGGTTGCTTCATTATAGTTGAATGGTAAGCAATAATGCCCATTAAATTTTGTAGCTGTGATCAACGATGACAAACTGGAAGCTAATTACGGCGAAGAAGGCGAAGAAGACGAAGAAGATGGCCTAGCAGTTGAGAGCGCCGATGAGCCTTTAGATGAATTTGATGAATTCGATATGGTAATCCCATGCTTCATCTCATCCCAAATCCCAATCATATATTAATTCTGACGTCTGTTTTTATTCTAAATTTTTCTTATTCTGCAGGTTGGTGACGACGAGATCTCTATGCAGTCACATTCATGTAATTATCCACCTCTTTTTACCAATCCTGGTTTTTTTTCTTCTTTGTCAATCTGCTGTTAGATGCAAGGGTTTGATCACATTCAGGCGTCTACTTTTATTTCTGAAGTATTTGTTTATTTTTCTAAAATGTCTTGTTTGGTTTCTAATCCCCAAAAAGGTGGCCTCTTTCGTTAAGGTTTGGGGTCTCGTATGCCCGCTTGAAGGTTTCAGGTTTAGAACCCACGAATGAGCCTAATTGTAAAAGCCCTAATTGTCTTCTAGGTCTTGAGATGGCCGCAGAGTATGTAGTGAGGCGAGCTTCGATTCTTAGCTATAAAAGAAATTATATGTTTTTAATAAGTTAGAGATGGTGTTTACCTGAGGGAGACTTTTTTTTTTTTTTTTTTACACTAGATTTTATATTGCAATGGGTGCAATAGCTTTTTCCCCCTTGAAGTTAGAGGAGTAGAGAAAGTTTCTCTTATTTTTACATTTATCTTGCAAGAGAATGCATGGGAAAGTAGTCTTCAAAGAGATGCTTTTGTTCCTTGGTCTACATAGTAATGCACTTAAAGATTTGGTTTAGCATGAATGTAGCTCGTAGTTAATAAGTCGGATCGAAACATAACTTTTTTCTTTTAAAAGATAATCGTAACAAGATTCGAAAAAGAATCGATTAATCTTTTATTGCTCATTAAAAATGGTTCATCAAAATAGTTCATGAATTGCTGTATTTCATTTCAAATGTTGAATGTGTGTAGTAATAACATCATCATGGCTTTTCAGATCTAAATATGGACGATGTTTCAAGAACACATTTGCAAGAGTTGTTTGGTAGCTTTCATGAAGATGGCCAGAAAATGGATGATGGAGATGGCAGTGAGGAAGAGTATCAAATTTACGAGCAAGATAGTGATATCGACTCCAATGACGACGATGAAGAATCATAGTTTTCTTTTGTTTTGTAAGAAGATTGAGTTTTTTTTACTTGATTAGTTTTGATAAATGTAATTATGATAATTTTAATGTTATCATTTAGTTGTATTTATTCTTAATTTATCTTATTTTCTTTTTCCACTGATTTTTAATGAAAATTTTGAGTTATGAGAATAAATCCATGAAACTAAAGAACAAATTTCCATGCATGAAGACCCCAAGATTGAAAATTTCATATACATTTTTTTTTATTCTTTGAAAATAGTGTTTGAAAATAGTGTCAACCTTTCCACTCTTCTCTTGCCCATTTAATGGAGTGATATATAATTTTTTTTTTTTGGAGAAAAGTAATATCTTCTTTTATTACGATAGAGATTTGGAAAACTCAACTACAAATCCTGTTGGAAACTTGTTCACAATACACACCAAACATACAACACTTCCAAATAAGAGCTAAACAAAAGCATCATTTTATTCATCCACAGCAACGACCTGCTTCCCAACGTTGCGGCCGGAGAAGAGGCCAATGAGAGCAGCCGGACCGGCATCGAGGCCGTGGACCATGTCCTCGACATACGTAAGCTTCCGAGCTCGAATGAGAGGCAAGACAGCATCCAAAAACTCGGAAGAGCGATGATAGTAATCAAAACACTCAAAGCCTTGGACACGAATTCGGTGCAAAACAATATTCATCAAGTTGTGAACTCCCTCTGGCTTGTCCAAATTGTACTGTGATATCATTCCACACACTGAAATTCTTCCATGGCTTCTCATGTTCCCAAGAACAGCATCCAACATTTTCCCTCCAACATTTTCAAAGTATATATCAATTCCTTCTGGGAAGTATCTGCCAAATCAAATCACATCATCAACTTTGTTCATTAGTTTTTGAGTTTTAAGAAATGAAGAATTGTACCTACATTAATTTTTAGGGCTTTTAGCAAGAGTAGGTTGAATTAAGAAAGAATTTGCAAAAATATTCGCTTGAAGAAAAAATAGCAAAATGAAGCGAGCGTTTTATTAAAAAAAATTCATATATAGGTAAAAGGACAAAAATAACTTTCCTCCCCTATCCATCAACGTTTTAAAAAAAAAATCCCACCATCCATTTTTTCAACTTCCATCTAAATTGGCTCCGGAAAATTCTCCAAAAATTATGGTTTTTTTTTTTTTTTTTTTTTTTTTTTTTTTTTTTTTTTTTTTTTT